>CM067543.1:25768565-26119690 GCA_034509755.1 Anisodus tanguticus
TTTCATCATGTTCTTGAGGAAAAAGACCAAAAAGGAGGTGTTTGATCCAAAATTCTCAAGGCAAAAGCTGCAAAAGTGTTTTTGGGTCCAAAAATCTGATTCAAGTGAGTCCAATTCATTAAAAACACAAGGAACAATCAAAAAGTGGTTAGCCTAAACAGATCCCAATAAAAAGGATGTCATTAGAGATTTGGGCGTCAGTCACCACCACCAGTGGTTCGTAGATGACACCACGAAAAAATTAATACAAATAATGAACCGCAAGTTGTGACAAAAAATCTAAAACTCCACAACAAGTTTGCGAACCGCAGGTGGAGTCGAAGACATCATCTGCGAACTACAGACCCTGCTCGGGTTTAGTACATCACGCTTTTTCAGGTTTCGTGATCATTTGTGACTCCGAATCCATATATTTTCACTTATTTGATTCTCTAAACTATTTAACATCAAGTAATTACCTATTTGGTTGTTAATTAGTTTTCGAGTCCTATTTTTCATTTCCTGCTAATTCTTCTATGTTGTTTCGTTTAACTTCATTGAACCTGTTTGACTCCGTCCGTTAGAATTTGAGTCGTACGTCTTTCTATCGAACAAGAATCCATTCCTTCACTAGGATAAGCAAACTATGTGTGATTGATCAATCGTAGATTCATTACAACCTTGCAAGAGCGCTTGAGTGACTTGAGGAGTGAGTAGACATAAAGAGTGACGTGAGGACTTTTACTTCTTACTTGTTTGTTTGCATGCATTTTGTAGGTACTATGTCAACCACGGAGGACAACCCCAAGAAGTGGAGGCCGCAATAGTTTTTCTAGCTAGGAAAATGACGAGGATGACCTCGAGATGGTGGCTATGAGAACGGGGATGGAGACGATGGGTACTAAGATGGATATTATGGAGTAAACAAGGAGGTTAGGCACTCCCCAATCGGTTGGTGGAGATGTGAATGTTGGTAATGAATCAAGTCGAAACCCCAATACTTTCCCTACTCTAACCCCGGGACAATTTCAAGCCTTGTGCTATCCACACACTAGCCACATTCCATCAACCTCATGATGAACATCTACCACAAGTGGCCCCAAAATTGAAGCAAATTATAGGTGTTTTGAGAAATCACAATTGTTGAAGTTGATGATCTTTGAAGAATATGAAGAACCAACAATTGGGTGTAGTGAATTGGTAACCAATTGATCTCAATTTGTATTGCACATTGTTCTCTATATCAAGGAGAGTCTAGATTTGAAATTTCGGAGCAAATTGAGTGGATTTGGTACTTGTTGAGATTTTGAATTTTTCATCATGTTCTTGAGGAAAAAAAGACCAAAAAGGAGGTGTTTGATCCAAAATTCTCAAGGCAAAAGCTGCAAAAAAGTGTTTTTGGGTCCAAAAATCTGATTCAAGTGAGTCCAATTCATTAAAAACACAAGGAACAATCAAAAAGTGGTTAGCCTAAACAGATCCCAATAAAAAGGATGTCATTAGAGATTTGGGCGTCAGTCACCACCAGCGGTTCGTAGATGACACCACAAAAAATTAATACAAATCGCAATGAACCGCAAGTTGTGACAAAAAATCTAAAACTCCAGAACACAGTTTGCGAACCGCAGGTGGAGTCGAAGACATCATCTGCGAACTACAAACCCTGCTCGGGTTTAGTACATCACGCTTTTTCAGGTTTCGTGATCATTTGTGACTCCGAATCCATATATTTTCACTTATTTGATTCTCTAAACTATTTAACATCAAGTAATTACCTATTTGGTTGTTAATTAGTTTTCGAGTCCTATTTTTCATTTCCTGCTAATTCTTCTATGTTGTTTCGTTTAACTTCATTGAACCTGTTTGACTCCGTCCGTTAGAATTTGAGTCGTACGTCTTTCTATCGAACAAGAATCCATTCCTTCACTAGGATAAGCAAACTATGTGTGATTGATCAATCGTAGATTCATTACAACCTTGCAAGAGCGCTTGAGTGACTTGAGGAGTGAGTAGACATAAAGAGTGACGTGAGGACTTTTACTTCTTACTTGTTTGTTGCATTTTGTAGGTACTATGTCAACCACGGAGGACAACCCCAAGAAGTGGAGGCCGCAATAGTTTTTCTAGCTAGGAAAATGACGAGGATGACCTCAGAGATGGTGGCTATGAGAACGGGGATGGAGACGATGGGTACTAAGATAAGGATATTATGGAGTAAACAAGGAGGTTAGGCACTCCCCAATCGGTTGGTGGAGATGTGAATGTTGGTAATGAATCAAGTCGAAACCCCAATACTTTCCCTACTCTAACCCCGGGACAATTTCAAGCCTTGTGCTATCCACACACTAGCCACATTCCATCAACCTCATGATGAACATCTACCACAAGTGGCCCCAAAATTGAAGCAAATTATAGGTGTTTTGAGAAATCACAATTGTTGAAGTTGATGATCTTTGAAGAATATGAAGAACCAACAATTGGGTGTAGTGAATTGGTAACCAATTGATCTCAATTTGTATTGCACATTGTTCTCTATATCAAGGAGAGTCTAGATTTGAAATTTCGGAGCAAATTGAGTGGATTTGGTACTTGTTGAGATTTTGAATTTTTCATCATGTTCTTGAGGAAAAAGACCAAAAAGGAGGTGTTTGATCCAAAATTCTCAAGGCAAAAGCTGCAAAAGTGTTTTTGGGTCCAAAAATCTGATTCAAGTGAGTCCAATTCATTAAAAACACAAGGAACAATCAAAAAGTGGTTAGCCTAAAAGATCCCAATAAAAAGGATGTCATTAGAGATTTGGGCGTCGTCACCACCACCGGGTTCGTAGATGACACCACACAAAATTAATACAAATCGCAATGAACCGCAAGTTGTGACAAAAAATCTAAAACTCCATAACACGGTTTGCGAACCGCGGTGGAGTCGAAGACATCATCTGCGAACTACAGACCCTGCTCGGGTTTAGTACATCACGCTTTTTCAGGTTTCGTGATCATTTGTGACTCCGAATCCATATATTTTCACTTATTTGATTCTCTAAACTATTTAACATCAAGTAATTACCTATTTGGTTGTTAATTAGTTTTCGAGTCCTATTTTTCATTTCTGCTAATTCTTCTATGTTGTTTCGTTTAACTTCATTGAACTTTGTTTGACTCCGTCCGTTAGAATTTGAGTCGTACGTCTTTCTATCGAACAAGAATCCATTCCTTCACTAGGATAAGCAAACTATGTGTGATTGATCAATCGTAGATTCATTACAACAACCTTGCAAGAGCGCTTGAGTGACTTGAGGAGTGAGTAGACATAAAGAGTGACGTGAGGACTTTTACTTCTTACTTGTTTGTTGCATTTTGTAGGTACTATGTCAACCACGGAGGACAACCCCAAGAAGTGGAGGCCGCAATAGTTTTTCTAGCTAGGAAAATGACGAGGATGACCTCAGAGATGGTGGCTATGAGAACGGGGATGGAGACGATGGGTACTAAGATGGATATTATGGAGTAAACAAGGAGGTTAGGCACTCCCCAATCGGTTGGTGGAGATGTGAATGTTGGTAATGAATCAAGTCGAAACCCCAATACTTTCCCTACTCTAACCCCGGGACAATTTCAAGCCTTGTGCTATCCACACACTAGCCACATTCCATCAACCTCATGATGAACATCTACCACAAGTGGCCCCAAAATTGAAGCAAATTATAGGTGTTTTGAGAAATCACAATTGTTGAAGTTGATGATCTTTGAAGAATATGATGAACCAACAATTGGGGTAGTGAAATTTGGTAACCAATTGATCTCAATTTGTATTGCACATTGTTCTCTATATCAAGGAGAGTCTAGATTTGAAATTTCGGAGCAAATTGAGTGGATTTGGTACTTGCTGAGATTTTGAATTTTTCATCATGTTCTTGAGGAAAAAGACCAAAAAGGAGGTGTTTGATCCAAAATTCTCAAGGCAAAAGCTGCAAAAGTGTTTTTGGGTCCAAAAATCTGATTCAAGTGAGTCCAATTCATTAAAAACACAAGGAACAATCAAAAAGTGGTTAGCCTAAACAGATCCCAATAAAAAGGATGTCATTAGAGATTTGGGCGTCGGTCACCACCACCACCAGTGGTTCGTAGATGACACCACAGAAAATTAATACAAATCGCAATGAACCGCAAGTTGTGACAAAAAATCTAAAACTCCAGAACACAGTTTGCGAACCGCAGGTGGAGTCGAAGACATCATCTGCGAACTACAGACCTTGCTCGGGTTTAGTACATCACGCTTTTCGGTTTCGTGATCATTTGTGACTCCGAATCCATATATTTTCACTTATTTGATTCTCTAAACTATTTAACATCAAGTAATTACCTATTTGGTTGTTAATTAGTTTTCGAGTCCTATTTTTCATTTCTGCTAATTCTTCTATGTTGTTTTTCGTTAACTTCATTTTAACTTCATTGTTTGACTCCGTCCGTTAGAATTTGAGTCGTACGTCTTTCTATCGAACAAGAATCCATTCCTTCACTTCAGGATAAGCAAACTATGTGTGATTGATCAATCGTAGATTCATTACAACCTTGCAAGAGCGCTTGAGTGACTTGAGGAGTGAGTAGACATAAAGAGTGACGGACTTTTACTTTTACTTGTTTGTTGCATTTTTTGTAGGTACTATGTCAACCACGGAGGACAACCCCAAGAAGTGGAGGCCGCAATAGTTTTTCTAGCTAGGAAAATGACGAGGATGACCTCGGAGATGGTGGCTATGAGAACGGGGATGGAGACGATGGGTACTAAGATGGATATTATGGAGTAAACAAGGAGGTTAGGCACTCCCCAATCGGTTGGTGGAGATGTGAATGTTGGTAATGAATCAAGTCGAAACCCCAATACTTTCCCTACTCTAACCCCGGGACAATTTCAAGCCTTGTGCTATCCACACACTAGCCACATTCCATCAACCTCATGATGAACATCTACCACAAGTGGCCCCAAAATTGAAGCAAATTATAGGTGTTTTGAGAAATCACAATTGTTGAAGTTGATGATCTTTGAAGAATATGAAGAACCAACAATTGGGTGTAGTGAATTGGTAACCAATTGATCTCAATTTGTATTGCACATTGTTCTCTATTGTTCTCTCAAGGAGAGTCTAGATTTGAAATTTCGGAGCAAATTGAGTGGATTTGGTACTTGTTGAGATTTTGAATTTTTCATCATGTTCTTGAGGAAAAAGACCAAAAAGGAGGTGTTTGATCCAAAATTCTCAAGGCAAAAAAATTGCAAAAAAAGCTGTGTTTTTGGGTCCAAAAATCTGATTCAAGTGAGTCCAATTCATTAAAAACACAAGGAACAATCAAAAAGTGGTTAGCCTAAACAGATCCCAATAAAAAGGATGTCATTAGAGATTTGGGCGTCGTCACCACCACCAAGTGGTTCGTAGATGACACCACACAAAAATTAATACAAATCGCAATGAACCGCAAGTTGTGACAAAAAATCTAAAACTCCATAACACAGTTTGCGAACCGCGGGTGGAGTCGAAGACATCATCTGCGAACTACAGACCTGCTCGGGTTTAGTACATCACGCTTTTTCAGGTTTCGTGATCATTTGTGACTCCGAATCCATATATTTTCACTTATTTGATTCTCTAAACTATTTAACATCAAGTAATTACCTATTTGGTTGTTAATTAGTTTTCGAGTCCTATTTTTCATTTCCTGCTAATTCTTCTATGTTGTTTCGTTTAACTTCATTGAACCTCCTGTTTGACTCCGTCCGTTAGAATTTGAGTCGTACGTCTTTCTATCGAACAAGAATCCATTCCTTCACTAGGATAAGCAAACTATGTGTGATTGATCAATCGTAGATTCATTACAACCTTGCAAGAGCGCTTGAGTGACTTGAGGAGTGAGTAGACATAAAGAGTGACGTGAGGACTTTTACTTCTTACTTGTTTGTTGCATTTTGTAGGTACTATGTCAACCACGGAGGACAACCCCAAGAAGTGGAGGCCCCAATAGTTTTTCTAGCTAGGAAAATGACGAGGATGACCTCAGAGATGGTGGCTATGAGAACGGGGATGGAGACGATGGGTACTAAGATGGATATTATGGAGTAAACAAGGAGGTTAGGCACTCCCCAATCGGTTGGTGGATTTGTGAATGTTGGTAATGAATCAAGTCGAAACCCCAATACTTTCCCTACTCTAACCCTAACCCCGGACAATTTCAAGCCTTGTGCTATCCACACACTAGCCACATTCCATCAACCTCATGATGAACATCTACCACAAGTGGCCCCAAAATTGAAGCAAATTATAGGTGTTTTGAGAAATCACAATTGTTGAAGTTGATGATCTTTGAAGAATATGATGAACCAACAATTGGGTGTAGTGAATTGGTAACCAATTGATCTCAATTTGTATTGCACATTGTTCTCTATATCAAGGAGAGTCTAGATTTGAAATTTCGGAGCAAATTGAGTGGATTTGGTACTTGCTGAGATTTTGAATTTTTCATCATGTTCTTGAGGAAAAAGACCAAAAAGGAGGTGTTTGATCCAAAATTCTCAAGGCAAAAGCTGCAAAAGTGTTTTTGGGTCCAAAAATCTGATTCAAGTGAGTCCAATTCATTAAAAACACAAGGAACAATCAAAAAGTGGTTAGCCTAAACAGATCCCAATAAAAAGGATGTCATTAGAGATTTGGGCGTCAGTCACCACCACCAAAGGTTCGTAGATGACACCACAGAAAATTAATACAAATCGCAATGAACCGCAAGTTGTGACAAAAAAAATCTAACTCCAGAACACAGTTGCGAACCGCAGGTGGAGTCGAAGACATCATCTGCGAACTACAGACCCTGCTCGGGTTTAGTACATCACGCTTTTTCAGGTTTCGTGATCATTTGTGACTCCGAATCCATATATTTTCACTTATTTGATTCTCTAAACTATTTAACATCAAGTAATTACCTATTTGGTTGTTAATTAGTTTTCGAGTCCTATTTTTCATTTCATTTCGCTAATTCTTCTATGTTGTTTCGTTTAACTTCATTGAACCTTGTTTGACTCCGTCCGTTAGAATTTGAGTCGTACGTCTTTCTATCGAACAAGAATCCATTCCTTCACTAGGATAAGCAAACTATGTGTGATTGATCAATCGTAGATTCATTACAACCTTGCAAGAGCGCTTGAGTGACTTGAGGAGTGAGTAGACATAAAGAGTGACGTGAGGACTTTTACTTCTTACTTGTTTGTTGCATTTTGTAGGTACTATGTCAACCACGGAGGACAACCCCAAGAAGGAGGCCGCAATAGTTTTTCTAGCTAGGAAAATGACGAGGATGACCTCAGAGATGGTGGCTATGAGAACGGGGATGGAGACGATGGGTACTAAGATGGATATTATGGAGTAAACAAGGAGGTTAGGCACTCCCCAATCGGTTGGTGGAGATGTGAATGTTGGTAATGAATCAAGTCGAAACCCCAATACTTTCCCTACTCTAACCCCGGGACAATTTCAAGCCTTGTGCTATCCACACACTAGCCACATTCCATCAACCTCATGATGAACATCTACCACAAGTGGCCCCAAAATTGAAGCAAATTATAGGTGTTTTGAGAAATCACAATTGTTGAAGTTGATGATCTTTGAAGAATATGAAGAACCAACAATTGGGTGTAGTGAATTGGTAACCAATTGATCTCAATTTGTATTGCACATTGTTCTCTATATCAAGGAGAGTCTAGATTTGAAATTTCGGAGCAAATTGAGTGGATTTGGTACTTGTTGAGATTTTGAATTTTTCATCATGTTCTTGAGGAAAAAGACCAAAAAGGAGGTGTTTGATCCAAAATTCTCAAGGCAAAAGCTGCAAAAGTGTTTTTGGGTCCAAAAATCTGATTCAAGTGAGTCCAATTCATTAAAAACACAAGGAACAATCAAAAAGTGGTTAGCCTAAACAGATCCCAATAAAAAGGATGTCATTAGAGATTTGGGCGTCGGTCACCACCACCAGTGGTTCGTAGATGACACCACAAAAATTAATACAAATCGCAATGAACCGCAAGTTGTGACAAAAAATCTAAAACTCCATAACACGGTTGCGAACCGCGAGTGGAGTCGAAGACATCATCATCATCGAACTACGAGACTCGCTCGGGTTTAGTACATCACGCTTTTTCGGTTTCGTGATCATTTGTGACTCCGAATCCATATATTTTCACTTATTTGATTCTCTAAACTATTTAACATCAAGTAATTACCTATTTGGTTGTTAATTAGTTTTTTCGAGTCTATTTTTCATTTCCTGCTAATTCTTCTATGTTGTTTCGTTTAACTTCATTGAACCTGTTTGACTCCGTCCGTTAGAATTTGAGTCGTACGTCTTTCTATCGAACAAGAATCCATTCCTTCACTAGGATAAGCAAACTATGTGTGATTGATCAATCGTAGATTCATTACAACCTTGCAAGAGCGCTTGAGTGACTTGAGGAGTGAGTAGACATAAAGAGTGACGTGAGGACTTTTACTTCTTACTTGTTTGTTGCATTTTGTAGGTACTATGTCAACCACGGAGGACAACCCCAAGAAGTGGAGGCCGCAATAGTTTTTCTAGCTAGGAAAATGACGAGGATGACCTCTGAGATGGTGGCTATGAGAACGGGGATGGAGACGATGGGTACTAAGATGGATATTATGGAGTAAACAAGGAGGTTAGGCACTCCCCAATCGGTTGGTGGAGATGTGAATGTTGGTAATGAATCAAGTCGAAACCCCAATACTTTCCCTACTCTAACGGGATAATTTCAAGCCTTGTGCTATCCACACACTAGCCACATTCCATCAACCTCATGATGAACATCTACCACAAGTGGCCCCAAAATTGAAGCAAATTATAGGTGTTTTGAGAAATCACAATTGTTGAAGTTGATGATCTTTGAAGAATATGAAGAACCAACAATTGGGTGTAGTGAATTGGTAACCAATTGATCTCAATTTGTATTGCACATTGTTCTCTATATCAAGGAGAGTCTAGATTTGAAATTTCGGAGCAAATTGAGTGGATTTGGTACTTGCTGAGATTTTGAATTTTTCATCATGTTCTTGAGGAAAAAGACCAAAAAGGAGGTGTTTGATCCAAAATTCTCAAGGCAAAAGCTGCAAAAGTGTTTTTGGGTCCAAAAATCTGATTCAAGTGAGTCCAATTCATTAAAAACACAAGGAACAATCAAAAAGTGGTTAGCCTAAACAGATCCCAATAAAAAGGATGTCATTAGAGATTTGGGCGTCAGTCACACCAGTGGTTCGTAGATGACACCACAGAAAAAATTAATACAAATCGCAATGAACCGCAAGTTGTGACAAAAAATCTAAAACTCCAGAACACAGTTTGCGAACCGCAGGTGGAGTCGAAGACATCATCTGCGAACTACAGACCCTGCTCGGGTTTAGTACATCACGCTTTTTCAGGTTTCGTGATCATTTGTGACTCCGAATCCATATATTTTCACTTATTTGATTCTCTAAACTATTTAACATCAAGTAATTACCTATTTGGTTGTTAATTAGTTTTCGAGTCCTATTTTTCATTTCTTGCTAATTCTTCTATGTTGTTTCGTTTAACTTCATTGAACCTGTTTGACTCCGTCCGTTAGAATTTGAGTCGTACGTCTTTCTATCGAACAAGAATCCATTCCTTCACTAGGATAAGCAAACTATGTGTGATTGATCAATCGTAGATTCATTACAACCTTGCAAGAGCGCTTGAGTGACTTGAGGAGTGAGTAGAATAAAAGAGTGACGTGAGGACTTTTACTTCTTACTTGTTTGTTGCATTTTGTAGGTACTATGTCAACCACGGAGGACAACCCCAAGAAGTGGAGGCCGCAATAGTTTTTCTAGCTAGGAAAATGACGAGGATGACCTCAGAGATGGTGGCTATGAGAACGGGGATGGAGACGATGGGTACTAAGATGGATATTATGGAGTAAACAAGGAGGTTAGGCACTCCCCAATCGGTTGGTGGAGATGTGAATGTTGGTAATGAATCAAGTCGAAACCCCAATACTTTCCCTACTCTAACCCCGGGACAATTTCAAGCCTTGTGCTATCCACACACTAGCCACATTCCATCAACCTCATGATGAACATCTACCACAAGTGGCCCCAAAATTGAAGCAAATTATAGGTGTTTTGAGAAATCACAATTGTTGAAGTTGATGATCTTTGAAGAATATGAAGAACCAACAATTGGGTGTAGTGAATTGGTAACCAATTGATCTCATTTTGTATTGCACATTGTTCTCTATATCAAGGAGAGTCTAGATTTGAAATTTCGGAGCAAATTGAGTGGATTTGGTACTTGTTGAGATTTTGAATTTTTCATCATGTTCTTGAGGAAAAAGACCAAAAAGGAGGTGTTTGATCCAAAATTCTCAAGGCAAAAGCTGCAAAAGTGTTTTTGGGTCCAAAAATCTGATTCAAGTGAGTCCAATTCATTAAAAACACAAGGAACAATCAAAAAGTGGTTAGCCTAAACAGATCCCAATAAAAAAAATGTCATTAGAGATTTGGGCGTCGGTCACCACCACCAAGTTCGTAGATGACACCACAAAAAAATTAATACAAATCGCAATGAACCGCAAGTTGTGACAAAAAAAATCTAAAACTCCATAACACGGTTTGCGAACCGCAGTGGAGTCGAAGACATCATCTGCGAACTACGGACTACCCCGCTCGGGTTTAGTACATCACGCTTTTTCAGGTTTCGTGATCATTTTGTGACTCGAATCCATATATTTTCACTTATTTGATTCTCTAAACTATTTAACATCAAGTAATTACCTATTTGGTTGTTAATTAGTTTTCGAGTCCTATTTTTCATTTCATGCTAATTCTTCTATGTTGTTTCGTTTAACTTCATTGAACCTGTTTGACTCCGTCCGTTAGAATTTGAGTCGTACGTCTTTCTATCGAACAAGAATCCATTCCTTCACTAGGATAAGCAAACTATGTGTGATTGATCAATCGTAGATTCATTACAACCTTGCAAGAGCGCTTGAGTGACTTGAGGAGTGAGTAGACATAAAGAGTGACGTGAGGACTTTTACTTCTTACTTGTTTGTTGCATTTTGTAGGTACTATGTCAACCACGGAGGACAACCCCAAGAAGTGGAGGCCCCAATAGTTTTTCTAGCTAGGAAAATGACGAGGATGACCTCAGAGATGGTGGCTATGAGAACGGGGATGGAGACGATGGGTACTAAGATGGATATTATGGGTAAAACAAGGAGGTTAGGCACTCCCCAATCGGTTGGTGGAGATGTGAATGTTGGTAATGAATCAAGTCGAAACCCCAATACTTTCCCTACTCTAACCCCGGGACAATTTCAAGCCTTGTGCTATCCACACACTAGCCACATTCCATCAACCTCATGATGAACATCTACCACAAGTGGCCCCAAAATTGAAGCAAATTATAGGTGTTTTGAGAAATCACAATTGTTGAAGTTGATGATCTTTGAAGAATATGAAGAACCAACAATTGGGTGTAGTGAATTGGTAACCAATTGATCTCAATTTGTATTGCACATTGTTCTCTATATCAAGGAGAGTCTAGATTTGAAATTTCGGAGCAAATTGAGTGGATTTGGTACTTGTTGAGATTTTGAATTTTTCATCATGTTCTTGAGGAAAAAGACCAAAAAGGAGGTGTTTGATCCAAAATTCTCAAGGCAAAAGCTGCAAAAGTGTTTTTGGGTCCAAAAATCTGATTCAAGTGAGTCCAATTCATTAAAAACACAAGGAACAATCAAAAAGTGGTTAGCCTAAACAGATCCCAATAAAAAGGATGTCATTAGAGATTTGGGCGTCAGTCACCACCAAGTGGTTCGTAGATGACACCACAGAAAATTAATACAAATCGCAATGAACCGCAAGTTGTGACAAAAAATCTAAAACTCCAGAACACAGTTTGCGAACCGCAGGTGGAGTCGAAGACATCATCTCGAACTACGAACCTGCTCGGGTTTAGTAGTATCACGCTTTTTCTTTTTCGTGATCATTTTTGTGACTCCGAATCCATATATTTTCACTTATTTGATTCTCTAAACTATTTAACATCAAGTAATTACCTATTTGGTTGTTAATTAGTTTTCGAGTCCTATTTTTCATTTCCTGCTAATTCTTCTATGTTGTTTCGTTTAACTTCATTGAACCTGTTTGACTCCGTCCGTTAGAATTTGAGTCGTACGTCTTTCTATCGAACAAGAATCCATTCCTTCACTAGGATAAGCAAACTATGTGTGATTGATCAATCGTAGATTCATTACAACCTTGCAAGAGCGCTTGAGTGACTTGAGGAGTGAGTAGACATAAAGAGTGACGTGAGGACTTTTACTTCTTACTTGTTTGTTGCATTTTGTAGGTACTATGTCAACCACGGAGGACAACCCCAAGAAGTGGAGGCCGCAATAGTTTTTCTAGCTAGGAAAATGACGAGGATGACCTCAGAGATGGTGGCTATGAGAACGGGGATGGAGACGATGGGTACTAAGATGGATATTATGGAGTAAACAAGGAGGTTAGGCACTCCCCAATCGGTTGGTGGAGATGTGAATGTTGGTAATGAATCAAGTCGAAACCCCAATACTTTCCCTACTCTAACCCCCGGGACAATTTCAAGCCTTGTGCTATCCACACACTAGCCACATTCCATCAACCTCATGATGAACATCTACCACAAGTGGCCCCAAAATTGAAGCAAATTATAGGTGTTTTGAGAAATCACAATTGTTGAAGTTGATGATCTTTGAAGAATATGAAGAACCAACAATTGGGTGTAGTGAATTGGTAACCAATTGATCTCAATTTGTATTGCACATTGTTCTCTATATCAAGGAGAGTCTAGATTTGAAATTTCGGAGCAAATTGAGTGGATTTGGTACTTGTTGAGATTTTGAATTTTTCATCATGTTCTTGAGGAAAAAGACCAAAAAGGAGGTGTTTGATCCAAAATTCTCAAGGCAAAAGCTGCAAAAGTGTTTTTGGGTCCAAAAATCTGATTCAAGTGAGTCCAATTCATTAAAAACACAAGGAACAATCAAAAAGTGGTTAGCCTAAACAGATCCCAATAAAAAGGATGTCATTAGAGATTTGGGCGTCGGTCACCACCACCGGGTTCGTAGATGACACCACACAAAAATTAATACAAATCGCAATGAACCGCAAGTTGTGACAAAAAATCTAAAACTCCAAACACGGTTTGCGAACCGCGGCAGTGGAGTCGAAGACATCATCTCGAACTACGGACCCTCGCTCGGGTTTAGTACATCACGCTTTTTCGGGTTTCGTGATCATTTGTGACTCCGAATCCATATATTTTCACTTATTTGATTCTCTAAACTATTTAACATCAAGTAATTACCTATTTGGTTGTTAATTAGTTTTCGAGTCCTATTTTTCATTTCATTTCTAATTCTTCTATGTTGTTTCGTTTAACTTCATTGAACCTCGAACTTTGACTCCGTCCGTTAGAATTTGAGTCGTACGTCTTTCTATCGAACAAGAATCCATTCCTTCACTAGGATAAGCAAACTATGTGTGATTGATCAATCGTAGATTCATTACAACCTTGCAAGAGCGCTTGAGTGACTTGAGGAGTGAGTAGACATAAAGAGTGACGTGAGGACTTTTACTTCTTACTTGTTTGTTGCATTTTGTAGGTACTATGTCATGTCCACGGAGGACAACCCCAAGAAGTGGAGGCCCCAATAGTTTTTCTCTAGAAAAATGACGAGGATGACCTCAGAGATGGTGGCTATGAGAACGGGGATGGAGACGATGGGTACTAAGATGGATATTATGGAGTAAACAAGGAGGTTAGGCACTCCCCAATCGGTTGGTGGATTTGTGAATGTTGGTAATGAATCAAGTCGAAACCCCAATACTTTCCCTACTCTAACCCCCGGACAATTTCAAGCCTTGTGCTATCCACACACTAGCCACATTCCATCAACCTCATGATGAACATCTACCACAAGTGGCCCCAAAATTGAAGCAAATTATAGGTGTTTTGAGAAATCACAATTGTTGAAGTTGATGATCTTTGAAGAATATGAAGAACCAACAATTGGGTGTAGTGAATTGGTAACCAATTGATCTCAATTTGTATTGCACATTGTTCTCTATATCAAGGAGAGTCTAGATTTGAAATTTCGGAGCAAATTGAGTGGATTTGGTACTTGTTGAGATTTTTTTGAATTTCATCATCATTTCTGAGGAGAAAAAGACCAAAAAGGAGGTGTTTGATCCAAAATTCTCAAGGCAAAAGCTGCAAAAGTGTTTTTGGGTCCAAAAATCTGATTCAAGTGAGTCCAATTCATTAAAAACACAAGGAACAATCAAAAAGTGGTTAGCCTAAACAGATCCCAATAAAAAGGATGTCATTAGAGATTTGGGCGTCAGTCACCACCACCACCAAGGTTCGTAGATGACACCACATAAAATTAATACAAATCGCAATGAACCGAAAGTTGTGACAAAAAATCTAAAACTCCATAACACAGTTTGCGAACCGCAGGTGGAGTCGAAGACATCATCTGCGAACTACAGACCCTGCTCGGGTTTAGTACATCACGCTTTTTCAGGTTTCGTGATCATTTGTGACTCTGAATCCATATATTTTCACTTATTTGATTCTCTAAACTATTTAACTTCAAGTAATTACCTATTTGGTTGCTAATTAGTTTTCGAGTCCTATTTTTCATTTCATGCTAATTCTTCTATGTTGTTTCGTTTAACTTCATTGAACCTGTTTGACTCCGTCCGTTAGAATTTGAGTCGTACGTCTTTCTATATCGAACAAGAATCCATTCATCACTAGGATAAGCAAACTATGTGTGATTGATCAATCGTAGATTCATTACAACCTTGCAAGAGCGCTTGAGTGACTTGAGGAGTGAGTAGGCATATAGCGTGACGTGAGGACTTTTACTTCTTACTTGTTTGTTGCATTTTGTAGGTACTATGTCAACCACGGAGGACAACCCCAAGAAGTGGAGGCCCCAATAGTTTTTCTAGCTAGGAAAATGACGAGGATGACCTCAGAGATGGTGGCTATGAGAACGGGGATGGAGACGATGGGTACTAAGATGGATATTATGGAGTAAACAAGGAGGTTAGGCACTCCCCAATCGGTTGGTGGAGATGTGAATGTTGGTAATGAATCAAGTCGAAACCCCAATACTTTCCCTACTCTAACCCCCCCGGACAATTTCAAGCCTTGTGCTATCCACACACTAGCCACATTCCATCAACCTCATGATGAACATCTACCACAAGTGGCCCCAAAATTGAAGCAAATTATAGGTGTTTTGAGAAATCACAATTGTTGAAGTTGATGATCTTTGAAGAATATGAAGAACCAACAATTGGGTGTAGTGAATTGGTAACCAATTGATCTCAATTTGTATTGCACATTGTTCTCTATATCAAGGAGAGTCTAGATTTGAAATTTCGGAGCAAATTGAGTGGATTTGGTACTTGTTGAGATTTTGAATTTTTCATCATGTTCTTGAGGAAAAAGACCAAAAAGGAGGTGTTTGATCCAAAATTCTCAAGGCAAAAGCTGCAAAAGTGTTTTTGGGTCCAAAAATCTGATTCAAGTGAGTCCAATTCATTAAAAACACAAGGAACAATCAAAAAGTGGTTAGCCTAAACAGATCCCAATAAAAAGGATGTCATTAGAGATTTGGGCGTCAGTCACCACCAGTGGTTCGTAGATGACACCACAGAAAATTAATACAAATCGCAATGAACCGCAAGTTGTGACAAAAAATCTAAAACTCCATAACACAGTTTGCGAACCGCAGGTGGAGTCGAAGACATCATCTGCGAACTACAGACCCTGCTCGGGTTTAGTACATCACGCTTTTTCAGGTTTCGTGATCATTTGTGACTCCGAATCCATATATTTTCACTTATTTGATTCTCTAAACTATTTAACATCAAGTAATTACCTATTTGGTTGTTAATTAGTTTTCGAGTCCTATTTTTCATTTCCTGCTAATTCTTCTATGTTGTTTCGTTTAACTTCATTGAACCTGTTTGACTCCGTCCGTTAGAATTTGAGTCGTACGTCTTTCTATCGAACAAGAATCCATTCCTTCACTAGGATAAGCAAACTATGTGTGATTGATCAATCGTAGATTCATTACAACCTTGCAAGAGCGCTTGAGTGACTTGAGGAGTGAGTAGAGTATAAAAAGAGTGACGTGAGGACTTTTACTTCTTACTTGTTTGTTGCATTTTGTAGGTACTATGTCAACCACGGAGGACAACCCCAAGAAGTGGAGGCCCCAATAGTTTTTCTAGCTAGGAAAATGACGAGGATGACCTCAGAGATGGTGGCTATGAGAACGGGGATGGAGACGATGGGTACTAAGATGGATATTATGGAGTAAACAAGGAGGTTAGGCACTCCCCAATCGGTTGGTGGAGATGTGAATGTTGGTAATGAATCAAGTCGAAACCCCAATACTTTCCCTACTCTAACCCCGGGACAATTTCAAGCCTTGTGCTATCCACACACTAGCCACATTCCATCAACCTCATGATGAACATCTACCACAAGTGGCCCCAAAATTGAAGCAAATTATAGGTGTTTTGAGAAATCACAATTGTTGAAGTTGATGATCTTTGAAGAATATGAAGAACCAACAATTGGGTGTAGTGAATTGGTAACCAATTGATCTCAATTTGTATTGCACATTGTTCTCTATATCATCAGAGAGTCTAGATTTGAAATTTCGGAGCAAATTGAGTGGATTTGGTACTTGTTGAGATTTTGAATTTTTCATCATGTTCTTGAGGAAAAAGACCAAAAAGGAGGTGTTTGATCCAAAATTCTCAAGGCAAAAGCTGCAAAAGTGTTTTTGGGTCCAAAAATCTGATTCAAGTGAGTCCAATTCATTAAAAACACAAGGAACAATCAAAAAGTGGTTAGCCTAAACAGATCCCAATAAAAAGGATGTCATTAGAGATTTGGGCGTCGGTCACCACCACCAAGTGGTTCGTAGATGACACCACACAAAAATTAATACAAATCGCAATGAACCGCAAGTTGTGACAAAAAATCTAAAACTCCAAACACGGTTTGCGAACCGCGAGTGGAGTCGAAGACATCATCTCATCGAACTACGACCACCCTCGGGTTTAGTACATCACGCTTTTTCGGTTTCGTGATCATTTGTGACTCCGAATCCATATATTTTCACTTATTTGATTCTTCTCTAAACTATTTAACATCAAGTAATTACCTATTTGGTTGTTAATTAGTTTTCGAGTCCTATTTTTCATTTCATGCTAATTCTTCTATGTTGTTTCGTTTAACTTCATTGAACCTGTTTGACTCCGTCCGTTAGAATTTGAGTCGTACGTCTTTCTATCGAACAAGAATCCATTCCTTCACTAGGATAAGCAAACTATGTGTGATTGATCAATCGTAGATTCATTACAACCTTGCAAGAGCGCTTGAGTGACTTGAGGAGTGAGTAGACATAAAGAGTGACGTGAGGACTTTTACTTCTTACTTGTTTGTTGCATTTTGTAGGTACTATGTCAACCACGGAGGACAACCCCAAGAAGTGGAGGCCCCAATAGTTTTTCTAGCTAGGAAAATGACGAGGATGACCTCAGAGATGGTGGCTATGAGAACGGGGATGGAGACGATGGGTACTAAGATGGATATTATGGAGTAAACAAGGAGGTTAGGCACTCCCCAATCGGTTGGTGGAATGTTGGTAAATGATCAAGTCGAAACCCCAATACTTTCCCTACTCTAACCCCCGGGACAATTTCAAGCCTTGTGCTATCCACACACTAGCCACATTCCATCAACCTCATGATGAACATCTACCACAAGTGGCCCCAAAATTGAAGCAAATTATAGGTGTTTTGAGAAATCACAATTGTTGAAGTTGACGATCTTTGAAGAATATGAAGAACCAACAATTGGGTGTAGTGAATTGGTAACCAATTGATCTCAATTTGTATTGCACATTGTTCTCTATATCAAGGAGAGTCTAGATTTGAAATTTCGGAGCAAATTGAGTGGATTTGGTACTTGTTGAGATTTTGAATTTTTCATCATGTTCTTGAGGAAAAAGACCAAAAAGGAGGTGTTTGATCCAAAATTCTCAAGGCAAAAGCTGCAAAAGTGTTTTTTGGGTCCAAAAATCTGATTCAAGTGAGTCCAATTCATTAAAAACACAAGGAACAATCAAAAAGTGGTTAGCCTAAACAGATCCCAATAAAAAGGATGTCATTAGAGATTTGGGCGTCAGTCACCACCAGTGGTTCGTAGATGACACCACAGAAAATTAATACAAATCGCAATGAACCGCAAGTTGTGACAAAAAATCTAAAACTCCAAAACACAGTTTGCGAACCGCGAACCGGAGTCGAAGACATCATCTCATCATCTCTACGACTACTGCTCGGGTTTAGTACATCACGCTTTTTCAGGTTTCGTGATCATTTGTGACTCCGAATCCATATATTTTCACTTATTTGATTCTCTAAACTATTTAACATCAAGTAATTACCTATTTGGTTGTTAATTAGTTTTCGAGTCCTATTTTTCATTTCCTGCTAATTCTTCTATGTTGTTTCGTTTAACTTCATTGAACCTCTTTGACTCCGTCCGTTAGAATTTGAGTCGTACGTCTTTCTATCGAACAAGAATCCATTCCTTCACTAGGATAAGCAAACTATGTGTGATTGATCAATCGTAGATTCATTACAACCTTGCAAGAGCGCTTGAGTGACTTGAGGAGTGAGTAGACATAAAGAGTGACGTGAGGACTTTTACTTCTTACTTGTTTGTTGCATTTTGTAGGTACTATGTCAACCACGGAGGACAACCCCAAGAAGTGGAGGCCCCAATAGTTTTTCTAGCTAGGAAAAAAATGACGAGGATGACCTCAGAGATGGTGGCTATGAGAACGGGGATGGAGACGATGGGTACTAAGATGGATATTATGGAGTAAACAAGGAGGTTAGGCACTCCCCAATCGGTTGGTGGAGATGTGAATGTTGGTAATGAATCAAGTCGAAACCCCAATACTTTCCCTACTCTAACCCCGGGACAATTTCAAGCCTTGTGCTATCCACACACTAGCCACATTCCATCAACCTCATGATGAACATCTACCACAAGTGGCCCCAAAATTGAAGCAAATTATAGGTGTTTTGAGTATGAAGAACCAACAATTGGGTGTAGTGAATTGGTAACCAATTGATCTCAATTTGTATTGCACATTGTTCTCTATATCAAGGAGAGTCTAGATTTGAAATTTCGGAGCAAATTGAGTGGATTTGGTACTTGTTGAGATTTTGAATTTTTCATCATGTTCTTGAGGAAAAAGACCAAAAAGGAGGTGTTTGATCCAAAATTCTCAAGGCAAAAGCTGCAAAAGTGTTTTTGGGTCCAAAAATCTGATTCAAGTGAGTCCAATTCATTAAAAACACAAGGAACAATCAAAAAGTGGTTAGCCTAAACAGATCCCAATAAAAAGGATGTCATTAGAGATTTGGGCGTCGGTCACCACCACCAAGTTCGTAGATGACACCACACAAAAAATTAATACAAATCGCAATGAACCGCAAGTTGTGACAAAAAATCTAAAACTCCAGAACACAGTTTGCGAACCGCAGGTGGAGTCGAAGACATCATCAGCGAACTACAGACCCTGCTCGGGTTTAGTACATCACGCTTTTTCAGGTTTCGTGATCTTTTGTGACTCCGAATCCATATATTTTCACTTATTTGATTCTCTAAACTATTTAACATCAAGTAATTACCTATTTGGTTGTTAATTAGTTTTCGAGTCCTATTTTTCATTTCCTGCTAATTCTTCTATGTTGTTTCGTTTAACTTCATTGAACCTGTTTGACTCCGTCCGTTAGAATTTGAGTCGTACGTCTTTTCTATCGAACAAGAATCCATTCCTTCACTAGGATAAGCAAACTATGTGTGATTGATCAATCGTAGATTCATTACAACCTTGCAAGAGCGCTTGAGTGACTTGAGGAGTGAGTAGACATAAAGAGTGACGTGAGGACTTTTACTTCTTACTTGTTTGTTGCATTTTGTAGGTACTATGTCAACCACGGAGGACAACCCCAAGAAGTGGAGGCCCCAATAGTTTTTCTAGCTAGGAAAATGACGAGGATGACCTCAGAGATGGTGGCTATGAGAACGGGGATGGAGACGATGGGTACTAAGATGGATATTATGGAGTAAACAAGGAGGTTAGGCACTCCCCAATCGGTTGGTGGAGATGTGAATGTTGGTAATGAATCAAGTCGAAACCCCAATACTTTCCCTACTCTAACCCCGGGACAATTTCAAGCCTTGTGCTATCCACACACTAGCCACATTCCATCAACCTCATGATGAACATCTACCACAAGTGGCCCCAAAATTGAAGCAAATTATAGGTGTTTTGAGAAATCACAATTGTTGAAGTTGACGATCTTTGAAGAATATGAAGAACCAACAATTGGGTGTAGTGAATTGGTAACCAATTGATCTCAATTTGTATTGCACATTGTTCTCTATATCAAGGAGAGTCTAGATTTGAAATTTCGGAGCAAATTGAGTGGATTTGGTACTTGTTGAGATTTTGAATTTTTCATCATGTTCTTGAGGAAAAAGACCAAAAAGGAGGTGTTTGATCCAAAATTCTCAAGGCAAAAGCTGCAAAAGTGTTTTTGGGTCCAAAAATCTGATTCAAGTGAGTCCAATTCATTAAAAACACAAGGAACAATCAAAAAGTGGTTAGCCTAAACAGATCCCAATAAAAAGGATGTCATTAGAGATTTGGGCGTCGGTCACCACCACCAGTGGTTCGTAGATGACACCACGAAAAAAATTAATACAAATCGCAATGAACCGCAAGTTGTGACAAAAAATCTAAAACTCCATAACACACACGTTTGCGAACCGCGGTGGAGTCGAAGACATCATCTGCGAACTACGACCCTGCTCGCTCGGGTTTAGTAGATCACGCTTTTTCGGGTTTCGTGATCTTTTGTGACTCCGAATCCATATATTTTCACTTATTCGATTCTCTAAACTATTTAACTTCAAGTAATTACCTATTTGGTTGCTAATTAGTTTTCGAGTCCTATTTTTCATTTCATGCTAATTCTTCTATGTTGTTTCGTTTAACTTCATTGAACCTCTTTGACTCCGTCCGTTAGAATTTGAGTCGTACGTCTTTCTATCGAACAAGAATCCATTCCTTCACTAGGATAAGCAAACTATGTGTGATTGATCCATTGTAGATTCATTACAACCTTGCAAGAGCGCTTGAGTGACTTGAGGAGTGAGTAGAGTAAAGAGTGACGTGAGGACTTTTACTTCTTACTTGTTTGTTGCATTTTGTAGGTACTATGTCAACCACGGAGGACAACCCCAAGAAGTGGAGGCCCTAATAGTTTTTCTAGCTAGGAAAATGGCGAGGATGACCTCAGAGATGGTGGCTATGAGAACGGGGATGGAGACGATGGGTACTAAGATGGATATTATGGAGTAAACAAGGAGGTTAGGCACTCCCCAATCGGTTGGTGGAGATGTGAATGTTGGTAATGAATCAAGTCGAAACCCCAATACTTTCCCTACTCTAACCCCGGGACAATTTCAAGCCTTGTGCTATCCACACACTAGCCTAGCCACATTTCATCAACCTCATGATGAACATCTACCACAAGTGGCCCCAAAATTGAAGCAAATTATAGGTGTTTTGAGAAATCACAATTGTTGAAGTTGACGATCTTTGAAGAATATGAAGAACCAACAATTGGGTGTAGTGAATTGGTAACCAATTGATCTCAATTTGTATTGCACATTGTTCTCTATATCAAGGAGAGTCTAGATTTGAAATTTCGGAGCAAATTGAGTGGATTTGGTACTTGTTGAGATTTTGAATTTTTCATCATGTTCTTGAGGAAAAAGACCAAAAAGGAGGTGTTTGATCCAAAATTCTCAAGGCAAAAGCTGCAAAAGTGTTTTTGGGTCCAAAAATCTGATTCAAGTGAGTCCAATTCATTAAAAACACAAGGAACAATCAAAAAGTGGTTAGCCTAAACAGATCCCAATAAAAAAGGATGTCATTAGAGATTTGGGCGTCGGTCACCACCACCGTGGTGGTTCGTAGATGACACCACAGAAAAAAATAATACAAATCGCAATGAACCGCAAGTTGTGACAAAAAATCTAAAACTCCAACACACAGTTTGCGAACCGCGAGTGGAGTCGAAGACATCATCATCATCGAACTACGACCTGCTCGGGTTTAGTACATCACGCTTTTTCAGGTTTCGTGATCTTTTGTGACTCCGAATCCATATATTTTCACTTATTTGATTCTCTAAACTATTTAACATCAAGTAATTACCTATTTGGTTGTTAATTAGTTTTCGAGTCCTATTTTTCATTTCCTGCTAATTCTTCTATGTTGTTTCGTTTAACTTCATTGAACCTTTTTGACTCCGTCCGTTAGAATTTGAGTCGTACGTCTTTCTATCGAACAAGAATCCATTCCTTCACTAGGATAAGCAAACTATGTGTGATTGATCAATCGTAGATTCATTACAACCTTGCAAGAGCGCTTGAGTGACTTGAGGAGTGAGTAGAGAGGATAAAGAGTGACGTGAGGACTTTTACTTCTTACTTGTTTGTTGCATTTTGCATTTTGTAGGTACTATGTCAACCACGGAGGACAACCCCAAGAAGTGGAGGCCCCAATAGTTTTTCTAGCTAGGAAAATGACGAGGATGACCTCAGAGATGGTGGCTATGAGAACGGGGATGGAGACGATGGGTACTAAGATGGATATTATGGAGTAAACAAGGAGGTTAGGCACTCCCCAATCGGTTGGTGGAGATGTGAATGTTGGTAATGAATCAAGTCGAAACCCCAATACTTTCCCTACTCTAACCCCGGGACAATTTCAAGCCTTGTGCTATCCACACACTAGCCACATTCCATCAACCTCATGATGAACATCTACCACAAGTGGCCCCAAAATTGAAGCAAATTATAGGTGTTTTGAGAAATCACAATTGTTGAAGTTGACGATCTTTGAAGAATATGAAGAACCAACAATTGGGTGTAGTGAATTGGTAACCAATTGATCTCAATTTGTATTGCACATTGTTCTCTATATCAAGGAGAGTCTAGATTTGAAATTTCGAGCAAATTGAGTGGATTTGGTACTTGTTGAGATTTTGAATTTTTCATCATGTTCTTGAGGAAAAAGACCAAAAAGGAGGTGTTTGATCCAAAATTCTCAAGGCAAAAGCTGCAAAAGTGTTTTTGGGTCCAAAAATCTGATTCAAGTGAGTCCAATTCATTAAAAACACAAGGAACAATCAAAAAGTGGTTAGCCTAAACAGATCCCAATAAAAAGGATGTCATTAGAGATTTGGGCGTCGGTCACCACCAAGGTGGTTCGTAGATGACACCACCACAAAAAAAATACAAATCGCAATGAACCGCAAGTTGTGACAAAAAATCTAAAACTCCATAACACAGTTTGCGAACCGCGGTGGAGTCGAAGACATCATCATCATCGAACTACGGACCCTACTCTCGGGTTTAGTAGATCACGCTTTTTCGGTTTTCGTGATCTTTTGTGACTCCGAATCCATATATTTTCACTTATTTGATTCTCTAAACTATTTAACATCAAGTAATACCTATTTGGTTGTTAATTAGTTTTCGAGTCCTATTTTTCATTTCATGCTAATTCTTCTATGTTGTTTCGTTTAACTTCATTGAACCTCTTTGACTCCGTCCGTTAGAATTTGAGTCGTACGTCTTTCTATCGAACAAGAATCCATTCCTTCACTAGGCTAAGCAAACTATGTGTGATTGATCAATCGTAGATTCATTACAACCTTGCAAGAGCGCTTGAGTGACTTGAGGAGTGAGTAGACATAAAGAGTGACGTGAGGACTTTTACTTCTTACTTGTTTGTTGCATTTTGTAGGTACTATGTCAACCACGGAGGACAACCCCAAGAAGTGGAGGCCCCAATAGTTTTTCTAGCTAGGAAAATGGCGAGGATGACCTCAGAGATGGTGGCTATGAGAACGGGGATGGAGACGATGGGTACTAAGATGGATATTATGGAGTAAACAAGGAGGTTAGGCACTCCCCAATCGGTTGGTGGAGATGTGAATGTTGTAATGAATCAAGTCGAAACCCCAATACTTTCCCTACTCTAACCCCGGGACAATTTCAAGCCTTGTGCTATCCACACACTAGCCACATTCCATCAACCTCATGATGAACATCTACCACAAGTGGCCCCAAAATTGAAGCAAATTATAGGTGTTTTGAGAAATCACAATTGTTGAAGTTGACGATCTTTGAAGAATATGAAGAACCAACAATTGGGTGTAGTGAATTGGTAACCAATTGATCTCAATTTGTATTGCACATTGTTCTCTATATCAAGGAGAGTCTAGATTTGAAATTTCGGAGCAAATTGAGTGGATTTGGTACTTGTTGAGATTTTGAATTTTTCATCATGTTCTTGAGGAAAAAGACCAAAAAGGAGGTGTTTGATCCAAAATTCTCAAGGCAAAAGCTGCAAAAGTGTTTTTGGGTCCAAAAATCTGATTCAAGTGAGTCCAATTCATTAAAAACACAAGGAACAATCAAAAAGTGGTTAGCCTAAACAGATCCCAATAAAAAAGGATGTCATTAGAGATTTGGGCGTCGGTCACCACCACCAAGGTTCGTAGATGACACCACAGAAAAAATTAATACAAATCGCAATGAACCGCAAGTTGTGACAAAAAATCTAAAACTCCATAACACGGTTTGCGAACCGCGGTGGAGTCGAAGACATCATCTCATCGAAACTACGACCCTGCTCGGGTTTAGTAGATCACGCTTTTTCAGGTTTCGTGATCTTTTGTGACTCCGAATCCATATATTTTCACTTATTTGATTCTCTAAACTATTTAACATCAAGTAATTTTATTGTTAATTAGTTAGTTTTCGAGTCCTATTTTTCATTTCATTTCTAATTCTTCTATGTTGTTTCGTTTAACTTCATTGAACCTCTTTGACTCCGTCCGTTAGAATTTGAGTCGTACGTCTTTCTATCGAACAAGAATCCATTCCTTCACTAGGCTAAGCAAACTATGTGTGATTGATCAATCGTAGATTCATTACAACCTTGCAAGAGCGCTTGAGTGACTTGAGGAGTGAGTAGGCATAAAGAGTGACGTGAGGACTTTTACTTCTTACTTGTTTGTTGCATTTTGTAGGTACTATGTCAACCACGGAGGACAACCCCAAGAAGTGGAGGCCCCAATAGTTTTTCTAGCTAGGAAAATGGCGAGGATGACCTCAGAGATGGTGGCTATGAGAACGGGGATGGAGACGATGGGTACTAAGATGGATATTATGGAGTAAACAAGGAGGTTAGGCACTCCCCAATCGGTTGGTGGAGATGTGAATGTTGGTAATGAATCAAGTCGAAACCCCAATACTTTCCCTACTCTAACCCCGGGACAATTTCAAGCCTTGTGCTATCCACACACTAGCCACATTCCATCAACCTCATGATGAACATCTACCACAAGTGGCCCCAAAATTGAAGCAAATTATAGGTGTTTTGAGAAATCACAATTGTTGAAGTTGACGATCTTTGAAGAATATGAAGAACCAACAATTGGGTGAGTGAATTGGTAACCAATTGATCTCAATTTGTATTGCACATTGTTCTCTATATCAAGGAGAGTCTAGATTTGAAATTTCGGAGCAAATTGAGTGGATTTGGTACTTGTTGAGATTTTGAATTTTTCATCATGTTCTTGAGGAAAAAGACCAAAAAGGAGGTGTTTGATCCAAAATTCTCAAGGCAAAAGCTGCAAAAGTGTTTTTGGGTCCAAAAATCTGATTCAAGTGAGTCCAATTCATTAAAAACACAAGGAACAATCAAAAAGTGGTTAGCCTAAACAGATCCCAATAAAAAGGATGTCATTAGAGATTTGGGCGTCAGTCACCACCACCAGGTTCGTAGATGACACCACAGAAAATTAATACAAATCGCAATGAACCGCAAGTTGTGACAAAAAATCTAAAACTCCATAACACACGGTTTGCGAACCGCGCAGTGGAGTCGAAGACATCATCTCATGCGAACTACGGACCCTGCTCTCGGGTTTAGTAGATCACACTTTTCAGGTTTCGTGATCTTTTGTGACTCCGAATCCATATATTTTCACTTATTTGATTCTCTAAACTATTTAACATCAAGTAATTACCTATTTGGTTGTTAATTAGTTTTCGAGTCCTATTTTTCATTTCCTGCTAATTCTTCTATGTTGTTTCGTTTAACTTCATTGAACCTGTTTGACTCCGTCCGTTAGAATTTGAGTCGTACGTCTTTCTATCGAACAAGAATCCATTCCTTCACTAGGCTAAGCAAACTATGTGTGATTGATCAATCGTAGATTCATTACAACCTTGCAAGAGCGCTTGAGTGACTTGAGGAGTGAGTAGGCATAAAGAGTGACGTGAGGACTTTTACTTCTTACTTGTTTGTTGCATTTTGTAGGTACTATGTCAACCACGGAGGACAACCCCAAGAAGTGGAGTCCCCAATAGTTTTTCTAGCTAGGAAAATGGCGAGGATGACCTCGAGATGGTGGCTATGAGAACGGGGAACGGGGATGGAGACGATGGGTACTAAGATGGATATTATGGAGTAAACAAGGAGGTTAGGCACTCCCCAATCGGTTGGTGGAGATGTGAATGTTGGTAATGAATCAAGTCGAAACCCCAATACTTTCCCTACTCTAACCCCGGGACAATTTCAAGCCTTGTGCTATCCACACACTAGCCACATTCCATCAACCTCATGATGAACATCTACCACAAGTGGCCCCAAAATTGAAGCAAATTATAGGTGTTTTGAGAAATCACAATTGTTGAAGTTGACGATCTTTGAAGAATATGAAGAACCAACAATTGGGTGTAGTGAATTGGTAACCAATTGATCTCAATTTGTATTGCACATTGTTCTCTATATCAAGGAGAGTCTAGATTTGAAATTTCGGAGCAAATTGAGTGGATTTGGTACTTGTTGAGATTTTGAATTTTTCATCATGTTCTTGAGGAAAAAGACCAAAAAGGAGGTGTTTGATCCAAAATTCTCAAGGCAAAAGCTGCAAAAGTGTTTTTGGGTCCAAAAATCTGATTCAAGTGAGTCCAATTCATTAAAAACACAAGGAACAATCAAAAAGTGGTTAGCCTAAACAGATCCCAATAAAAAGGATGTCATTAGAGATTTGGGCGTCGGTCACCACCACCACCAGGTTCGTAGATGACACCACACAAAAAAATTAATACAAATCGCAATGAACCGCAAGTTGTGACAAAAAATCTAAAACTCCATAACACAGTTTGCGAACCGCAGGTGAGTCGAAGACATCATCATCGAACTACAGACCCTGCTCGGGTTTAGTAGATCACGCTTTTTCAGGTTTCGTGATCTTTTGTGACTCCGAATCCATATATTTTCACTTATTTGATTCTCTAAACTATTTAACATCAAGTAATTACCTATTTGGTTGTTAATTAGTTTTCGAGTCCTATTTTTCATTTCATGCTAATTCTTCTATGTTGTTTCGTTTAACTTCATTGAACCTCTTTGACTCCGTCCGTTAGAATTTGAGTCGTACGTCTTTCTATCGAACAAGAATCCATTCCTTCACTAGGCTAAGCAAACTATGTGTGATTGATCAATCGTAGATTCATTACAACCTTGCAAGAGCGCTTGAGTGACTTGAGGAGTGAGTAGAGTAAAGAGTGACGTGAGGACTTTTACTTCTTACTTGTTTGTTTGCATTTTGTAGGTACTATGTCAACCACGGAGGACAACCCCAAGAAGTGGAGTCCCCAATAGTTTTTCTAGCTAGGAAAATGGCGAGGATGACCTCGAGATGGTGGCTATGAGAACGGGGATGGAGACGATGGGTACTACTAAGATGGATATTATGGAGTAAACAAGGAGGTTAGGCACTCCCCAATCGGTTGGTGGAGATGTGAATGTTGGTAATGAATCAAGTCGAAACCCCAATACTTTCCCTACTCTAACCCCCCGACAATTTCAAGCCTTGTGCTATCCACACACTAGCCACATTCCATCAACCTCATGATGAACATCACAACCACAAGTGGCCCCAAAATTGAAGCAAATTATAGGTGTTTTGAGAAATCACAATTGTTGAAGTTGACGATCTTTGAAGAATATGAAGAACCAACAATTGGGTGTAGTGAATTGGTAACCAATTGATCTCAATTTGTATTGCACATTGTTCTCTATATCAAGGAGAGTCTAGATTTGAAATTTCGGAGCAAATTGAGTGGATTTGGTACTTGTTGAGATTTTGAATTTTTCATCATGTTCTTGAGGAAAAAGACCAAAAAGGAGGTGTTTGATCCAAAATTCTCAAGGCAAAAGCTGCAAAAGTGTTTTTGGGTCCAAAAATCTGATTCAAGTGAGTCCAATTCATTAAAAACACAAGGAACAATCAAAAAGTGGTTAGCCTAAACAGATCCCAATAAAAAGGATGTCATTAGAGATTTGGGCGTCAGTCACCACCACCATGGTTCGTAGATGACACCACACCAAAAATACAAATCGCAATGAACCGCAAGCAAGTTGTGACAAAAAATCTAAAACTCCATAACACAGTTTGCGAACCGCAGGTGGAGTCGAAGACATCATCTCATGAACTACAGACTACTGCTCGGGTTTAGTAGATCACGCTTTTTCAGGTTTCGTGATCTTTTGTGACTCCGAATCCATATATTTTCACTTATTTGATTCTCTAAACTATTTAACATCAAGTAATTACCTATTTGGTTGTTAATTAGTTTTCGAGTCCTATTTTTCATTTCATGCTAATTCTTCTATGTTGTTTCGTTTAACTTCATTGAACCTCTTTGACTCCGTCCGTTAGAATTTGAGTCGTACGTCTTTCTATCGAACAAGAATCCATTCCTTCACTAGGCTAAGCAAACTATGTGTGATTGATCAATCGTAGATTCATTACAACCTTGCAAGAGCGCTTGAGTGACTTGAGGAGTGAGTAGGCATAAAGAGTGACGTGAGGACTTTTACTTCTTACTTGTTTGTTGCATTTTGTAGGTACTATGTCAACCATGGAGGACAACCCCAAGATGTGGAGTCCCCAATAGTTTTTCTAGCTAGGAAAATGGCGAGGATGACCTCGAGATGGTGGCTATGAGAACGGGGATGGAGACGATGGGTACTAAGATGGATATTATGGAGTAAACAAGGAGGTTAGGCACTCCCCAATCGGTTGGTGGAGATGTGAATGTTGGTAATGAATCAAGTCGAAACCCCAATACTTTCCCTACTCTAACCCCGGGACAATTTCAAGCCTTGTGCTATCCACACACTAGCCACATTCCATCAACCTCATGATGAACATCTACCACAAGTGGCCCCAAAATTGAAGCAAATTATAGGTGTTTTGAGAAATCACAATTGTTGAAGTTGACGATCTTTGAAGAATATGAAGAACCAACAATTGGGTGTAGTGAATTGGTAACCAATTGATCTCAATTTGTATTGCACATTGTTCTCTATATCAAGGAGAGTCTAGATTTGAAATTTCGGAGCAAATTGAGTGGATTTGGTACTTGTGAGATTTTGAATTTTTCATCATGTTCTTGAGGAAAAAGACCAAAAAGGAGGTGTTTGATCCAAAATTCTCAAGGCAAAAGCTGCAAAAGTGTTTTTGGGTCCAAAAATCTGATTCAAGTGAGTCCAATTCATTAAAAACACAAGGAACAATCAAAAAGTGGTTAGCCTAAACAGATCCCAATAAAAAGGATGTCATTAGAGATTTGGGCGTCACACCACCACCGTTCGTAGATGACACACCACGAAAAATTAATACAAATCGCAATGAACCGCAAGTTGTGACAAAAAAAATCTAAAAAATCCATAACACGGTTTGCGAACCGCGGTGGAGTCGAAGACATCATCTCATCGAACTACGACCCTCGCTCGGGTTTAGTAGATCACGCTTTTTCAGGTTTCGTGATCTTTTGTGACTCCGAATCCATATATTTTCACTTATTTGATTCTCTAAACTATTTAACAACAAGTAATTACCTATTTGGTTGTTAATTAGTTTTCGAGTCCTATTTTTCATTTCCTGCTAATTCTTCTATTTTGTTTCGTTTAACTTCATTGAACATGTTTGACTCCGTCCGTTAGAATTTGAGTCGTACGTCTTTCTATCGAACAAGAATCCATTCCTTCACTAGGCTAAGCAAACTATGTGTGATTGATCAATCGTAGATTCATTACAACCTTGCAAGAGCGCTTGAGTGACTTGAGGAGTGAGTAGGCATAAAGAGTGACGTGAGGACTTTTACTTCTTACTTGTTTGTTGCATTTTGTAGGTACTATGTCAACCACGGAGGACAACCCCAAGATGTGGAGTCCCCAATAGTTTTTCTAGCTAGGAAAATGGCGAGGATGACCTCAGAGATGGTGGCTATGAGAACGGGGATGGAGACGATGGGTACTAAGATGGATATTATGGAGTAAACAAGGAGGTTAGGCACTCCCCAATCGGTTGGTGGAGATGTGAATGTTGGTAATGAATCAAGTCGTCGAAACCCCATATACTTTCCCCCTACTCTAACCCCGGGACAATTTCAAGCCTTGTGCTATCCACACACTAGCCACATTCCATCAACCTCATGATGAACATCTACCACAAGTGGCCCCAAAATTGAAGCAAATTATAGGTGTTTTGAGAAATCACAATTGTTGAAGTTGACGATCTTTGAAGAATATGAAGAACCAACAATTGGGTGTAGTGAATTGGTAACCAATTGATCTCAATTTGTATTGCACATTGTTCTCTATATCAAGGAGAGTCTAGATTTGAAATTTCGAGCAAATTGAGTGGATTTGGTACTTGTTGAGATTTTGAATTTTTCATCATGTTCTTGAGGAAAAAGACCAAAAAGGAGGTGTTTGATCCAAAATTCTCAAGGCAAAAGCTGCAAAAGTGTTTTTGGGTCCAAAAATCTGATTCAAGTGAGTCCAATTCATTAAAAACACAAGGAACAATCAAAAAGTGGTTAGCCTAAACAGATCCCAATAAAAAGGATGTCATTAGAGATTTTGGGCGTCGTCACCACCACCAAGTGGTTCGTAGATGACACCACAAAAATTAATACAAATCGCAATGAACCGCAAGTTGTGACAAAAAATCTAAAACTCCATAACACGGTTGCGAACCGCAGTGTGAGTCGAAGACATCATCTCGCGACTACGACACCTCGCTCGGGTTTAGTTTAGTAGATCACGCTTTTTCAGGTTTCGTGATCTTTTGTGACTCCGAATCCATATATTTTCACTTATTTGATTCTCTAAACTATTTAACATCAAGTAATTACCTATTTGGTTGTTAATTAGTTTTCGAGTCCTATTTTTCATTTCCTGCTAATTCTTCTATGTTGTTTCGTTTAACTTCATTGAACATGTTTGACTCCGTCCGTTAGAATTTGAGTCGTACGTCTTTCTATCGAACAAGAATCCATTCCTTCACTAGGCTAAGCAAACTATGTATGATTGATCAATCGTAGGAGTGAGTAGGCATAAAGAGTGACGTGAGGACTTTTACTTCTTACTTGTTTGTTGCATTTTGTAGGTACTATGTCAACCACGGAGGACAACCCCAAGATGTGGAGTCCCCAATAGTTTTTCTAGCTAGGAAAATGGCGAGGATGACCTCAGAGATGGTGGCTATGAGAACGGGGATGGAGACGATGGGTACTAAGATGGATATTATGGAGTAAACAAGGAGGTTAGGCACTCCCCAATCGGTTGGTGGAGATGTGAATGTTGGTAATGAATCAAGTCGAAACCCCAATACTTTCCCTACTCTAACCCCGGGACAATTTCAAGCCTTGTGCTATCCACACACTAGCCACATTCCATCAACCTCATGATGAACATCTACCACAAGTGGCCCCAAAATTGAAGCAAATTATAGGTGTTTTGAGAAATCACAATTGTTGAAGTTGACGATCTTTGAAGAATATGAAGAACCAACAATTGGGTGTAGTGAATTGGTAACCAATTGATCTCAATTTTTGTATTGCACATTGTTCTCTATATCAAGGAGAGTCTAGATTTGAAATTTCGGAGCAAATTGAGTGGATTTGGTACTTGTTGAGATTTTGAATTTTTCATCATGTTCTTGAGGAAAAAGACCAAAAAGGAGGTGTTTGATCCAAAATTCTCAAGGCAAAAGCTGCAAAAGTGTTTTTGGGTCCAAAAATCTGATTCAAGTGAGTCCAATTCATTAAAAACACAAGGAACAATCAAAAAGTGGTTAGCCTAAACAGATCCCAATAAAAAGGATGTCATTAGAGATTTGGGCGTCGGTCACCACCACAAGTGGTTCGTAGATGACACCACGAAAAAAATTAATACAAATCGCAATGAACCGCAAGTTGTGACAAAAAATCTAAAACTCCATAACACACTTTGCGAACCGCGAGTGGAGTCGAAGACATCATCTCGAACTACGAACTACTCTCGCTCGGGTTTAGTAGATCACGCTTTTTCGGTTTTTTTCAGATGATCTTTTGTGACTCCGAATCCATATATTTTCACTTATTTGATTCTCTAAACTATTTAACATCAAGTAATTACCTATTTGGTTGTTAATTAGTTTTCGAGTCCCATTTTTCATTTCGTGCTAATTCTTCTATGTTGTTTCGTTTAACTTCATTGAACCTGTTTGACTCCGTCCGTTAGAATTTGAGTCGTACGTCTTTCTATCGAACAAGAATCCATTCCTTCACTAGGCTAAGCAAACTATGTGTGATTGATCAATCGTAGATTCATTACAACCTTGCAAGAGCGCTTGAGTGACTTGAGGACTGAGTAGAGCATAAAGAGTGACGTGAGGACTTTTACTTCTTACTTGTTTGTTGCATTTTGTAGGTACTATGTCAACCACGGAGGACAACCCCAAGATGTGGAGTCCCCAATAGTTTTTCTAGCTAGGAAAATGGCGAGGATGACCTCAGAGATGGTGGCTATGAGAACGGGGATGGAGACGATGGGTACTAAATGGATATTATGGAGTAAACAAGGAGGTTAGGCACTCCCCAATCGGTTGGTGGAGATGTGAATGTTGGTAATGAATCAAGTCGAAACCCCAATACTTTCCCTACTCTAACCCCGGGACAATTTCAAGCCTTGTGCTATCCACACACTAGCCACATTCCATCAACCTCATGATGAACATCTACCACAAGTGGCCCCAAAATTGAAGCAAATTATAGGTGTTTTGAGAAATCACAATTGTTGAAGTTGACGATCTTTGAAGAATATGAAGAACCAACAATTGGGTGTAGTGAATTGGTAACCAATTGATCTCAATTTGTATTGCACATTGTTCTCTATATCAAGGAGAGTCTAGATTTGAAATTTCGGAGCAAATTGAGTGGATTTGGTACTTGTTGAGATTTTGAATTTTTCATCATGTTCTTGAGGAAAAAGACCAAAAAGGAGGTGTTTGATCCAAAATTCTCAAGGCAAAAGCTGCAAAAGTGTTTTTGGGTCCAAAACTGATTCAAGTGAGTCCAATTCATTAAAAACACAAGGAACAATCAAAAAGTGGTTAGCCTAAACAGATCCCAATAAAAAGGATGTCATTAGAGATTTGGGCGTCGGTCACCACCACCACCAAGTGGTTTCGTGACACCACCACAAAAATTAATACAAATCGCAATGAACCGCAAGTTGTGACAAAAAATCTAAAACTCCATAACACAGTTTGCGAACCGGAAGTGGAGTCGAAGACATCATCTGCGAACTACAGACCCTGCTCGGGTTTAGTAGATCACGCTTTTTCAGGTTTCGTGATCTTTTGTGACTCCGAATCCATATATTTTCACTTATTTGATTCTCTAAACTATTTAACATCAAGTAATTACCTATTTGGTTGTTAATTAGTTTTCGAGTCCTATTTTTCATTTCATGCTAATTCTTCTATGTTGTTTCGTTTAACTTCATTGAACCTCTTTGACTCCGTCCGTTAGAATTTGAGTCGTACGTCGTTTTCTATCGAACAAGAATCCATTCCTTCACTAGGCTAAGCAAACTATGTGTGATTGATCAATCGTAGATTCATTACAACCTTGCAAGAGCGCTTGAGTGACTTGAGGAGTGAGTAGGCATAAAGAGTGACGTGAGGACTTTTACTTCTTACTTGTTTGTTGCATTTTGTAGGTACTATGTCAACCACGGAGGACAACCCCAAGATGTGGAGTCCCCAATAGTTTTTCTAGCTAGGAAAATGGCGAGGATGACCTCGAGATGGTGGCTATGAGAACGGGGATGGAGACGATGGGTACTAAGATGGATATTATGGAGTAAACAAGGAGGTTAGGCACTCCCCAATCGGTTGGTGGAGATGTGAATGTTGGTAATGAATCAAGTCGAAACCCCAATACTTTCCCTACTCTAACCCCGGGACAATTTCAAGCCTTGTGCTATCCACACACTAGCCACATTCCATCAACCTCATGATGAACATCTACCACAAGTGGCCCCAAAATTGAAGCAAATTATAGGTGTTTTGAGAAATCACAATTGTTGAAGTTGACGATCTTTGAAGAATATGAAGAACCAACAATTGGGTGTAGTGAATTGGTAACCAATTGATCTCAATTTGTATTGCACATTGTTCTCTATATCAAGGAGAGTCTAGATTTGAAATTTCGGAGCAAATTGAGTGGATTTGGTACTTGTTGAGATTTTGAATTTTTCATCATGTTCTTGAGGAAAAAGACCAAAAAGGAGGTGTTTGATCCAAAATTCTCAAGGCAAAAGCTGCAAAAGTGTTTTTGGGTCCAAAAATCTGATTCAAGTGAGTCCAATTCATTAAAAACACAAGGAACAATCAAAAAGTGGTTAGCCTAAACAGATCCCAATAAAAAGGATGTCATTAGAGATTTGGGCGTCAGTCACCACCAGTGGTTCGTAGATGACACCACAAAAAATTAATACAAATCGCAATGAACCGCAAGTTGTGACAAAAAATCTAAAACTCCATAACACAGTTTGCGAACCGCAGTGGAGTCGAAGACATCATCTGCGAACTACAGACCCTGCTCGGGTTTAGTAGATCACGCTTTTTCAGGTTTCGTGATCTTTTGTGACTCCGAATCCATATATTTTCACTTATTTGATTCTCTAAACTATTTAACATCAAGTAATTACCTATTTGGTTGTTAATTAGTTTTCGAGTCCTATTTTTCATTTCCTGCTAATTCTTCTATGTTGTTTCGTTTAACTTCATTGAACATGTTTGACTCCGTCCGTTAGAATTTGAGTCGTACGTCTTTCTATCGAACAAGAATCCATTCCTTCACTAGGCTAAGCAAACTATGTGTGATTGATCAATCGTAGATTCATTACAACCTTGCAAGAGCGCTTGAGTGACTTGAGGAGTGAGTAGGCATAAAGAGTGACGTGACGTGAGGACTTTTACTTCTTACTTGTTTGTTGCATTTTGTAGGTACTATGTCAACCACGGAGGACAACCCCAAGATGTGGAGTCCCCAATAGTTTTTCTAGCTAGGAAAATGGCGAGGATGACCTCCGAGATGGTGGCTATGAGAACGGGGATGGAGACGATGGGTACTAAGATGGATATTATGGAGTAAACAAGGAGGTTAGGCACTCCCCAATCGGTTGGTGGAGATGTGAATGTTGGTAATGAATCAAGTCGAAACCCCAATACTTTCCCTACTCTAACCCCGGGACAATTTCAAGCCTTGTGCTATCCACACACTAGCCACATTCCATCAACCTCATGATGAACATCTACCACAAGTGGCCCCAAAATTGAAGCAAATTATAGGTGTTTTGAGAAATCACAATTGTTGAAGTTGACGATCTTTGAAGAATATGAAGAACCAACAATTGGGTGTAGTGAATTGGTAACCAATTGATCTCAATTTGTATTGCACATTGTTCTCTATATCAAGGAGAGTCTAGATTTGAAATTTCGGAGCAAATTGAGTGGATTTGGTACTTGTTGAGATTTTGAATTTTTCATCATGTTCTTGAGAAAAAAAAGACCAAAAAGGAGGTGTTTGATCCAAAATTCTCAAGGCAAAAGCTGCAAAAGTGTTTTTGGGTCCAAAAATCTGATTCAAGTGAGTCCAATTCATTAAAAACACAAGGAACAATCAAAAAGTGGTTAGCCTAAACAGATCCCAATAAAAAGGATGTCATTAGAGATTTGGGCGTCGGTCACCACCACCACGTTCGTAGATGACACCACAGAAAAAAATTAATACAAATCGCAATGAACCGCAAGTTGTGACAAAAAATCTCTAAAACTCCATAACACAGTTTGCGAACCGCGAGTGTGGTCGAAGACATCATCTCGAACTACGAACTACGCACTCTCTGGGGTTTAGTAGATCACGCTTTTTCAGGTTTCGTGATCTTTTGTGACTCCGAATCCATATATTTTCACTTATTTGATTCTCTGAACTATTTAACATCAAGTAATTTACCTATTTGGTTGTTAATTAGTTTTCGAGTCCTATTTTTCATTTCGTGCAATTCTTCTATGTTGTTTCGTTTAACTTCATTGAACCTCTTTGACTCCGTCCGTTAGAATTTGAGTCGTACGTCTTTCTATCGAACAAGAATCCATTCCTTCACTAGGCTAAGCAAACTATGTGTGATTGATCAATCGTAGATTCATTACAACCTTGCAAGAGCGCTTGAGTGACTTGAGGAGTGAGTAGGCATAAAGAGTGACGTGAGGACTTTTACTTCTTACTTGTTTGTTGCATTTTGTAGGTACTATGTCAACCACGGAGGACAACCCCAAGATGTGGAGTCCCCAATAGTTTTTCTAGCTAGGAAAATGGCGAGGATGACCTCAGAGATGGTGGCTATGAGAACGGGGATGGAGACGATGGGTACTAAGATGGATATTATGGAGTAAACAAGGAGGTTAGGCACTCCCCAATCGGTTGGTGGAGATGTGAATGTTGGTAATGAATCAAGTCGAAACCCCAATACTTTCCCTACTCTAACCCCCGGGGACAATTTCAAGCCTTGTGCTATCCACACACTAGCCACATTCCATCAACCTCATGATGAACATCTACCACAAGTGGCCCCAAAATTGAAGCAAATTATAGGTGTTTTGAGAAATCACAATTGTTGAAGTTGACGATCTTTGAAGAATATGAAGAACCAACAATTGGGTGTAGTGAATTGGTAACCAATTGATCTCAATTTGTATTGCACATTGTTCTCTATATCAAGGAGAGTCTAGATTTGAAATTTCGGAGCAAATTGAGTGGATTTGGTACTTGTTGAGATTTTGAATTTTTCATCATGTTCTTGAGGAAAAAGACCAAAAAGGAGGTGTTTGATCCAAAATTCTCAAGGCAAAAGCTGCAAAAGTGTTTTTGGGTCCAAAAATCTGATTCAAGTGAGTCCAATTCATTAAAAACACAAGGAACAATCAAAAAGTGGTTAGCCTAAACAGATCCCAATAAAAAGGATGTCATTAGAGATTTGGGCGTCAGTCACCACCACAAGGGTTCGTAGATGACACCACAGAAAAATTAATACAAATCGCAATGAACCGCAAGTTGTGACAAAAAATCTAAAACTCCATAACACACAGGTTTGCGAACCGCGAGTGGAGTCGAAGACATCATCTCGAACTACGACCTGCTCGGGTTTAGTAGATCACGCTTTTTCAGGTTTCGTGATCTTTTGTGACTCCGAATCCATATATTTTCACTTATTTGATTCTCTAAACTATTTAACATCAAGTAATTACCTATTTGGTTGTTAATTAGTTTTCGAGTCCTATTTTTCATTTCATGCTAATTCTTCTATGTTGTTTCGTTTAACTTCATTGAACCTGTTTGACTCCGTCCGTTAGAATTTGAGTCGTACGTCTTTCTATCGAACAAGAATCCATTCCTTCACTAGGCTAAGCAAACTATGTGTGATTGATCAATCGTAGATTCATTACAACCTTGCAACAACGCTTGAGTGACTTGAGGAGTGAGTAGGCATAAAGAGTGACGTGAGGACTTTTACTTCTTACTTGTTTGTTGCATTTTGTAGGTACTATGTCAACCACGGAGGACAACCCCAAGATGTGGAGTCCCCAATAGTTTTTCTAGCTAGGAAAATGGCGAGGATGACCTCAGAGATGGTGGCTATGAGAAACGGGGATGGAGACGATGGGTACTAAGATGGATATTATGGAGTAAACAAGGAGGTTAGGCACTCCCCAATCGGTTGGTGGAGATGTGAATGTTGGTAATGAATCAAGTCGAAACCCCAATACTTTCCCTACTCTAACCCCCCCGGACAATTTCAAGCCTTGTGCTATCCACACACTAGCCACATTCCATCAACCTCATGATGAACATCTACCACAAGTGGCCCCAAAATTGAAGCAAATTATAGGTGTTTTGAGAAATCACAATTGTTGAAGTTGACGATCTTTGAAGAATATGAAGAACCAACAATTGGGTGTAGTGAATTGGTAACCAATTGATCTCAATTTGTATTGCACATTGTTCTCTATATCAAGGAGAGTCTAGATTTGAAATTTCGGAGCAAATTGAGTGGATTTGGTACTTGTTGAGATTTTGAATTTTTCATCATGTTCTTGAGGAAAAAGACCAAAAAAGGAGGTGTTTGATCCAAAATTCTCAAGGCAAAAGCTGCAAAAGTGTTTTTGGGTCCAAAAATCTGATTCAAGTGAGTCCAATTCATTAAAAACACAAGGAACAATCAAAAAGTGGTTAGCCTAAACAGATCCCAATAAAAAGGATGTCATTAGAGATTTGGGCGTCACTCACCACCAGTGGTTCGTAGATGACACCACAGAAAAATTAATACAAATCGCAATGAACCGCAAGTTGTGACAAAAAATCTAAAACTCCATAACACACGCTTGCGAACCGCGAGTGTGAGTCGAAGACATCATCTCGCGAACTACGGACCCTCGCTCGGGTTTAGTAGATCACGCTTTTTCGGTTTCGTGATCTCTTGTGACTCCGAATCCATATATTTTCACTTATTTGATTCTCTAAACTATTTAACATCAAGTAATTACCTATTTGGTTGTTAATTAGTTTTCGAGTCCTATTTTTCATTTCATGCTAATTCTTCTATGTTGTTTCGTTTAACTTCATTGAACCTGTTTGACTCCGTCCGTTAGAATTTGAGTCGTACGTCTTTCTATCGAACAAGAATCCATTCCTTCACTAGGCTAAGCAAACTATGTGTGATTGATCAATCGTAGATTCATTACAACCTTGCAAGAGCGCTTGAGTGACTTGAGGAGTGAGTAGTGCATAAAGAGTGACGTGAGGACTTTTACTTCTTACTTGTTTGTTGCATTTTGTAGGTACTATGTCAACCACGGAGGACAACCCCAAGATGTGAGAGTCCCCAATAGTTTTTCTAGCTAGGAAAATGGCGAGGATGACCTCAGAGATGGTGGCTATGAGAACGGGGATGGAGACGATGGGTACTAAGATGGATATTATGGAGTAAACAAGGAGGTTAGGCACTCCCAATCGGTTGGTGGAGATGTGAATGTTGGTAATGAATCAAGTCGAAACCCCAATACTTTCCCTACTCTAACCCCGGACAATTTCAAGCCTTGTGCTATCCACACACTAGCCACATTCCATCAACCTCATGATGAACATCTACCACAAGTGGCCCCAAAATTGAAGCAAATTATAGGTGTTTTGAGAAATCACAATTGTTGAAGTTGACGATCTTTGAAGAATATGAAGAACCAACAATTGGGTGTAGTGAATTGGTAACCAATTGATCTCAATTTGTATTGCACATTGTTCTCTATATCAAGGAGAGTCTAGATTTGAAATTTCGAGCAAATTGAGTGGATTTGGTACTTGTTGAGATTTTGAATTTTTCATCATGTTCTTGAGGAAAAAGACCAAAAAAGGAGGTGTTTGATCCAAAATTCTCAAGGCAAAAGCTGCAAAAGTGTTTTTGGGTCCAAAAATCTGATTCAAGTGAGTCCAATTCATTAAAAAAAACACAAGGAACAATCAAAAAGTGGTTAGCCTAAACAGATCCCAATAAAAAGGATGTCATTAGAGATTTGGGCGTCAGTCACCACCACCAGTGGTTCGTAGATGACACCACAGAAAAATTAATACAAATCGCAATGAACCGCAAGTTGTGACAAAAAATCTAAAACTCCATAACACAGTTTGCGAACCGCAGGTGGAGTCGAAGACATCATCTGCGAACTACAGACCCTGCTCGGGTTTAGTAGATCACGCTTTTTCAGGTTTCGTGATCTTTTGTGACTCCGAATCCATATATTTTCACTTATTTGATTCTCTAAACTATTTAACATCAAGTAATTACCTATTTGGTTGTTAATTAGTTTTCGAGTCCCATTTTTCATTTCATGCTAATTCTTCTATGTTGTTTCGTTTAACTTCATTGAACCTGTTTGACTCCGTCCGTTAGAATTTGAGTCGTACGTCTTTCTATCGAACAAGAATCCATTCCTTCACTAGGCTAAGCAAACTGTGTGTGATTGATCAATCGTAGATTCATTACAACCTTGCAACAGCGCTTGAGTGACTTGAGGAGTGAGTAGGCATAAAGAGTGACGTGAGGACTTTTACTTCTTACTTGTTTGTTGCATTTTGTAGGTACTATGTCAACCACGGAGGACAACCCCAAGAAGTGGAGTCCCCAATAGTTTTTCTAGCTAGGAAAATGGCGAGGATGACCTCAGAGATGGTGGCTATGAGAACGGGGATGGAGACGATGGGTACTAAGATGGATATTATGGAGTAAACAAGGAGGTTAGGCACTCCCCAATCGGTTGGTGGAGATGTGAATGTTGGTAATGAATCAAGTCGAAAACCCCAATACTTTCCCTACTCTAACCCCGGGACAATTTCAAGCCTTGTGCTATCCACACACTAGCCACATTCCATCAACCTCATGATGAACATCTACCACAAGTGGCCCCAAAATTGAAGCAAATTATAGGTGTTTTGAGAAATCACAATTGTTGAAGTTGACGATCTTTGAAGAATATGAAGAACCAACAATTGGGTGTAGTGAATTGGTAACCAATTGATCTCAATTTGTATTGCACATTGTTCTCTATATCAAGGAGAGTCTAGATTTGAAATTTCGGAGCAAATTGAGTGGATTTGGTACTTGTTGAGATTTTGAATTTTTCATCATGTTCTTGAGGAAAAAGACCAAAAAGGAGGTGTTTGATCCAAAATTCTCAAGGCAAAAGCTGCAAAAGTGTTTTTGGGTCCAAAAATCTGATTCAAGTGAGTCCAATTCATTAAAAACACAAGGAACAATCAAAAAGTGGTTAGCCTAAACAGATCCCAATAAAAAGGATGTCATTAGAGATTTGGGCGTCAGTCACCACCAATGGTTCGTAGATGACACCACAGAAAATTAATACAAATCGCAATGAACCGCAAGTTGTGACAAAAAATCTAAAACTCCATAACACAGTTTGCGAACCGCGAGTGTGAGTCGAAGACATCATCATCATCGAAACTACAGACCCTGCTCGGGTTTAGTAGATCACGCTTTTTCAGTTTCGTGATCTCTTGTGACTCCGAATCCATATATTTTCACTTATTTGATTCTCTAAACTATTTAACATCAAGTAATTACCTATTTGGTTGTTAATTAGTTTTCGAGTCCCATTTTTCATTTCGTGCTAATTCTTCTATGTTGTTTCGTTTAACTTCATTGAACCTGTTTGACTCCGTCCGTTAGAATTTGAGTCGTACGTCGTACGTCTTCGAACAAGAATCCATTCCTTCACTAGGCTAAGCAAACTATGTGTGATTGATCAATCGTAGATTCATTACAACCTTGCAAGAGCGCTTGAGTGACTTGAGGAGTGAGTAGGCATAAAGAGTGACGTGAGGACTTTTACTTCTTACTTGTTTGTTGCATTTTGTAGGTACTATGTCAACCACGGAGGACAACCCCAAGATGTGGAGTCCCCAATAGTTTTTCTAGCTAGGAAAATGGCGCGAGGATGACCTCGAGATGGTGGCTATGAGAACGGGGATGGAGACGATGGGTACTAAGATGGATATTATGGAGTAAACAAGGAGGTTAGGCACTCCCCAATCGGTTGGTGGAGATGTGAATGTTGGTAATGAATCAAGTCGAAACCCCAATACTTTCCCTACTCTAACCCCCCGGGACAATTTCAAGCCTTGTGCTATCCACACACTAGCCACATTCCATCAACCTCATGATGAACATCTACCACAAGTGGCCCCAAAATTGAAGCAAATTATAGGTGTTTTGAGAAATCACAATTGTTGAAGTTGACGATCTTTGAAGAATATGAAGAACCAACAATTGGGTGTAGTGAATTGGTAACCAATTGATCTCAATTTGTATTGCACATTGTTCTCTATATCAAGGAGAGTCTAGATTTGAAATTTCGGAGCAAATTGAGTGGATTTGGTACTTGTTGAGATTTTGAATTTTTCATCATGTTCTTGAGGAAAAAGACCAAAAAGGAGGTGTTTGATCCAAAATTCTCAAGGCAAAAGCTGCAAAAGTGTTTTTGGGTCCAAAAATCTGATTCAAGTGAGTCCAATTCATTAAAAACACAAGGAACAATCAAAAAGTGGTTAGCCTAAACAGATCCCAATAAAAAGGATGTCATTAGAGATTTGGGCGTCAGTCACCACAAGTGGTTCGTAGATGACACCACAGAAAAATAATACAAATCGCAATGAACCGCAAGTTGTGACAAAAAATCTAAAACACCAAACACGGTTTGCGAACCGCGAGTGGAGTCGAAGACATCATCTCGCGAACTACGAGACCCTCTCTCGGGTTTAGTAGATCACGCTTTTTCAGGTTTCGTGATCTTTTGTGACTCCGAATCCATATATTTTCACTTATTTGATTCTCTAAACTATTTAACATCAAGTAATTACCTATTTGGTTGTTAATTAGTTTTCGAGTCCCATTTTTCATTTCGTGCTAATTCTTCTATGTTGTTTCGTTTAACTTTGATTGAATTTTTTGACTCGTCCGTTAGAATTTGAGTCGTACGTCTTTCTATCGAACAAGAATCCATTCCTTCACTAGGCTAAGCAAACTATGTGTGATTGATCAATCGTAGATTCATTACAACCTTGCAACAGCGCTTGAGTGACTTGAGGAGTGAGTAGGCATAAAGAGTGACGTGAGGACTTTTACTTCTTACTTGTTTGTTGCATTTTGTAGGTACTATGTCAACCACGGAGGACAACCCCAAGAAGTGGAGGCCCCAATAGTTTTTCTAGCTAGGAAAATGGCGAGGATGACCTCAGAGATGGTGGCTATGAGAACGGGGATGGAGACGATGGGTACTAAGATGGATATTATGGAGTAAACAAGGAGGTTAGGCACTCCCCAATCGGTTGGTGGAGATGTGAATGTTGGTAATGAATCAAGTCAAAACCCCAATACTTTCCCTAGTCTAACCCAGGACAATTTCAAGCCTTGTGCTATCCACACACTAGCCACATTCCATCAACCTCATCATGATGAACATCTACCACAAGTGGCCCCAAAATTGAAGCAAATTATAGGTGTTTTGAGAAATCACAATTGTTGAAGTTGACGATCTTTGAAGAATATGAAGAACCAACAATTGGGTGTAGTGAATTGGTAACCAATTGATCTCAATTTGTATTGCACATTGTTCTCTATATCAAGGAGAGTCTAGATTTGAAATTTCGGAGCAAATTGAGTGGATTTGGTACTTGTTGAGATTTTGAATTTTTCATCATGTTCTTGAGGAAAAAGACCAAAAAGGAGGTGTTTGATCCAAAATTCTCAAGGCAAAAGCTGCAAAAGTGTTTTTGGGTCCAAAAATCTGATTCAAGTGAGTCCAATTCATTAAAAACACAAGGAACAATCAAAAAGTGGTTAGCCTAAACAGATCCCAATAAAAAGGATGTCATTAGAGATTTGGGCGTCAGTCACCACCAGTGGTTCGTAGATGACACCACAGAAAATTAATACAAATCAATGATGAACCGCAAGTTGTGACAAAAAATCTAAAACTCCATAACACAGTTTGCGAACCGCAGGTGGAGTCGAAGACATCATCTGCGAACTACAGAACCTGCTCGGGTTTAGTAGATCACGCTTTTTCAGGTTTCGTGATCTTTTGTGACTCCGAATCCATATATTTTCACTTATTTGATTCTCTAAACTATTTAACATCAAGTAATTACCTATTTGGTTGTTAATTAGTTTTCGAGTCCCATTTTTCATTTCGTGCTAATTCTTCTATGTTGTTTCGTTTAACTTCATTGAACCTCTTTGACTCCGTCCGTTAGAATTTGAGTCGTACGTCTTTCTATCGAACAAGAATCCATTCCTTCACTAGGCTAAGCAAACTATGTGTGATTGATCAATCGTAGATTCATTACAACCTTGCAAGAGCGCTTGAGTGACTTGAGGAGTGAGTAGGCATAAAGAGTGACGTGAGGACTTTTACTTCTTACTTGTTTGTTTGTTGCATTTGTAGGTACTATGTCAACCACGGAGGACAACCCCAAGATGTGGAGTCCCCAATAGTTTTTCTAGCTAGGAAAATGGCGAGGATGACCTCAGAGATGGTGGCTATGAGAACGGGGATGGAGACGATGGGTACTAAGATGGATATTATGGAGTAAACAAGGAGGTTAGGCACTCCCCAATCGGTTGGTGGAGATGTGAATGTTGGTAATGAATCAAGTCGAAACCCCAATACTTTCCCTACTCTAACCCCCCCGACAATTTCAAGCCTTGTGCTATCCACACACTAGCCACATTCCATCAACCTCATGATGAACATCTACCACAAGTGGCCCCAAAATTGAAGCAAATTATAGGTGTTTTGAGAAATCACAATTGTTGAAGTTGACGATCTTTGAAGAATATGAAGAACCAACAATTGGGTGTAGTGAATTGGTTGGTAACCAATTGATCTCAATTTGTATTGCACATTGTTCTCTATATCAAGGAGAGTCTAGATTTAAATTTCGGAGCAAATTGAGTGGATTTGGTACTTGTTGAGATTTTGAATTTTTCATCATGTTCTTGAGGAAAAAGACCAAAAAGGAGGTGTTTGATCCAAAATTCTCAAGGCAAAAGCTGCAAAAAGTGTTTTTGGGTCCAAAAATCTGATTCAAGTGAGTCCAATTCATTAAAAACACAAGGAACAATCAAAAAGTGGTTAGCCTAAACAGATCCCAATAAAAAGGATGTCATTAGAGATTTGGGCGTCAGTCACCACCACCAGTTCGTTCGTAGATGACACCACAGAGAAAATTAATACAAATCGCAATGAACCGCAAGTTGTGACAAAAAATCTAAAACTCCATAACACAGTTTGCGAACCGCAGGTGGAGTCGAAGACATCATCATCTTCGAACTACAGACCCTGCTCGGGTTTAGTAGATCACGCTTTTTCAGGTTTCGTGATCTTTTGTGACTCCGAATCCATATATTTTCACTTATTTGATTCTCTAAACTATTTAACATCAAGTAATTACCTATTTGGTTGTTAATTAGTTTTCGAGTCCCATTTTTCATTTCGTGCTAATTCTTCTATGTTGTTTCGTTTAACTTCATTGAACCTCTTTGACTCCGTCCGTTAGAATTTGAGTCGTACGTCTTTCTATCGAACAAGAATCCATTCCTTCACTAGGCTAAGCAAACTATGTGTGATTGATCAATCGTAGATTCATTACAACCTTGCAAGAGCGCTTGAGTGACTTGAGGAGTGAGTAGGCATAAAGAGTGACGTGAGGACTTTTACTTCTTACTTGTTTGTTGCATTTTGTAGGTACTATGTCAACCACGGAGGACAACCCCAAGATGTGGAGTCCCCAATAGTTTTTCTAGCTAGGAAAATGGCGAGGATGACCTCAGAGATGGTGGCTATGAGAACGGGGATGGAGACGATGGGTACTAAGATGGATATTATGGAGTAAACAAGGAGGTTAGGCACTCCCCAATCGGTTGGTGGAGATGTGAATGTTGTAATGAATCAAGTCGAAACCCCAATACTTTCCCTACTCTAACCCCGGGACAATTTCAAGCCTTGTGCTATCCACACACTAGCCACATTCCATCAACCTCATGATGAACATCTACCACAAGTGGCCCCAAAATTGAAGCAAATTATAGGTGTTTTGAGAAATCACAATTGTTGAAGTTGACGATCTTTGAAGAATATGAAGAACCAACAATTGGGTGTAGTGAATTGGTAACCAATTGATCTCAATTTGTATTGCACATTGTTCTCTATATCAAGGAGAGTCTAGATTTGAAATTTCGGAGCAAATTGAGTGGATTTGGTACTTGTTGAGATTTTGAATTTTTCATCATGTTCTTGAGGAAAAAGACCAAAAAGGAGGTGTTTGATCCAAAATTCTCAAGGCAAAAGCTGCAAAAGTGTTTTTGGGTCCAAAAATCTGATTCAAGTGAGTCCAATTCATTAAAAACACAAGGAACAATCAAAAAGTGGTTAGCCTAAACAGATCCCAATAAAAAGGATGTCATTAGAGATTTGGGCGTCAGTCACCACCAAAGTGGTTCGTAGATGACACCACAGAAAATTAATACAAATCGCAATGAACCGCAAGTTGTGACAAAAAAAAATCTAAAACTCCATAACACGGTTTGCGAACCGCGGTGGAGTCGAAGACATCATCTCATGCGAACTACGACCCTCGCTCGGGTTTAGTAGATCACGCTTTTTCAGGTTTCGTGATCTTTTGTGACTCCGAATCCATATATTTTCACTTATTTGATTCTCTAAACTATTTAACATCAAGTAATTTACCTATTTGGTTGTTAATTAGTTTTCGAGTCCCATTTTTCATTTCGTGCTAATTCTTCTATGTTGTTTCGTTTAACTTCATTGAACCTCTTTGACTCCGTCCGTTAGAATTTGAGTCGTACGTCTTTCTATCGAACAAGAATCCATTCCTTCACTAGGCTAAGCAAACTATGTGTGATTGATCAATCGTAGATTCATTACAACCTTGCAAGAGCGCTTGAGTGACTTGAGGAGTGAGTAGGCATAAAGAGTGACGTGAGGACTTTTACTTCTTACTTGTTTGTTGCATTTTGTAGGTACTATGTCAACCACGGAGGACAACCCCAAGATGTGGAGTCCCCAATAGTTTTTCTAGCTAGGAAAATGGCGAGGATGACCTCAGAGATGGTGGCTATGAGAACGGGGATGGAGACGATGGGTACTAAGATGGATATTATGGAGTAAACAAGGAGGTTAGGCACTCCCCAATCGGTTGGTGGAGATGTGAATGTTGGTAATGAATCAAGTCGAAACCCCAATACTTTCCCTACTCTAACCCCGGGACAATTTCAAGCCTTGTGCTATCCACACACTAGCCACATTCCATCAACCTCATGATGAACATCTACCACAAGTGGCCCCAAAATTGAAGCAAATTATAGGTGTTTTGAGAAATCACAATTGTTGAAGTTGACGATCTTTGAAGAATATGAAGAACCAACAATTGGGTGTAGTGAATTGGTAACCAATTGATCTCAATTTGTATTGCACATTGTTCTCTATATCAAGGAGAGTCTAGATTTGAAATTTCGGAGCAAATTGAGTGGATTTGGTACTTGTTGAGATTTTGAATTTTTCATCATGTTCTTGAGGAAAAAGACCAAAAAGGAGGTGTTTGATCCAAAATTCTCAAGGCAAAAGCTGCAAAAGTGTTTTTGGGTCCAAAAATCTGATTCAAGTGAGTCCAATTCATTAAAAACACAAGGAACAATCAAAAAGTGGTTAGCCTAAACAGATCCCAATAAAAAGGATGTCATTAGAGATTTGGGCGTCGTCACCACCACCAGTTCGTAGATGACACCACAGAAAAAATAATACAAATCGCAATGAACCGCAAGTTGTGACAAAAAATCTAAAACTCCATAACACGGTTTGCGAACCGCAGTGGAGTCGAAGACATCATCTGCGAACTACGACCTGAACTACGCTCGGGTTTAGTTTAGTAGTCACGCTTTTTCAGGTTTCGTGATCTTTTGTGACTCCGAATCCATATATTTTCACTTATTTGATTCTCTGAACTATTTAACATCAAGTAATTTACCTATTTGGTTGTTAATTAGTTTTCGAGTCCCATTTTTCATTTCGTGCTAATTCTTCTATGTTGTTTCGTTTAACTTCATTGAACCTCTTTGACTCCGTCCGTTAGAATTTGAGTCGTACGTCTTTCTATCGAACAAGAATCCATTCCTTCACTAGGCTAAGCAAACTATGTGTGATTGATCAATCGTAGATTCATTACAACCTTGCAAGAGCGCTTGAGTGACTTGAGGAGTGAGTAGGCATAAAGAGTGACGTGAGGACTTTTACTTCTTACTTGTTTGTTGCATTTTGTAGGTACTATGTCAACCACGGAGGACAACCCCAAGAAGTGGAGGCCCCAATAGTTTTTCTAGCTAGGAAAATGGCGAGGATGACCTCAGAGATGGTGGCTATGAGAACGGGGATGAGACGATGGGTATTAAGATAGATATTATAGAGTAAACAAGGAGGTTAGGCACTCCCCAATCGGTTGGCGGAGATGTGAATATTGGTAATGAATCAAGTCGAAACCCCAATACTTTCCCTACTCTAACCCCCCGGACAATTTCAAGCCTTGTGCTATCCACACACTAGCCACATTCCATCAACCTCATGATGAACATCTACCACAAGTGGCCCCAAAATTGAAGCAAATTATAGGTGTTTTGAGAAATCACAATTGTTGAAGTTGACGATCTTTGAAGAATATGAAGAACCAACAATTGGGTGTAGTGAATTGGTAACCAATTGATCTCAATTTGTATTGCACATTGTTCTCTATATCAAGGAGAGTCTAGATTTGAAATTTCGGAGCAAATTGAGTGGATTTGGTACTTGTTGAGATTTTGAATTTTTCATCATGTTCTTGAGGAAAAAGACCAAAAAAGAGGTGTTTGATCCAAAATTCTCAAGGCAAAAGCTGCAAAAGTGTTAAACGTAAACAACAAGCTAAAAGAAATGCATGGTCTCGTCCGAGAGACAACAAGAAGGCCGAAAATACAATGTCTTCTAGAAACTTCACGTAACAACTCCAACTCCATTCCATTTTCCATGCCATATTAGGCATGTAAGTGTAGATTGACGTGACATCATTGGCACTCTTAGTAAATCAACCTTCGACTTAGGTATAGAGTTTAAGTCCGCGGGCTTTCTAGCATCATTCTCCCCTTCTTTGAAAGAATTTGTCCTCAAATTTGCGCCGTCTAAATGTGAGGACACTTCATAACGTGTTGAACCTTCATCTTTGCCCGGAAGTTTAATTTGGTGGAAGCCTTTCTCGAAACATGCCAAATATGGGTCCGAATATAATATAAATGGTTTTGACTTCACATGTTGCCCATATTGAATCACGGGTCCCATAAGACATGATGACTTGCCATAGGTAGAAGAATGGCGTCGTGCACTACTCAATTTTGTGCTAGGTAACGCGATGGACTCTTTGTCTTGAGTCAAGACGATACCCATGCCAATTCTAATACCGTGTTCCACTTCAAATAGCATGTTATGATTCAGCACAAGGTGGTAGCAAAAGTACCAACACCCTGAATGAAATGACGAGGGGAGGAACTCGAATAATAGCAACTTCTTGCACTCGTAGGCTTGGACCGATCCCGGATAGTTTCCACCGTACATGGATTCTCATACGTGTCTTCGGGTGAGGTTATGTACCCCATTGGACAACTGGAAGAGTATGGAGTATTTTGTGCACACAACTCACGGAAGTGATTAGGACATTCTTCGGAATCATCGTCACCATACAAGCATACTTCTTTAAATCGCCACACAAGCCCGCAATACTTGTTATCTCATTGGTGTCGTGACAAGAAACTAAGCGGACCATCTTGACGAATCTATCCATGACTATCATGAAAAGGTCGTTGCCCCATTGTGCTCGTGGTGAGCCTTGTATAAAATCCAAGCCCGCATTTCTCCGTGATCGTTCCGAATCCGCAAATGAGGATCCAATAATTGGTGTGTGAAAAACCTTTGCCCCTTTGACAAGTGGAACATTCATTCACCATTCCATGCATATTATTGAATTCGGAATCTTGTCGATGGAGCTCCTTTAACACTTCCAATCCCACCAATTTTTGTACAAGCATGGTCACCAATAGGCACATTCGGGAGAATGCAACAGCCACCACATTGAACTTGTTATCTTCTCATTTTGTGCAGATGATTTGCAAGTATGCCCCCCAATTCACATGATTTAGATTCAATATTTCTCGCTCATGCAAGTACTTCCAAGATTCATGAACCGACACAAGGTAAAAGGGTTTGGTCTCATGAATGACTTTGGAGCAACACACTCAAGCCATTTGCACCAACTATACTTGGCTTCCCATTCACCTTCCTTTCGGATCATTCTTTGATGGTAACCATTCCTTAAGTCTTCCTCCGAGAACAACTACACTTTTTTCCCTCCACCCAAGAGATCTTTCAATCTTGGCATAGGAATTGTGGTGAGGTTATCAACCTCTCGGCAACATGCGGGCGTGTAGGGACTAAGGCACTTTCGGTCATGTTCTTTGCCTACCAATTCTTGTTCTTGAAATCCATAGTCTTGGTGAGTAGAAAATGAGCTTCTTGAAAATATATCAAGAGCAAGTTCACTATCTTTCATTGGTGGTGTTCCGGATGTAAGATCATTCGCAAGTTCCTTCACATCGGCATCTTCCAACGTAACTTCCGCAATGTTCTCCCTTTTCTTGCATGGCAATGAATCCATTTGACTCCCCTTGTGGATTCTTCTTCTATCCTTCGTGCATCAAGTAGTAGGGCCTCGACTTCACGCTTCTTTCCACCGTCACCTCACTAGGTGACATCGGTCCTAGTCGTATTTTCTTATCATCTTTTCGAAAGGAATAAGTATTGCTTCATTCATCATGTTGTTCCTTCGTGTCAAGTTGCCACGGTTGACCAAGTAAAATATGGCACGCATCCATAGGTAGGATGTCACACCATACCTTATCTTCGTACGTTCCTTCCCAATTCGAAAGCTATCAAGAGTTTGTTTTACCACTCTTAGCTCTTCGTCTTGGTTCAGCCGTTGGAGATCATATGGCTTCGGATGATTGCGGGTGGGTAAATTTAACTTGTCCACCATTTCCACGGAGGCCAAGTTGACATCACTTCTTCCGTCAATAATCACATCGCACACTTTATCACTTACTTTGCAACGCGTGTGAAATAATTGCTCCCCTCGTGTCTCCTCATGTACTTCAAGTGGAATACTCAACACATGTTGGGTACTAAATTTTCACACTCTCTTGCAAGAGTAGCATCTTCTTCCAAGAACTCATCAATTATGGATTTCTCCATATAAAGGAATCCCTACATTCGTGATTATACAATGGGTTATTAAAGATGACACTGTACTCTTCTTCAATATCATATAGTGGATTAGCGAAATAGGTGCTGGGCCTTATGCCTTGGGCTAATTTGCATAACCCCGGATTCAGAATTATTTATCACGGCATGATCCGCAAGTCTATTTTTCAAGGCTTGCACACGGCCGGTCAAAACGTCGCACATAACCCTCCGTAGTTCCTTTCTTGTGAGAGGAATAGCGTCAAAGCGTGGGACGGGATTGCCTCGCTCTAATAATACCAATACGATGCAAGTACGGAGGGGTGATGTTTGGTAAGTGGGTAGGGTGTTGGTGATATTCGGGTTGACCCGAAAATTAATGTCAAAGTAGGAGTCTCGGGTTGTAGGTTTGGCTGGACAGTGTGATGTTTGATGGCTTTTACGGGTAGATTTAAAGAGAGTTGGTTCACTGCATTTTATGGGGTTGTTATAGACACGTTGAGGGTTGTTTTGATGTTCGGGATTTGATGGTTGGATGATGGCAAGGTGATCGAACAGAACTGAATCAGTGAGGTTCTCGGTAAGGTATGTTATACGGACGGTTTGGTGTTGTCGGGATTGGACGGGACTTTGTGGGTGCTTTCGGTTGGGATCCTTTGGTGGGAATATTTATGGAGTCTTATGGGATGTGGTGGTAAAAGGATTGGAGTGATTTGGACGAGGGATGAACACGAATGCGAGGTGCAAGTCCGAGCACACACCAAGTGTTGGTTGGTACGATTTTGGGTCAAGTGTTTGGTTGTTGTGGTTGTAGTGAAGTGCGGTCGATGAGCCCAAGGATAGAGACACGGGGGTTTTACTGCCCGAGTCGACACCAAGGAGATGGTAACCAATTCCACAAGGTCAAGGCTCAAGGGATTGCTAAGTACAAGCCCGTGAACTAGCCAAGTGAGGGTGGTTGGAAGCCCTTTTAGTAACCCAGAGCTTAGGCTAGGTTTGTCCACATAGTTCCAACGTTCTCTTACCACTAAGGGGGTTCCTCGAGCTTGGGTATTGATCAGGTCACACATTCCTAAACACTTAAGGGAGGGGGGGACCCCACACAGAGTCGATATGCAACACACAAGTTGAAAACACAAACTTAGATTTAAATTAAACTCAACCTGATTTTTACATACATCCTAAGGGTCCTATTTATATTAGAGTAAGGACCATTCTAGAAAACAAACTAAAGGACACAAACTCTAGCTTGAACCTTTCAGCCAAGTGGGGACAAATGGGAAAGGGTTCGTGTTTTCTTAGTGGCCAAGGGTGTTCTCGGCCTTGGTGTGAATAATTGGAAAGGGTTTGGCTTTTCTTGGAGACAAGGACGAACTCAAACTCCTTCACACCTCTTTGTGGCATCCAAGTAGAAGAGTGGTTGGATTTGGCTTCTCAAGGATCTCATCTTCTTGGAATGTGTTCGGAAGCTTCCATTCTTTGTACTTGCTTGATAAACCATTTCGGCCAACTTCTTCATCTACCCTTGGACGATTTTGAAGACTTTAATGTAGCCAAATTCATTAACTAGTTGGTTCATGAATTGTCTTCTTGGAAGCCTTAGCTTCTAGATCATTCTTTTCCTTGCCACCTTGTCCTTCTTACACTCTTCTCGGCCTTGTCACCTTATTACATTACATGGCCCATTAAATGTGTCCTAATGAAAACTAATAGCTAAGCTAAGAACTAAACGTAAACAACAAGCTAAAAGAAATGCATGGTCTCGTCCGAGACCAACAAGAAGGCCGAAAATACAATGTCTTCTAGAAACTTCACGTAACAACTCCAACTCCATTCCATTTTCCATGCCATATTAGGCATGTAAGTGTAGATTGACGTGACATCATTGGCACTCTTAGTAAATCAACCTTCGACTTAGGTATAGAGTTTAAGTCCGCGGGCTTTCTAGCATCATTCTCCCCTTCTTCTTTGAAAGAATTTGTCCTCAAATTTGCGCCGTCTAAATGTGAGGACACTTCATAACGTGTTGAACCTTCATCTTTGCCCGAAGTTTAATTTGGTGGAAGCCTTTCTCGAAACATGCCAAATATGGGTCCGAATATAATATAAATGGTTTTGACTTCACATGTTGCCTATTGAATCACGGGTCCCATAAGACATGATGACTTGCCATAGGTAGAAGAATGGCGTCGTGCACTACTCAATTTTGTGCTAGGTAACGCGATGGACTCTTTGTCTTGAGTCAAGACGATACCCATGCCAATTCTAATACCGTGTTCCACTTCAAATAGCATGTTATGATTCAGCACAAGTGGTAGCAAAAGTACCAACACCCCCCCGAATGAAATGACGAGGGGGGGGAACTCGAATAATAGCAACTTCTTGCACTCGTAGGCTTGGACCGATCCCGGATAGTTTCCACCGTACATGGATTCTCATACGTGTCTTCGGGTGAGGTTATGTACCCCATTGGACAACTGGAAGAGTATGGAGTATTTTGTGCACACAACTCACGGAAGTGATTAGGACATTCTTCGGAATCATCGTCACCATACAAGCATACTTCTTTAAATCGCCACACAAGCCCGCAATACTTGTTATCTCATTGGTGTCGTGACAAGAAACTAAGCGGACCATCTTGACGAATCTATCCATGACTATCATGAAAAGGTCGTTGCCCCATTGTGCTCGTGGTGAGCCTTGTATAAAATCCAAGCCCGCATTTCTCCGTGATCGTTCCGGAATCCGCAAATGAGGATCCAATAATTGGTGTGAAAAACCTTTGCCCCTTTGACAAGTGGAACATTCATTCACCATTCCATGCATATTATTGAATTCGGAATCTTGTCGATGGAGCTCCTTTAACACTTCCAATCCCACCAATTTTTGTACAAGCATGGTCACCAATAGGCACATTCGGGAGAATGCAACAGCCACCACATTGAACTTGTTATCTTCTCATTTTGTGCAGATGATTTGCAAGTATGCCCCCCAATTCACATGATTTAGATTCAATATTTCTCGCTCATGCAAGTACTTCCAAGATTCATGAACCGACACAAGGTAAAAGGGTTTGGTCTCATGAATGACTTTGGAGCAACACACTCAAGCCATTTGCACCAACTATACTTGGCTTCCCATTCACCTTCCTTTCGGATCATTCTTTGATGGTAACCATTCCTTAAGTCTTCCTCCGAGAACAACTACACTTTTTTCCCTCCACCCAAGAGATCTTTCAATCTTGGCATAGGAATTGTGGTGAGGTTATCAACCTCTCGGCAACATGCGGGCGTGTAGGGACTAAGGCACTTTCGGTCATGTTCTTTGCCTACCAATTCTTGTTCTTGAAATCCATAGTCTTGGTGAGTAGAAAATGAGCTTCTTGAAAATATATCAAGAGCAAGTTCACTATCTTTCATTGGTGGTGTTCCGGATGTAAGATCATTCGCAAGTTCCTTCACATCGGCATCTTCCAACGTAACTTCCGCAATGTTCTCCCTTTTCTTGCATGGCAATGAATCCATTTGACTCCCCTTGTGGATTCTTCTTCTATCCTTCGTGCATCAAGTAGTAGGGCCTCGACTTCACGCTTCTTTCCACCGTCACCTCACTAGGTGACATCGGTCCTAGTCTATTTTCTTATCATCTTTTCGAAAGGAATAAGTATTGCTTCATTCATCATGTTGTTCCTTCGTGTCAAGTTGCCACGGTTGACCAAGTAAAATATGGCACGCATCCATAGGTAGGATGTCACACCATACCTTATCTTCGTACTTCCCAATTCGAAAGCTATCAAGAGTTTGTTTTACCACTCTTAGCTCTTCGTCTTGGTTCAGCCGTTGGAGATCATATGGCTTCGGATGATTGCGGGTGGGTAAATTTAACTTGTCCACCATTTCCACGGAGGCCAAGTTGACATCACTTCTTCCGTCAATAATCACATCGCACACTTTATCACTTACTTTGCAACGCGTGTGAAATAATTGCTCCCCTCGTGTCTCCTCATGTACTTCAAGTGGAATACTCAACACATGTTGGGTACTAAATTTTCACACTCTCTTGCAAGAGTAGCATCTTCTTCCAAGAACTCATCAATTATGGATTTCTCCATATAAAGGAATCCCTACATTCGTGATTATACAATGGGTTATTAAAGATGACACTGTACTCTTCTTCAATATCATATAGTGGATTAGCGAAATAGGTGCTGGGCCTTATGCCTTGGGCTAATTTGCATAACCCCGGATTCAGAATTATTTATCACGGCATGATCCGCAAGTCTATTTTCTATTTTTCAAGGCTTGCACACGGCCGGTCAAAACGTCGCACATAACCCTCCGTAGTTCCTTTCTTGTGAGAGGAATAGCGTCAAAGCGTGGGACGGGATTGCCTCGCTCTAATAATACCAATACGATGCAAGTACGGAGGGGTGATGTTTGGTAAGTGGGTAGGGTGTTGGTGATATTCGGGTTGACCCGAAAATTAATGTCAAAGTAGGAGTCTCGGGTTGTAGGTTTGGCTGGACAGTGTGATGTTTGATGGCTTTTACGGGTAGATTTAAAGAGAGTTGGTTCACTGCATTTTATGGGGTTGTTATAGACACGTTGAGGGTTGTTTTGATGTTCGGGATTTGATGGTTGGATGATGGCAAGGTGATCGAACAGAACTGAATCAGTGAGGTTCTCGGTAAGGTATGTTATACGGACGGTTTGGTGTTGTCGGGATTGGACGGGACTTTGTGGGTGCTTTCGGTTGGGATCCTTTGGTGGGAATATTTATGGAGTCTTATGGGATGTGGTGGTAAAAGGATTGGAGTGATTTGGACGAGGGATGAACACAAAATGCGAGGTGCAAGTCCGAGCACACACCAAGTGTTGGTTGGTACGATTTTGGGTCAAGTGTTTGGTTGTTGTGGTTGTAGTGAAGTGCGGTCGATGAGCCCAAGGATAGAGACACGGGGGGGTTTTACTGCCCGAGTCGACACCAAGGAGATGGTAACCAATTCCACAAGGTCAAGACTGGGATTGCTAAGTACAAGCCCGTGAACTAGCCAAGTGAGGGTGGTTGGAAGCCCTTTTAGTAACCCAGAGCTTAGGCTAGGTTTGTCCACATAGTTCCAACGTTCTCTTACCACTAAGGGGGTTCCTCGAGCTTGGGTATTGATCAGGTCACACATTCCTAAACACTGAAGGGAGGGGTGACCCCACACAGAGTCGATATGCAACACACAAGTTGAAAACACAAACTTAGATTTAAATTAAACTCAACCTGATTTTTACATACATCCTAAGGGTCCTATTTATATTAGAGTAAGGACCATTCTAGAAAACAAACTAAAGGACACAAACTCTAGCTTGAACCTTTCAGCCAAGTGGGGACAAATGGGAAAGGGTTCGTGTTTTCTTAGTGGCCAAGGGTGTTCTCGGCCTTGGTGTGAATAATTGGAAAGGGTTTGGCTTTTCTTGGAGACAAGGACGAACTCAAACTCCTTCACACCTCTTTGTGGCATCCAAGTAGAAGAGTGGTTGGATTTGGCTTCTCAAGGATCTCATCTTCTTGGAATGTGTTCGGAAGCTTCCATTCTTTGTACTTGCTTGATAAACCATTTCGGCCAACTTCTTCATCTCCCCTTGGACGATTTTGAAGACTTTAATGTAGCCAAATTCATTAACTAGTTGGTTCATGAATTGTCTTCTTGGAAGCCTTAGCTTCTAGATCATTCTTTTCCTTGCCACCTTGTCCTTCTTACACTCTTCTCGGCCTTGTCAACTTGAAGGAAGAACTCTCGGCCTTGTCACCTTATTACATTACATGGCCCATTAAATGTGTCCTAATGAAAACTAATAGCTAAGCTAAGAACTAAACGTAAACAACAAGCTAAAAGAAATGCATGGTCTCGTCCGAGACCAACAAGAAAGAAGAAAAAAACAATGTCTTCTAGAAACTTCACGTAACAACTCCAACTCCATTCCATTTTCCATGCCATATTAGGCATGTAAGTGTAGATTGACGTGACATCATTGGCACTCTTAGTAAATCAACCTTCGACTTAGGTATAGAGTTTAAGTCCGCGGGCTTTCTAGCATCATTCTCCCCTTCTTTGAAAGAATTTGTCCTCAATTGCGCCGTCTAAATGTGAGGACACTTCATAACGTGTTGAACCTTCATCTTTGCCCGGAAGTTTAATTTGGTGGAAGCCTTTCTCGAAACATGCCAAATATGGGTCCGAATATAATATAAATGGTTTTGACTTCACATGTTGCCCATATTGAATCACGGGTCCCATAAGACATGATGACTTGCCATAGGTAGAAGAATGGCGTCGTGCACTACTCAATTTTGTGCTAGGTAACGCGATGGACTCTTTGTCTTGAGTCAAGACGATACCCATGCCAATTCTAATACCGTGTTCCACTTCAAATAGCATGTTATGATTCAGCACAGTGGTAGCAAAAGTACCAACACCCTGAATGAAATGACGAGGGGAGGAACTCGAATAATAGCAACTTCTTGCACTCGTAGGCTTGGACCGATCCCGGATAGTTTCCACCGTACATGGATTCTCATACGTGTCTTCGGGTGAGGTTATGTACCCCATTGGACAACTGGAAGAGTATGGAGTATTTTGTGCACACAACTCACGGAAGTGATTAGGACATTCTTCGGAATCATCGTCACCATACAAGCATACTTCTTTAAATCGCCACACAAGCCCGCAATACTTGTTATCTCATTGGTGTCGTGACAAGAAACTAAGCGGACCATCTTGACGAATCTATCCATGACTATCATGAAAAGGTCGTTGCCCCATTGTGCTCGTGGTGAGCCTTGTATAAAATCCAAGCCCGCATTTCTCCGTGATCGTTCCGGAATCCGCAAATGAGGATCCAATAATTGGTGTGAAAAACCTTTGCCCCTTTGACAAGTGGAACATTCATTCACCATTCCATGCATATTATTGAATTCGGAATCTTGTCGATGGAGCTCCTTTAACACTTCCAATCCCACCAATTTTTGTACAAGCATGGTCACCAATAGGCACATTCGGGAGAATGCAACAGCCACCACATTGAACTTGTTATCTTCTCATTTTGTGCAGATGATTTGCAAGTATGCCCCCAATTCACATGATTTAGATTCAATATTTCTCGCTCATGCAAGTACTTCCAAGATTCATGAACCGACACAAGGTAAAAGGGTTTGGTCTCATGAATGACTTTGGAGCAACACACTCAAGCCATTTGCACCAACTATACTTGGCTTCCCATTCACCTTCCTTTCGGATCATTCTTTGATGGTAACCATTCCTTAAGTCTTCCTCCGAGAACAACTACACTTTTTTCCCTCCACCCAAGAGATCTTTCAATCTTGGCATAGGAATTGTGGTGAGGTTATCAACCTCTCGGCAACATGCGGGCGTGTAGGGACTAAGGCACTTTCGGTCATGTTCTTTGCCTACCAATTCTTGTTCTTGAAATCCATAGTCTTGGTGAGTAGAAAATGAGCTTCTTGAAAATATATCAAGAGCAAGTTCACTATCTTTCATTGGTGGTGTTCCGGATGTAAGATCATTCGCAAGTTCCTTCACATCGGCATCTTCCAACGTAACTTCCGCAATGTTCTCCCTTTTCTTGCATGGCAATGAATCCATTTGACTCCCCTTGTGGATTCTTCTTCTATCCTTCGTGCATCAAGTAGTAGGGCCTCGACTTCACGCTTCTTTCCACCGTCACCTCACTAGGTGACATCGGTCCTAGTCGTATTTTCTTATCATCTTTTCGAAAGGAATAAGTATTGCTTCATTCATCATGTTGTTCCTTCGTGTCAAGTTGCCACGGTTGACCAAGTAAAATATGGCACGCATCCATAGGTAGGATGTCACACCATACCTTATCTTCGTACTTCCCAATTCGAAAGCTATCAAGAGTTTGTTTTACCACTCTTAGCTCTTCGTCTTGGTTCAGCCGTTGGAGATCATATGGCTTCGGATGATTGCGGGTGGGTAAATTTAACTTGTCCACCATTTCCACGGAGGCCAAGTTGACATCACTTCTTCCGTCAATAATCACATCGCACACTTTATCACTTACTTTGCAACGCGTGTGAAATAAATAATTGCTCCCCTCGTGTCTCCTCATGTACTTTCAAGTGGAATACTCAACACATGTTGGGTACTAAATTTTCACACTCTCTTGCAAGAGTAGCATCTTCTTCCAAGAACTCATCAATTATGGATTTCTCCATATAAAGGAATCCCTACATTCGTGATTATACAATGGGTTATTAAAGATGACACTTTACTCTTCTTCAATATCATATAGTGGATTAGCGAAATAGGTGCTTGGGCCTTATGCCTTGGGCTAATTTGCATAACCCCGGATTCAGAATTATTTATCACGGCATGATCCGCAAGTCTATTTTTCAAGGCTTGCACACGGCCGGTCAAAAAACGTCACACATACACCCTCCGTAGTTCCTTTCTTGTGAGAGGAATAGCGTCAAAGCGTGGGACGGGATTGCCTCGCTCTAATAATACCAATACGATGCAAGTACGGAGGGGTGATGTTTGGTAAGTGGGTAGGGTGTTGGTGATATTCGGGTTGACCCGAAAATTAATGCCAAAGTAGGAGTCTCGGGTTGTAGGTTTGGCTGGACAGTGTGATGTTTGATGGCTTTTACGGGTAGATTTAAAGAGAGTTGGTTCACTGCATTTTATGGGGTTGTTATAGACACGTTGAGGGTTGTTTTGATGTTCGGGATTTGATGGTTGGATGATGGCAAGGTGATCGAACAGAACTGAATCGAATCGGTTCTCGGTAAGGTATGTTATACGGACGGTTTGGTGTTGTCGGGATTGGACGGGACTTTGTGGGTGCTTTCGGTTGGGATCCTTTGGTGGGAATATTTATGGAGTCTTATGGGATGTGGTGGTAAAAGGATTGGAGTGATTTGGACGAGGGATGAACACAGAATGCGAGCAAGTCCGAGCACACACCAAGTGTTGGTTGGTACGATTTTGGGTCAAGTGTTTGGTTGTTGTGGTTGTAGTGAAGTGCGGTCGATGAGCCCAAGGATAGAGACACGGGGGGTTTTACTGCCCGAGTCGACACCAAGGAGATGGTAACCAATTCCACAAGGTCAAGACTGGGATTGCTAAGTACAAGCCCGTGAACTAGCCAAGTGAGGGTGGTTGGAAGCCCTTTTAGTAACCCAGAGCTTAGGCTAGGTTTGTCCACATAGTTCCAACGTTCTCTTACCACTAAGGGGGTTCCTCGAGCTTGGGTATTGATCAGGTCACACATTCCTAAACACTGAAGGGAGGGGTGACCCCACACGAGTCGATATGCAACACACAAGTTGAAAACACAAACTTAGATTTAAATTAAACTCAACCTGATTTTTACATACATCCTAAGGGTCCTATTTATATTAGAGTAAGGACCATTCTAGAAAACAAACTAAAGGACACAAACTCTAGCTTGAACCTTTCAGCCAAGTGGGGACAAATGGGAAAGGGTTCGTGTTTTCTTAGTGGCCAAGGGTGTTCTCGGCCTTGGTGTGAATAATTGGAAAGGGTTTGGCTTTTCTTGGAGACAAGGACGAACTCAAACTCACCTTCACACCTCTTTGTGGCATCCAAGTAGAAGAGTGGTTGGATTTGGCTTCTCAAGGATCTCATCTTCTTGGAATGTGTTCGGAAGCTTCCATTCTTTGTACTTGCTTGATAAACCATTTCGGCCAACTTCTTCATCTACCCTTGGACGATTTTGAAGACTTTAATGTAGCCAAATTCATTAACTAGTTGGTTCATGAATTGTCTTCTTGGAAGCCTTAGCTTCTAGATCATTCTTTTCCTTGCCACCTTGTCCTTCTTACACTCTTCTCGGCCTTGTCAACTTGAAGGAAGAACTCTCGGCCTTGTCACCTTATTACATTACATGGCCCATTAAATGTGTCCTAATGAAAACTAATAGCTAAGCTAAGAACTAAACGTAAACAACAAGCTAAAAGAAATGCATGGTCTCGTCCGAGACCAACAAGAAGGCCGAAAATACAATGTCTTCTAGAAACTTCACGTAACAACTCCAACTCCATTCCATTTTCCATGCCATATTAGGCATGTAAGTGTAGATTGACGTGACATCATTGGCACTCTTAGTAAATCAACCTTCGACTTAGGTATAGAGTTTAAGTCCGCGGGCTTTCTAGCATCATTCTCCCCTTCTTTGAAAGAATTTGTCCTCAAATTTGCGCCGTCTAAATGTGAGGACACTTCATAACGTGTTGAACCTTCATCTTTGCCCGGAAGTTTAATTTGGTGGAAGCCTTTCTCGAAACATGCCAAATATGGGTCCGAATATAATATAAATGGTTTTGACTTCACATGTTGCCCATATTGAATCACGGGTCCCATAAGACATGATGACTTGCCATAGGTAGAAGAATGGCGTCGTGCACTACTCAATTTTGTGCTAGGTAACGCGATGGACTCTTTGTCTTGAGTCAAGACGATACCCATGCCAATTCTAATACCGTGTTCCACTTCAAATAGCATGTTATGATTCAGCACAAGTGGTAGCAAAAGTACCAACACCCCGAATGAAATGACGAGGACGAAGGAACTCGAATAATAGCAACTTCTTGCACTCGTAGGCTTGGACCGATCCCGGATAGTTTCCACCGTACATGGATTCTCATACGTGTCTTCGGGTGAGGTTATGTACCCCATTGGACAACTGGAAGAGTATGGAGTATTTTGTGCACACAACTCACGGAAGTGATTAGGACATTCTTCGGAATCATCGTCACCATACAAGCATACTTCTTTAAATCGCCACACAAGCCCGCAATACTTGTTATCTCATTGGTGTCGTGACAAGAAACTAAGCGGACCATCTTGACGAATCTATCCATGACTATCATGAAAAGGTCGTTGCCCCATTGTGCTCGTGGTGAGCCTTGTATAAAATCCAAGCCCGCATTTCTCCGTGATCGTTCCGAATCCGCAAATGAGGATCCAATAATTGGTGTGAAAAACCTTTGCCCCTTTGACAAGTGGAACATTCATTCACCATTCCATGCATATTATTGAATTCGGAATCTTGTCGATGGAGCTTTAACACTTCCAATCCCACCAATTTTTGTACAAGCATGGTCACCAATAGGCACATTCGGGAGAATGCAACAGCCACCACATTGAACTTGTTATCTTCTCATTTTGTGCAGATGATTTGCAAGTATGCCCCCCAATTCACATGATTTAGATTCAATATTTCTCGCTCATGCAAGTACTTCCAAGATTCATGAACCGACACAAGGTAAAAGGGTTTGGTCTCATGAATGACTTTGGAGCAACACACTCAAGCCATTTGCACCAACTATACTTGGCTTCCCATTCACCTTCCTTTCGGATCATTCTTTGATGGTAACCATTCCTTAAGTCTTCCTCCGAGAACAACTACACTTTTTTCCCTCCACCCAAGAGATCTTTCAATCTTGGCATAGGAATTGTGGTGAGGTTATCAACCTCTCGGCAACATGCGGGCGTGTAGGGACTAAGGCACTTTCGGTCATGTTCTTTGCCTACCAATTCTTGTTCTTGAAATCCAAGTCTTCTGAGTAGAAAATGAGCTTCTTGAAAATATATCAAGAGCAAGTTCACTATCTTTCATTGGTGGTGTTCCGGATGTAAGATCATTCGCAAGTTCCTTCACATCGGCATCTTCCAACGTAACTTCCGCAATGTTCTCCCTTTTCTTGCATGGCAATGAATCCATTTGACTCCCCTTGTGGATTCTTCTTCTATCCTTCGTGCATCAAGTAGTAGGGCCTCGACTTCACGCTTCTTTCCACCGTCACCTCACTAGGTGACATCGGTCCTAGTCGTATTTTCTTATCATCTTTTCGAAAGGAATAAGTATTGCTTCATTCATCATGTTGTTCCTTCGTGTCAAGTTGCCACGGTTGACCAAGTAAAATATGGCACGCATCCATAGGTAGGATGTCACACCATACCTTATCTTCGTACTTCCCAATTCGAAAGCTATCAAGAGTTTGTTTTACCACTCTTAGCTCTTCGTCTTGGTTCAGCCGTTGGAGATCATATGGCTTCGGATGATTGCGGGTGGGTAAATTTAACTTGTCCACCATTTCCACGGAGGCCAAGTTGACATCACTTCTTCCGTCAATAATCACATCGCACACTTTATCACTTACTTTGCAACGCGTGTGAAATAATTGCTCCCCTCGTGTCTCCTCATGTACTTCAAGTGGAATACTCAACACATGTTGGGTACTAAATTTTCACACTCTCTTGCAAGAGTAGCATCTTCTTCCAAGAACTCATCAATTATGGATTTCTCCATATAAAGGAATCCCTACATTCGTGATTATACAATGGGTTATTAAAGATGACACTGTACTCTTCTTCAATATCATATAGTGGATTAGCGAAATAGGTGCTGGGCCTTATGCCTTGGGCTAATTTGCATAACCCCGGATTCAGAATTATTTATCACGGCATGATCCGCAAGTCTATTTTTCAAGGCTTGCACACGGCCGGTCAAAAAACGTCACACATAACCCTCCGTAGTTCCTTTCTTGTGAGAGGAATAGCGTCAAAGCGTGGGACGGGATTGCCTCGCTCTAATAATACCAATACGATGCAAGTACGGAGGGGTGATGTTTGGTAAGTGGGTAGGGTGTTGGTGATATTCGGGTTGACCCGAAAATTAATGTCAAAGTAGGAGTCTCGGGTTGTAGGTTTGGCTGGACAGTGTGATGTTTGATGGCTTTTACGGGTAGATTTAAAGAGAGTTGGTTCACTGCATTTTATGGGGTTGTTATAGACACGTTGAGGGTTGTTTTGATGTTCGGGATTTGATGGTTGGATGATGGCAAGGTGATGAACATCGAACTGAATCGAATCAGGAGGTTCTCGGTAAGGTATGTTATACGGACGGTTTGGTGTTGTCGGGATTGGACGGGACTTTGTGGGTGCTTTCGGTTGGGATCCTTTGGTGGGAATATTTATGGAGTCTTATGGGATGTGGTGGTAAAAGGATTGGAGTGATTTGGACGAGGGATGAACACACGAATGCGAGCGAGGTGCAAGTCCGAGCACACACCAAGTGTTGGTTGGTACGATTTTGGGTCAAGTGTTTGGTTGTTGTGGTTGTAGTGAAGTGCGGTCGATGAGCCCAAGGATAGAGACACGGGGGTTTTACTGCCCGAGTCGACACCAAGGAGATGGTAACCAATTCCACAAGGTCAAGACTGGGATTGCTAAGTACAAGCCCGTGAACTAGCCAAGTGAGGGTGGTTGGAAGCCCTTTTAGTAACCCAGAGCTTAGGCTAGGTTTGTCCACATAGTTCCAACGTTCTCTTACCACTAAGGGGGTTCCTCGAGCTTGGGTATTGATCAGGTCACACATTCCTAAACACTGAAGGGAGGGGTGACCCCACACACAGAGTCGATATGCAACACACAAGTTGAAAACACAAACTTAGATTTAAATTAAACTCAACCTGATTTTTACATACATCCTAAGGGTCCTATTTATATTAGAGTAAGGACCATTCTAGAAAACAAACTAAAGGACACAAACTCTCTTGAACCTTTCAGCCAAGTGGGGACAAATGGGAAAGGGTTCGTGTTTTCTTAGTGGCCAAGGGTGTTCTCGGCCTTGGTGTGAATAATTGGAAAGGGTTTGGCTTTTCTTGGAGACAAGGACGAACTCAAACTCCTTCACACCTCTTTGTGGCATCCAAGTAGAAGAGTGGTTGGATTTGGCTTCTCAAGGATCTCATCTTCTTGGAATGTGTTCGGAAGCTTCCATTCTTTGTACTTGCTTGATAAACCATTTCGGCCAACTTCTTCATCTACCCTTGGACGATTTTGAAGACTTTAATGTAGCCAAATTCATTAACTAGTTGGTTCATGAATTGTCTTCTTGGAAGCCTTAGCTTCTAGATCATTCTTTTCCTTGCCACCTTGTCCTTCTTACACTCTTCTCGGCCTTGTCAACTTGAAGGAAGAACTCTCGGCCTTGTCACCTTATTACATTACATGGCCCATTAAATGTGTCCTAATGAATGAAACTAATAGCTAAGCTAAGAACTAAACGTAAACAACAAGCTAAAAGAAATGCATGGTCTCGTCCGAGACCAACAAGAAGGCCGAAAATACAATGTCTTCTAGAAACTTCACGTAACAACTCCAACTCCATTCCATTTTCCATGCCATATTAGGCATGTAAGTGTAGATTGACGTGACATCATTGGCACTCTTAGTAAATCAACCTTCGACTTAGGTATAGAGTTTAAGTCCGCGGGCTTTCTAGCATCATTCTCCCCTTCTTTGAAAGAATTTGTCCTCAAATTTGCGCCGTCTAAATGTGAGGACACTTCATAACGTGTTGAACCTTCATCTTTGCCCGGAAGTTTAATTTGGTGGAAGCCTTTCTCGAAACATGCCAAATATGGGTCCGAATATAATATAAATGGTTTTGACTTCACATGTTGCCCATATTGAATCACGGGTCCCATAAGACATGATGACTTGCCATAGGTAGAAGAATGGGTCGTCGTGCACTACTCAATTTTGTGCTAGGTAACGCGATGGACTCTTTGTCTTGAGTCAAGACGATACCCATGCCAATTCTAATACCGTGTTCCACTTCAAATAGCATGTTATGATTCAGCACAAGGTAGCAAAAGTACCAACACCCTGAATGAAATGACGAGGGGAGGAACTCGAATAATAGCAACTTCTTGCACTCGTAGGCTTGGACCGATCCCGGATAGTTTCCACCGTACATGGATTCTCATACGTGTCTTCGGGTGAGGTTATGTACCCCATTGGACAACTGGAAGAGTATGGAGTATTTTGTGCACACAACTCACGGAAGTGATTAGGACATTCTTCGGAATCATCGTCACCATACAAGCATACTTCTTTAAATCGCCACACAAGCCCGCAATACTTGTTATCTCATTGGTGTCGTGACAAGAAACTAAGCGGACCATCTTGACGAATCTATCCATGACTATCATGAAAAGGTCGTTGCCCCATTGTGCTCGTGGTGAGCCTTGTATAAAATCCAAGCCCGCATTTCTCCGTGATCGTTCCGGAATCCGCAAATGAGGATCCAATAATTGGTGTGAAAAACCTTTGCCCCTTTGACAAGTGGAACATTCATTCACCATTCCATGCATATTATTGAATTCGGAATCTTGTCGATGGAGCTCCTTTAACACTTCCAATCCCACCAATTTTTGTACAAGCATGGTCACCAATAGGCACATTCGGGAGAATGCAACAGCCACCACATTGAACTTGTTATCTTCTCATTTTGTGCAGATGATTTGCAAGTATGCCCCCCAATTCACATGATTTAGATTCAATATTTCTCGCTCATGCAAGTACTTCCAAGATTCATGAACCGACACAAGGTAAAAGGGTTTGGTCTCATGAATGACTTTGGAGCAACACACTCAAGCCATTTGCACCAACTATACTTGGCTTCCCATTCACCTTCCTTTCGGATCATTCTTTGATGGTAACCATTCCTTAAGTCTTCCTCCGAGAACAAACACACTTTTTTCCCTCCACCCAAGAGATCTTTCAATCTTGGCATAGGAATTGTGGTGAGGTTATCAACCTCTCGGCAACATGCGGGCGTGTAGGGACTAAGGCACTTTCGGTCATGTTCTTTGCCTACCAATTCTTGTTCTTGAAATCCATAGTCTTGGTGAGTAGAAAATGAGCTTCTTGAAAATATATCAAGAGCAAGTTCACTATCTTTCATTGGTGGTGTTCCGGATGTAAGATCATTCGCAAGTTCCTTCACATCGGCATCTTCCAACGTAACTTCCGCAATGTTCTCCCTTTTCTTGCATGGCAATGAATCCATTTGACTCCCCTTGTGGATTCTTCTTCTATCCTTCGTGCATCAAGTAGTAGGGCCTCGACTTCACGCTTCTTTCCACCGTCACCTCACTAGGTGACATCGGTCCTAGTCGTATTTTCTTATCATCTTTTCGAAAGGAATAAGTATTGCTTCATTCATCATGTTGTTCCTTCGTGTCAAGTTGCCACGGTTGACCAAGTAAAATATGGCACGCATCCATAGGTAGGATGTCACACCATACCTTATCTTCGTACTTCCCAATTCGAAAGCTATCAAGAGTTTGTTTTACCACTCTTAGCTCTTCGTCTTGGTTCAGCCGTTGGAGATCATATGGCTTCGGATGATTGCGGGTGGGTAAATTTAACTTGTCCACCATTTCCACGGAGGCCAAGTTGACATCACTTCTTCCGTCAATAATCACATCGCACACTTTATCACTTACTTTGCAACGCGTGTGAAATAATTGCTCCCCTCGTGTCTCCTCATGTACTTCAAGTGGAATACTCAACACATGTTGGGTACTAAATTTTCACACTCTCTTGCAAGAGTAGCATCTTCTTCCAAGAACTCATCAATTATGGATTTCTCCATATAAAGGAATCCCTACATTCGTGATTATACAATGGGTTATTAAAGATGACACTGTACTCTTCTTCAATATCATATAGTGGATTAGCGAAATAGGTGCTGGGCCTTATGCCTTGGGCTAATTTGCATAACCCCGGATTCAGAATTATTTATCACGGCATGATCCGCAAGTCTATTTTTCAAGGCTTGCACACGGCCGGTCAAAACGTCGCACATAACCCTCCGTAGTTCCTTTCTTGTGAGAGGAATAGCGTCAAAGCGTGGGACGGGATTGCCTCGCTCTAATAATACCAATACGATGCAAGTACGGAGGGGTGATGTTTGGTAAGTGGGTAGGGTGTTGGTGATATTCGGGTTGACCCGAAAATTAATGCCAAAGTAGGAGTCTCGGGTTGTAGGTTTGGCTGGACAGTGTGATGTTTGATGGCTTTTACGGGTAGATTTAAAGAGAGTTGGTTCACCGCATTTTTTATGGGGTTGTTATAGACACGTTGAGGGTTGTTTTGATGTTCGGGATTTGATGGTTGGATGATGGCAAGGTGATCGAACAGAACTGAATCAGTGAGGTTCTCGGTAAGGTATGTTATACGGACGGTTTGGTGTTGTCGGGATTGGACGGGACTTTGTGGGTGCTTTCGGTTGGGATCCTTTGGTGGGAATATTTATGGAGTCTTATGGGATGTGGTGGTAAAAGGATTGGAGTGATTTGGACGAGGGATGAACACAGAATGCGAGGTGCAAGTCCGAGCACACACCAAGTGTTGGTTGGTACGATTTTGGGTCAAGTGTTTGGTTGTTGTGGTTGTAGTGAAGTGCGGTCGATGAGCCCAAGGATAGAGACACGGGGGGTTTTACTGCCCGAGTCGACACCAAGGAGATGGTAACCAATTCCACAAGGTCAAGACTGGGATTGCTAAGTACAAGCCCGTGAACTAGCCAAGTGAGGGTGGTTGGAAGCCCTTTTAGTAACCCAGAGCTTAGGCTAGGTTTGTCCACATAGTTCCAACGTTCTCTTACCACTAAGGGGGTTCCTCGAGCTTGGGTATTGATCAGGTCACACATTCCTAAACACTGAAGGGAGGGGTGACCCCACACAGAGTCGATATGCAACACACAAGTTGAAAACACAAACTTAGATTTAAATTAAACTCAACCTGATTTTTACATACATCCTAAGGGTCCTATTTATATTAGAGTAAGGACCATTCTAGAAAACAAACTAAAGGACACAAACTCTAGCTTGAACCTTTCAGCCAAGTGGGGACAAATGGGAAAGGGTTCGTGTTTTCTTAGTGGCCAAGGGTGTTCTCGGCCTTGGTGTGAATAATTGGAAAGGGTTTGGCTTTTCTTGGAGACAAGGACGAACTCAAACTCCTTCACACCTCTTTGTGGCATCCAAGTAGAAGAGTGGTTGGATTTGGCTTCTCAAGGATCTCATCTTCTTGGAATGTGTTCGGAAGCTTCCATTCTTTGTACTTGCTTGATAAACCATTTCGGCCAACTTCTTCATCTACCCTTGGACGATTTTGAAGACTTTAATGTAGCCAAATTCATTAACTAGTTGGTTCATGAATTGTCTTCTTGGAAGCCTTAGCTTCTAGATCATTCTTTTCCTTGCCACCTTGTCCTTCTTACACTCTTCTCGGCCTTGTCAACTTGTAGGAAGAACTCTCGGCCTTGTCACCTTATTACATTACATGGCCCATTAAATGTGTCCTAATGAAAACTAATAGCTAAGCTAAGAACTAAACGTAAACAACAAGCTAAAAGAAATGCATGGTCTCGTCCGAGACCAACAAGAAGGCCGAAAATACAATGTCTTCTAGAAACTTCACGTAACAACTCCAACTCCATTCCATTTTCCATGCCATATTAGGCATGTAAGTGTAGATTGACGTGACATCATTGGCACTCTTAGTAAATCAACCTTCGACTTAGGTATAGAGTTTAAGTCCGCGGGCTTTCTAGCATCATTCTCCCCTTCTTTGAAAGAATTTGTCCTCAAATTTGCGCCGTCTAAATGTGAGGACACTTCATAACGTGTTGAACCTTCATCTTTGCCCGGAAGTTTAATTTGGTGGAAGTTTCTCGAAACATGCCAAATATGGGTCCGAATATAATATAAATGGTTTTGACTTCACATGTTGCCCATATTGAATCACGGGTCCCATAAGACATGATGACTTGCCATAGGTAGAAGAATGGCGTCGTGCACTACTCAATTTTGTGCTAGGTAACGCGATGGACTCTTTGTCTTGAGTCAAGACGATACCCATGCCAATTCTAATACCGTGTTCCACTTCAAATAGCATGTTATGATTCAGCACAAGGTAGCAAAAGTACCAACACCCTGAATGAAATGACGAGGGGAGGAACTCGAATAATAGCAACTTCTTGCACTCGTAGGCTTGGACCGATCCCGGATAGTTTCCACCGTACATGGATTCTCATACGTGTCTTCGGGTGAGGTTATGTACCCCATTGGACAACTGGAAGAGTATGGAGTATTTTGTGCACACAACTCACGGAAGTGATTAGGACATTCTTCGGAATCATCGTCACCATACAAGCATACTTCTTTAAAATCGCCACACAAGCCCGCAATACTTGTTATCTCATTGGTGTCGTGACAAGAAACTAAGCGGACCATCTTGACGAATCTATCCATGACTATCATGAAAAGGTCGTTGCCCCATTGTGCTCGTGGTGAGCCTTGTATAAAATCCAAGCCCGCATTTCTCCGTGATCGTTCCGGAATCCGCAAATGAGGATCCAATAATTGGTGTGAAAAACCTTTGCCCCTTTGACAAGTGGAACATTCATTCACCATTCCATGCATATTATTGAATTCGGAATCTTGTCGATGGAGCTCCTTTAACACTTCCAATCCCACCAATTTTTGTACAAGCATGGTCACCAATAGGCACATTCGGGAGAATGCAACAGCCACCACATTGAACTTGTTATCTTCTCATTTTGTGCGAGATGATTTGCAAGTATGCCCCCCAATTCACATGATTTAGATTCAATATTTCTCGCTCATGCAAGTACTTCCAAGATTCATGAACCGAACGACACAAGGTAAAAGGGTTTGGTCTCATGAATGACTTTGGAGCAACACACTCAAGCCATTTGCACCAACTATACTTGGCTTCCCATTCACCTTCCTTTCGGATCATTCTTTGATGGTAACCATTCCTTAAGTCTTCCTCCGAGAACAACTACACTTTTTTCCCTCCACCCAAGAGATCTTTCAATCTTGGCATAGGAATTGTGGTGAGGTTATCAACCTCTCGGCAACATGCGGGCGTGTAGGGACTAAGGCACTTTCGGTCATGTTCTTTGCCTACCAATTCTTGTTCTTGAAATCCATAGTCTTGGTGAGTAGAAAATGAGCTTCTTGAAAATATATCAAGAGCAAGTTCACTATCTTTCATTGGTGGTGTTCCGGATGTAAGATCATTCGCAAGTTCCTTCACATCGGCATCTCCCAACGTAACTTCCGCAATGTTCTCCCTTTTCTTGCATGGCAATGAATCCATTTGACTCCCCTTGTTGGATTCTTCTTCTATCCTTCGTGCATCAAGTAGTAGGGCCTCGACTTCACGCTTCTTTCCACCGTCACCTCACTAGGTGACATCGGTCCTAGTCGTATTTTCTTATCATCTTTTCGAAAGGAATAAGTATTGCTTCATTCATCATGTTGTTCCTTCGTGTCAAGTTGCCACGGTTGACCAAGTAAAATATGGCACGCATCCATAGGTAGGATGTCACACCATACCTTATCTTCGTACTTCCCAATTCGAAAGCTATCAAGAGTTTGTTTTACCACTCTTAGCTCTTCGTCTTGGTTCAGCCGTTGGAGATCATATGGCTTCGGATGATTGCGGGTGGGTAAATTTAACTTGTCCACCATTTCCACGGAGGCCAAGTTGACATCACTTCTTCCGTCAATAATCACATCGCACACTTTATCACTTACTTTGCAACGCGTGTGAAATAATTGCTCCCCTCGTGTCTCCTCATGTACTTCAAGTGGAATACTCAACACATGTTGGGTACTAAATTTTCACACTTCTTGCAAGAGTAGCATCTTCTTCCAAGAACTCATCAATTATGGATTTCTCCATAAAAGGAATCCCTACATTCGTGATTATACAATGGGTTATTAAAGATGACACTGTACTCTTCTTCAATATCATATAGTGGATTAGCGAAATAGGTGCTGGGCCTTATGCCTTGGGCTAATTTGCATAACCCCGGATTCAGAATTATTTATCACGGCATGATCCGCAAGTCTATTTTTCAAGGCTTGCACACGGCCGGTCAAAACGTCACACATAACCCTCCGTAGTTCCTTTCTTGTGAGAGGAATAGCGTCAAAGCGTGGGACGGGATTGCCTCGCTCTAATAATACCAATACGATGCAAGTACGGAGGGGTGATGTTTGGTAAGTGGGTAGGGTGTTGGTGATATTCGGGTTGACCCGAAAATTAATGCCAAAGTAGGAGTCTCGGGTTGTAGGTTTGGCTGGACAAAGGTGTGATGTTTGATGGCTTTTACTTTTACGGTAGATTTAAAGAGAGTTGGTTCACTGCATTTTATGGGGTTGTTATAGACACGTTGAGGGTTGTTTTGATGTTCGGGATTTGATGGTTGGATGATGGCAAGGTGATCGAACAGAACTGAATCAGTGAGGTTCTCGGTAAGGTATGTTATACGGACGGTTTGGTGTTGTCGGGATTGGACGGGACTTTGTGGGTGCTTTCGGTTGGGATCCTTTGGTGGGAATATTTATGGAGTCTTATGGGATGTGGTGGTAAAAGGATTGGAGTGATTTGGACGAGGGATGAACACAGAATGCGAGGTGCAAGTCCGAGCACACACCAAGTGTTGGTTGGTACGATTTTGGGTCAAGTGTTTGGTTGTTGTGGTTGTAGTGAAGTGCGGTCGATGAGCCCAAGGATAGAGACACGGGGGTTTTTACTGCCCGAGTCGACACCAAGGAGATGGTAACCAATTCCACAAGGTCAAGACTGGGATTGCTAAGTACAAGCCCGTGAACTAGCCAAGTGAGGGAGGGTGGTTGGAAGCCCTTTTAGTAACCCAGAGCTTAGGCTAGGTTTGTCCACATAGTTCCAACGTTCTCTTACCACTAAGGGGGTTCCTCGAGCTTGGGTATTGATCAGGTCACACATTCCTAAACACTGAAGGGAGGGGTGACCCCACACAGAGTCGATATGCAACACACAAGTTGAAAACACAAACTTAGATTTAAATTAAACTCAACCTGATTTTTACATACATCCTAAGGGTCCTATTTATATTAGAGTAAGGACCATTCTAGAAAACAAACTAAAGGACACAAACTCTAGCTTGAACCTTTCAGCCAAGTGGGGACAAATGGGAAAGGGTTCGTGTTTTCTTAGTGGCCAAGGGTGTTCTCGGCCTTGGTGTGAATAATTGGAAAGGGTTTGGCTTTTCTTGGAGACAAGGACGAACTCAAACTCCTTCACACCTCTTTGTGGCATCCAAGTAGAAGAGTGGTTGGATTTGGCTTCTCAAGGATCTCATCTTCTTGGAAATGTGTTCGGAAGCTTCCATTCTTTGTACTTGCTTGATAAACCATTTCGGCCAACTTCTTCATCTACCCTTGGACGATTTTGAAGACTTTAATGTAGCCAAATTCATTAACTAGTTGGTTCATGAATTGTCTTCTTGGAAGCCTTAGCTTCTAGATCATTCTTTTCCTTGCCACCTTGTCCTTCTTACACTCTTCTCGGCCTTGTCAACTTGTAGGAAGAACTCTCGGCCTTGTCACCTTATTACATTACATGGCCCATTAAATGTGTCCTAATGAAAACTAATAGCTAAGCTAAGAACTAAACGTAAACAACAAGCTAAAAGAAATGCATGGTCTCGTCCGAGACCAACAAGAAGGCCGAAAATACAATGTCTTCTAGAAACTTCACGTAACAACTCCAACTCCATTCCATTTTCCATGCCATATTAGGCATGTAAGTGTAGATTGACGTGACATCATTGGCACTCTTAGTAAATCAACCTTCGACTTAGGTATAGATTTTAAGTCCGCGGGCTTTCTAGCATCATTCTCCCCTTCTTTGAAAGAATTTGTCCTCAAATTTGCGCCGTCTAAATGTGAGGACACTTCATAACGTGTTGAACCTTCATCTTTGCCCGGAAGTTTAATTTGGTGGAAGCCTTTCTCGAAACATGCCAAATATGGGTCCGAATATAATATAAATGGTTTTGACTTCACATGTTGCCCATATTGAATCACGGGTCCCATAAGACATGATGACTTGCCATAGGTAGAAGAATGGCGTCGTGCACTACTCAATTTTGTGCTAGGTAACGCGATGGACTCTTTGTCTTGAGTCAAGACGATACCCATGCCAATTCTAATACCGTGTTCCACTTCAAATAGCATGTTATGATTCAGCACAGTGGTAGCAAAAGTACCAACACCCTGAATGAAATGACGAGGGGAGGAACTCGAATAATAGCAACTTCTTGCACTCGTAGGCTTGGACCGATCCCGGATAGTTTCCACCGTACATGGATTCTCATACGTGTCTTCGGGTGAGGTTATGTACCCCATTGGACAACTGGAAGAGTATGGAGTATTTTGTGCACACAACTCACGGAAGTGATTAGGACATTCTTCGGAATCATCGTCACCATACAAGCATACTTCTTTAAATCGCCACACAAGCCCGCAATACTTGTTATCTCATTGGTGTCGTGACAAGAAACTAAGCGGACCATCTTGACGAATCTATCCATGACTATCATGAAAAGGTCGTTGCCCCATTGTGCTCGTGGTGAGCCTTGTATAAAATCCAAGCCCGCATTTCTCCGTGATCGTTCCGAATCCGCAAATGAGGATCCAATAATTGGTGTGAAAAACCTTTGCCCCTTTGACAAGTGGAACATTCATTCACCATTCCATGCATATTATTGAATTCGGAATCTTGTCGATGGAGCTCCTTTAACACTTCCAATCCCACCAATTTTTGTACAAGCATGGTCACCAATAGGCACATTCGGGAGAATGCAACACCACCACATTGAACTTGTTATCTTCTCATTTTGTGCAGATGATTTGCAAGTATGCCCCCCAATTCACATGATTTAGATTCAATATTTCTCGCTCATGCAAGTACTTCCAAGATTCATGAACCGACACAAGGTAAAAGGGTTTGGTCTCATGAATGACTTTGGAGCAACACACTCAAGCCATTTGCACCAACTATACTTGGCTTCCCATTCACCTTCCTTTCGGATCATTCTTTGATGGTAACCATTCCTTAAGTCTTCCTCCGAGAACAACTACACTTTTTTCCCTCCACCCAAGAGATCTTTCAATCTTGGCATAGGAATTGTGGTGAGGTTATCAACCTCTCGGCAACATGCGGGCGTGTAGGGACTAAGGCACTTTCGGTCATGTTCTTTGCCTACCAATTCTTGTTCTTGAAATCCATAGTCTTGGTGAGTAGAAAATGAGCTTCTTGAAAATATATCAAGAGCAAGTTCACTATCTTTCATTGGTGGTGTGTTCCGGATGTAAGATCATTCGCAAGTTCCTTCACATCGGCATCTTCCAACGTAACTTCCGCAATGTTCTCCCTTTTCTTGCATGGCAATGAATCCATTTGACTCCCCTTGTGGATTCTTCTTCTATCCTTCGTGCATCAAGTAGTAGGGCCTCGACTTCACGCTTCTTTCCACCGTCACCTCACTAGGTGACATCGGTCCTAGTCGTATTTTCTTATCATCTTTTCGAAAGGAATAAGTATTGCTTCATTCATCATGTTGTTCCTTCGTGTCAAGTTGCCACGGTTGACCAAGTAAAATATGGCACGCATCCATAGGTAGGATGTCACACCATACCTTATCTTCGTACTTCCCAATTCGAAAGCTATCAAGAGTTTGTTTTACCACTCTTAGCTCTTCGTCTTGGTTCAGTTCAGCCGTTGGAGATCATATGGCTTCGGATGATTGCGGGTGGGTAAATTTAACTTGTCCACCATTTCCACGGAGGCCAAGTTGACATCACTTCTCCCGTCAATAATCACATCGCACACTTTATCACTTACTTTGCAACGCGTGTGAAATAATTGCTCCCCTCGTGTCTCCTCATGTACTTCAAGTGGAATACTCAACACATGTTGGGTACTAAATTTTCACACTCTCTTGCAAGAGTAGCATCTTCTTCCAAGAACTCATCAATTATGGATTTCTCCATAAAAGGAATCCCTACATTCGTGATTATACAATGGGTTATTAAAGATGACACTGTACTCTTCTTCAATATCATATAGTGGATTAGCGAAATAGGTGCTGGGCCTTATGCCTTGGGCTAATTTGCATAACCCCGGATTCAGAATTATTTATCACGGCATGATCCGCAAGTCTATTTTTCAAGGCTTGCACACGGCCGGTCAAAACGTCGCACATAACCCTCCGTAGTTCCTTTCTTGTGAGAGGAATAGCGTCAAAGCGTGGGACGGGATTGCCTCGCTCTAATAATACCAATACGATGCAAGTACGCAGGGGGGGGTGATGTTTGGTAAGTGGGTAGGGTGTTGGTGATATTCGGGTTGACCCGAAAATTAATGCCAAAGTAGGAGTCTCGGGTTGTAGGTTTGGCTGGACAGTGTGATGTTTGATGGCTTTTACGGGTAGATTTAAAGAGAGTTGGTTCACTGCATTTTATGGGGTTGTTATAGACACGTTGAGGGTTGTTTTGATGTTCGGGATTTGATGGTTGGATGATGGCAAGGTGATCGAACAGAACTGAATCAGTGAGGTTCTCGGTAAGGTATGTTATACGGACGGTTTGGTGTTGTCGGGATTGGACGGGACTTTGTGGGTGCTTTCGGTTGGGATCCTTTGGTGGGAATATTTATGGAGTCTTATGGGATGTGGTGGTAAAAGGATTGGAGTGATTTGGACGAGGGATGAACACAGAATGCGAGGTGCAAGTCCGAGCACACACCAAGTGTTGGTTGGTACGATTTTTTGGGTCAAGTGTTTGGTTGTTGTGGTTGTAGTGAGTTCGATGAGCCCAAGGATAGAGATAGAGACACGGGGGTTTTACTGCCCGAGTCGACACCAAGGAGATGGTAACCAATTCCACAAGGTCAAGACTGGGATTGCTAAGTACAAGCCCGTGAACTAGCCAAGTGAGGGTGGTTGGAAGCCCTTTTAGTAACCCAGAGCTTAGGCTAGGTTTGTCCACATAGTTCCAACGTTCTCTTACCACTAAGGGGGTTCCTCGAGCTTGGGTATTGATCGGGTCACACATTCCTAAACACTGAAGGGAGGGGTGACCCCACACAGAGTCGATATGCAACACACAAGTTGAAAACACAAACTTAGATTTAAATTAAACTCAACCTGATTTTTACATACATCCTAAGGGTCCTATTTATATTAGAGTAAGGACCATTCTAGAAAACAAACTAAAGGACACAAAACTCTAGCTTGAACCTTTCAGCCAAGTGGGGACAAATGGGAAAGGGTTCGTGTTTTCTTAGTGGCCAAGGGTGTGTTCTCGGCCTTGGTGTGAATAATTGGAAAGGGTTTGGCTTTTCTTGGAGACAAGGACGAACTCAAACTCCTTCACACCTCTTTGTGGCATCCAAGTAGAAGAGTGGTTGGATTTGGCTTCTCAAGGATCTCATCTTCTTGGAATGTGTTCGGAAGCTTCCATTCTTTGTACTTGCTTGATAAACCATTTCGGCCAACTTCTTCATCTACCCTTGGACGATTTTGAAGACTTTAATGTAGCCAAATTCATTAACTAGTTGGTTCATGAATTGTCTTCTTGGAAGCCTTAGCTTCTAGATCATTCTTTTCCTTGCCACCTTGTCCTTCTTACACTCTTCTCGGCCTTGTCAACTTGAAGGAAGAACTCTCGGCCTTGTCACCTTATTACATTACATGGCCCATTAAATGTGTCCTAATGAAAACTAATAGCTAAGCTAAGAACTAAACGTAAACAACAAGCTAAAAGAAATGCATGGTCTCGTCCGAGACCAACAAGAAGGCCGAAAAAAATACAATGTCTTCTAGAAACTTCACGTAACAACTCCAACTCCATTCCATTTTCCATGCCATATTAGGCATGTAAGTGTAGATTGACGTGACATCATTGGCACTCTTAGTAAATCAACCTTCGACTTAGGTATAGAGTTTAAGTCCGCGGGCTTTCTAGCATCATTCTCCCCTTCTTTGAAAGAATTTGTCCTCAAATTTGCGCCGTCTAAATGTGAGGACACTTCATAACGTGTTGAACCTTCATCTTTGCCCGGAAGTTTAATTTGGTGGAAGCCTTTCTCGAAACATGCCAAATATGGGTCCGAATATAATATAAATGGTTTTGACTTCACATGTTGCCCATATTGAATCACGGGTCCCATAAGACATGATGACTTGCCATAGGTAGAAGAATGGCGTCGTGCACTACTCAATTTTGTGCTAGGTAACGCGATGGACTCTTTGTCTTGAGTCAAGACGATACCCATGCCAATTCTAATACCGTGTTCCACTTCAAATAGCATGTTATGATTCAGCACAAGCAGGTGGTAGCAAAAGTACCAACACCCTGAATGAAATGACGAGGGGAGGAACTCGAATAATAGCAACTTCTTGCACTCGTAGGCTTGGACCGATCCCGGATAGTTTCCACCGTACATGGATTCTCATACGTGTCTTCGGGTGAGGTTATGTACCCCATTGGACAACTGGAAGAGTATGGAGTATTTTGTGCACACAACTCACGGAAGTGATTAGGACATTCTTCGGAATCATCGTCACCATACAAGCATACTTCTTTAAATCGCCACACAAGCCCGCAATACTTGTTATCTCATTGGTGTCGTGACAAGAAACTAAGCGGACCATCTTGACGAATCTATCCATGACTATCATGAAAAGGTCGTTGCCCCATTGTGCTCGTGGTGAGCCTTGTATAAAATCCAAGCCCGCATTTCTCCGTGATCGTTCCGGAATCCGCAAATGAGGATCCAATAATTGGTGTGAAAAACCTTTGCCCCTTTGACAAGTGGAACATTCATTCACCATTCCATGCATATTATTGAATTCGGAATCTTGTCGATGGAGCTCCTTTAACACTTCCAATCCCACCAATTTTTGTACAAGCATGGTCACCAATAGGCACATTCGGGAGAATGCAACAGCCACCACATTGAACTTGTTATCTTCTCATTTTGTGCAGATGATTTGCAAGTATGCCCCCCAATTCACATGATTTAGATTCAATATTTCTCGCTCATGCAAGTACTTCCAAGATTCATGAACCGACACAAGGTAAAAGGGTTTGGTCTCATGAATGACTTTGGAGCAACACACTCAAGCCATTTGCACCAACTATACTTGGCTTCCCATTCACCTTCCTTTCGGATCATTCTTTGATGGTAACCATTCCTTAAGTCTTCCTCCGAGAACAACTACACTTTTTTCCCTCCACCCAAGAGATCTTTCAATCTTGGCATAGGAATTGTGGTGAGGTTATCAACCTCTCGGCAACATGCGGGCGTGTAGGGACTAAGGCACTTTCGGTCATGTTCTTTGCCTACCAATTCTTGTTCTTGAAATCCATAGTCTTGGTGAGTAGAAAATGAGCTTCTTGAAAATATATCAAGAGCAAGTTCACTATCTTTCATTGGTGGTGTTCCGGATGTAAGATCATTCGCAAGTTCCTTCACATCGGCATCTTCCAACGTAACTTCCGCAATGTTCTCCCTTTTCTTGCATGGCAATGAATCCATTTGACTCCCCTTGTGGATTCTTCTTCTATCCTTCGTGCATCAAGTAGTAGGGCCTCGACTTCACGCTTCTTTCACCGTCACCTCACTAGGTGACATCGGTCCTAGTCGTATTTTCTTATCATCTTTTCGAAAGGAATAAGTATTGCTTCATTCATCATGTTGTTCCTTCGTGTCAAGTTGCCACGGTTGACCAAGTAAAATATGGCACGCATCCATAGGTAGGATGTCACACCATACCTTATCTTCGTACTTCCCAATTCGAAAGCTAAGAGTTTGTTTTACCACTCTTAGCTCTTCGTCTTGGTTCAGCCGTTGGAGATCATATGGCTTCGGATGATTGCGGGTGGGTAAATTTAACTTGTCCACCATTTCCACGGAGGCCAAGTTGACATCACTTCTTCCGTCAATAATCACATCGCACACTTTATCACTTACTTTGCAACGCGTGTGAAATAATTGCTCCCCTCGTGTCTCCTCATGTACTTCAAGTGGAATACTCAACACATGTTGGGTACTAAATTTTCACACTCTCTTGCAAGAGTAGCATCTTCTTCCAAGAACTCATCAATTATGGATTTCTCCATATAAAGGAATCCCTACATTCGTGATTATACAATGGGTTATTAAAGATGACACTGTACTCTTCTTCAATATCATATAGTGGATTAGCGAAATAGGTGCTGGGCCTTATGCCTTGGGCTAATTTGCATAACCCCGGATTCAGAATTATTTATCACGGCATGATCCGCAAGTCTATTTTTCAAGGCTTGCACAGGGCGGTCAAAACGTCGCACATAACCCTCCGTAGTTCCTTTCTTGTGAGAGGAATAGCGTCAAAGCGTGGGACGGGATTGCCTCGCTCTAATAATACCAATACGATGCAAGTACGGAGGGGTGATGTTTGGTAAGTGGGTAGGGTGTTGGTGATATTCGGGTTGACCCGAAAATTAATGCCAAAGTAGGAGTCTCGGGTTGTAGGTTTGGCTGGACAGTGTGATGTTTGATGGCTTTTACGGGTAGATTTAAAGAGAGTTGGTTCACTGCATTTTATGGGGTTGTTATAGACACGTTGAGGGTTGTTTTGATGTTCGGGATTTGATGGTTGGATGATGGCAAGGTGATCGAACAGAACTGAATCAGTGAGGTTCTCGGTAAGGTATGTTATACGGACGGTTTGGTGTTGTCGGGATTGGACGGGACTTTGTGGGTGCTTTCGGTTGGGATCCTTTGGTGGGAATATTTATGGAGTCTTATGGGATGTGGTGGTAAAAGGATTGGAGTGATTTGGACGAGGGATGAACACGAATGCGAGGTGCAAGTCCGAGCACACACCGAGGTGCAAGTCCGCACACACAAGTGTTTGGTTGGTACGATTTTGGGTCAAGTGTTTGGTTGTTGTGGTTGTAGTGAAGTGCGGTCGATGAGCCCAAGGACAACTCACGGAAGTGATTAGGACATTCTTCGGAATCATCGTCACCATACAAGCATACTTCTTTAAATCGCCACACAAGCCCGCAATACTTGTTATCTCATTGGTGTCGTGACAAGAAACTAAGCGGACCATCTTGACGAATCTATCCATGACTATCATGAAAAGGTTGTTGCCCCATTGTGCTCGTGGTGAGCCTTGTATAAAATCCAAGCCCGCATTTCTCCGTGATCGTTCCGGAATCCGCAAAGGAGGATCCAATCATTGGTGTGAAAAACCTTTGCCCCTTTGACAAGTGGAACATTCATTCACCATTCCATGCATATTATTGAATTCGGAATCTTGTCGATGGAGCTCCTTTAACACTTCCAATCCCACCAATTTTTGTACAAGCATGGTCACCAATATGCACATTCGGGAGAATGCAACAGCCACCACATTGAACTTGTTATCTTCTCATTTTGTGCAGATGATTTGCAAGTATGCCCCCCAATTCACATGATTTAGATTCAATCTTTCTCGCTCATGCAAGTACTTCCAAGATTCATGAACCGACACAAGGTAAAAGGGTTTGGTCTCATGAATGACTTTGGAGCAACACACTCAAGCCATTTGCACCAACTATACTTGGCTTCCCATTCACCTTCCTTTCGGATCATTCTTTGATGGTAACCATTCCTTAAGTCTTCCTCCGAGAACAACTACATTCTTTTCCCTCCACCCAAGAGATCTTTCAATCTTGGCATAGGAATTGTGGTGAGGTTATCAACCTCTCGGCAACATGCGGGCGTGTAGGGACTAAGCCACTTTCGGTCATGTTCTTTGCCTACCAATTCTTGTTCTTGAAATCCATAGTCTTGGTGAGTAGAAAATGAGCTTCTTGAAAATATATCAAGAGCAAGTTCACTATCTTTCATTGGTGGTGTTCCGGATGTAAGATCATTCGCAAGTTCCTTCACATCGGCATCTTCCAACGTAACGTCCGCAATGAATCCATCTGACTCCCCTTGTTGGATTCTTCTTCTATCCTTCGTGCATCAAGTAGTAGGGCCTCGACTTCACGCTTCTTTGCACCGTCACCTCACTAGGTGACATCGGTCCTAGTCGTATTTTCTTATCATCTTTTCGAAAGGAATAAGTATTCCTTCATTCATCATGTTGTTCCTTCGTGTCAAGTTGCCACGGTTGACCCAAGAAAAATATGGCACGCATCCATAGGTAGGATGTCACACCATACCTTATCTTCGTACTTCCCAATTCGAAAGCTAACAAGAGTTTGTTTTACCACTCTTAGCTCTTCGTCTTGGTTCAGCCGTTGGAGATCATATGGCTTCGGATGATTGCGGGTGGGTAAATTTAACTTGTCCACCATTTCCACGGAGGCCAAGTTGACATCACTTCTTCCGTCAATAATCACATCGCACACTTTATCACTTACTTTGCAACGCGTGTGAAATAATTGCTCCCCTCGTCTCCTCATGTACTTCAAGTGGAATACTCAACACATGTTGGGTACTAAATTTTCACACTCTCTTGCAAGAGTAGCATCTTCTTCCAAGAACTCCTCAATTATGGATTTCTCCATAAAAAGGAATCCCTACATTCGTGATTATACAATGGGTTATTAAAGATGACACTGTACTCTTCTTCAATATCATATAGTGGATTAGCGAAATAGGTACTGCGCCTTATGCCTTGGGCTAATTTGCATAACCCCGGATTCAGAATTATTTATCACGGCATGATCCGCAAGTCTATTTTTCAAGGCTTGCACACGGCCGGTCAAAACGTCACACATAACCCTCCGTAGTTCCTTTCTTGTGAGAGGCATAGCGTCAAAGCGTGGGACGGGATTGCCTCGCTCTAATAATACCAATATGATGCAAGTAAGGAGGGGTGATGTTTGGTAAGTGGGTAGGGTGTTGGTGATATTCGGGTTGACCCGAAAATTAATGCCAAAGTAGGAGTCTCGGGTTGTAGGTTTGGCTGGACAGTGTGATGTTTGATGGCTGTTACGGGTAGATTTAAAGAGAGTTGGTTCACTGCATTTTATGGGGTTGTTATAGACACGTTGAGGGTTGTTTTGATGTTCGGGATTTGATGGTTGGATGATGGCAAGGTGATCGAACAGAACTGAATCAGTGAGGTTCTCGGTAAGGTATGTTATACGGACGGTTTGGTGTTGTCGGGATTGGACGGGACTTTGTGGGTGCTTTCGGTTGGGATCCTTTGGTGGGAATATTTATGGAGTCTTATGGGATGTGGTGGTAAAAGGATTGGAGTGATTTGGACGAGGGATGAACACAGAATGCGAGGTGCAAGTCCGAGCACACACCAAGTGTTGGTTGGTACGATTTTGGGTCAAGTGTTTGGTTGTTGTGGTTGTAGTGAAGTGCGGTCGATGAGCCCAAGGATAGAGACACGGCGAGTCGACACCAAGGAGATGGTAACCAATTCCACAAGGTCAAGACTGGGATTGCTAAGTACAAGCCCGTGAACTAGCCAAGTGAGGGTGGTTGGAAGCCCTTTTAGTAACCCAAAGCTTAGGCTAGGTTTGTCCACATAGTTCCAACGTTCTCTTACCACTAAGGGGGTTCCTCGAGCTTGGGTATTGATCAGGTCACACATTCCTAACCAAGACTTACACTGAAGGGAGGGGTGACCCCAAACAGGATCGATATGCTTCAACACACAAGTTGAAAACACAAATTTAGATTTAACTTAAACTCAACCTGATTTTTACATACATCCTAAGGGTCCTATTTATATTAGAGTAAGGACCATTCTAGAAAACAAACTAAAGGACACAAACTCTAGCTTGAACCTTTCAGCCAAGTGGGGACAAATGGGAAAGGGTTCGTGTTTTCTTGGTGGCCAAGGGTGTTCTCGGCCTTGGTGTGAATAATGGGAAAGGGTTTGGCTTTTCTTGGAGACAAGGATGAACTCAAACTCCTTCACACCTCTTTGTGGCATCCAAGTAGAAGAGTGGTTGGATTTGGCTTCTCAAGGATCTCATCTTCTTGGAATGTGTTCGGAAGCTTCCATTCTTTGTACTTGCTTGATAAACCATTTCGGCCAACTTCTTCATCTACCCTTGGACGATTTTGAAGACTTTAATGTAGCCAAATTCATTAACTAGTTGGTTCATGAATTGTCTTCTTGGAAGCCTTAGCTTCTAGATCATTCTTTTCCTTGCCACCTTGTCCTTCTTACACTCTTCTCGGCCTTGTCAACTTGTAGGAAGAACTCTCGGCCTTGTCACCTTATTACATTACATGGCCCATTAAATGTGTCCTAATGAAAACTAATAGCTAAGCTAAGAACTAAACGAAAACAACAAGCTAAAAGAAATGCATGGTCTCGTCCGAGACCAACAAGAAGGCCGAAAATACAATGTCTTCTAGAAACTTCACGTAACAACTCCAACTCCATTCCATTTTCCATGCCATATTAGGCATGTAAGTGTAGATTGACGTGACATCATTGGCACTCTTAGTAAATCAACTTTCGACTTAGGTATAGAGTTTAAGTCCGCGGGCTTTCTTGCATCATTCTCCCCTTCTTTGAAAGAATTTGTCCTCAAATTTGCGCCGTCTAAATGTGAGGACACTTCATAACGTGTTGAACCTTCATCTTTGCCCGGAAGTTTAATTTGGTGGAAGCCTTCCTCGAAACATGCCAAATATGGGTCCGAATATAATATAAATGGTTTTGACTTCACATGTTGCCCATATTGAATCACGGGTCCCATAAGACATGATGACTTGCCATAGGTAGAAGAATGGCGTCGTGCACTACTCAATTTTGTGCTAGGTAACGCGATGGACTCTTTGTCTTGAGTCAAGACGATACCCATGCCAATTCTAATACCGTGTTCCACTTCAAATAGCATGTTATGATTCAGCACGGGTAGCAAAAGTACCAACACCCCCCTGATGAAATGACGAGGGGAGGAACTCGAATAAATAGCAACTTCTTGCACTCGTAGGCTTGGACCGATCCCGGATAGTTTCCACCGTACATGGATTCTCATACGTGTCTTCGGGTGAGGTTATGTACCCCATTGGACAACTGGAAGAGTATGGAGTAATTTGTGCACACAACTCACGGAAGTGATTAGGACATTCTTCGGAATCATCGTCACCATACAAGCATACTTCTTTAAATCGCCACACAAGCCCGCAATACTTGTTATCTCATTGGTGTCGTGACAAGAAACTAAGCGGACCATCTTGACGAATCTATCCATGACTATCATGAAAAGGTTGTTGCCCCATTGTGCTCGTGGTGAGCCTTGTATAAAATCCAAGCCCGCATTTCTCCGTGATCGTTCCGGAATCCGCAAAGGAGGATCCAATCATTGGTGTGAAAAACCTTTGCCCCTTTGACAAGTGGAACATTCATTCACCATTCCATGCATATTATTGAATTCGGAATCTTGTCGATGGAGCTCCTTTAACAACTCCAATCCCACCAATTTTTGTACAAGCATGGTCACCAATATGCACATTCGGGAGAATGCAACAGCCACCACATTGAACTTGTTATCTTCTCATTTTGTGCAGATGATTTGCAAGTATGCCCCCCAATTCACATGATTTAGATTCAATCTTTCTCGCTCATGCAAGTACTTCCAAGATTCATGAACCGACACAAGGTAAAAGGGTTTGGTCTCATGAATGACTTTGGAGCAACACACTCAAGCCATTTGCACCAACTATACTTGGCTTCCCATTCACCTTCCTTTCGGATCATTCTTTGATGGTAACCATTCCTTAAGTCTTCCTCCGAGAACAACTACATTCTTTTCCCTCCACCCAAGAGATCTTTCAATCTTGGCATAGGAATTGTGGTGAGGTTATCAACCTCTCGGCAACATGCGGGCGTGTAGGGACTAAGCCACTTTCGGTCATGTTCTTTGCCTACCAATTCTTGTTCTTGAATCCATAGTCTTGGTGAGTAGAAAATGAGCTTCTTGAAAATATATCAAGAGCAAGTTCACTATCTTTCATTGGTGGTGTTCCGGATGTAAGATCATTCGCAAGTTCCTTCACATCGGCATCTTCCAACGTAACGTCCGCAATGTTCTCCCTTTTCTTGCATGGCAATGAATCCATTTGACTCCCCTTGTTGGATTCTTCTTCTATCCTTCGTGCATCAAGTAGTAGGGCCTCGACTTCACGCTTCTTTGCACCGTCACCTCACTAGGTGACATCGGTCCTAGTCGTATTTTCTTATCATCTTTTCGAAAGGAATAAGTATTCCTTCATTCATCATGTTGTTCCTTCGTGTCAAGTTGCCACGGTTGACCCAGTAAAATATGGCACGCATCCATAGGTAGGATGTCACACCATACCTTATCTTCGTACTTCCCAATTCGAAAGCTAACAAGAGTTTGTTTTACCACTCTTAGCTCTTCGTCTTGGTTCAGCCGTTGGAGATCATATGGCTTCGGATGATTGCGGGTGGGTAAATTTAACTTGTCCACCATTTCCACGGAGGCCAAGTTGACATCACTTCTTCCGTCAATAATCACATCGCACACTTTATCACTTACTTTGCAACGCGTGTGAAATAATTGCTCCCCTCGTGTCTCCTCATGTACTTCAAGTGGAATACTCAACACATGTTGGGTACTAAATTTTCACACTCTCTTGCAAGAGTAACATCTTCTTCCAAGAACTCCTCAATTATGGATTTCTCCATAAAAAGGAATCCCTACATTCGTGATTATACAATGGGTTATTAAAGATGACACTGTACTCTTCTTCAATATCATATAGTGGATTAGCGAAATAGGTACTGGGCCTTATGCCTTGGGCTAATTTGCATAACCCCGGATTCAGAATTATTTATCACGGCATGATCCGCAAGTCTATTTTTCAAGGCTTGCACACGGCCGGTCAAAACGTCACACATAACCCTCCGTAGTTCCTTTCTTGAGAGGCATAGCGTCAAAGCGTGGGACGGGATTGCCTCGCTCTAATAATACCAATATGATGCAAGTAAGGAGGGGTGATGTTTGGTAAGTGGGTAGGGTGTTGGTGATATTCGGGTTGACCCGAAAATTAATGCCAAAGTAGGAGTCTCGGGTTGTAGGTTTGGCTGGACAGTGTGATGTTTGATGGCTGTTACGGGTAGATTTAAAGAGAGTTGGTTCACTGCATTTTATGGGGTTGTTATAGACACGTTGAGGGTTGTTTTGATGTTCGGGATTTGATGGTTGGATGATGGCAAGGTGATCGAACAGAACTGAATCAGTGAGGTTCTCGGTAAGGTATGTTATACGGACGGTTTGGTGTTGTCGGGGGATTGGACGGGACTTTGTGGGTGCTTTCGGTTGGGATCCTTTGGTGGGAATATTTATGGAGTCTTATGGGATGTGGTGGTAAAAGGATTGGAGTGATTTGGACGAGGGATGAACACAGAATGCGAGGTGTAAGTCCGAGCACACACCAAGTGTTGGTTGGTACGATTTTGGGTCAAGTGTTTGGTTGTTGTGGTTGTAGTGAAGTGCGGTCGATGAGCCCAAGGATAGAGACACGGGGGGTTTTACTGCCCGAGTCGACACCAAGGAGATGGTAACCAATTCCACAAGGTCAAGACTGGGATTGCTAAGTACAAGCCCGTGAACTAGCCAAGTGAGGGTGGTTGGAAGCCCTTTTAGTAACCCAAAGCTTAGGCTAGGTTTGTCCACATAGTTCCAACGTTCTCTTACCACTAAGGGGGTTCCTCGAGCTTGGGTATTGATCAGGTCACACATTCCTAACCAAGACTTACACTGAAGGGAGGGGTGACCCCACACAGAGTCGATATGCTTCAACACACAAGTTGAAAACACAAATTTAGATTTAACTTAAACTCAACCTGATTTTTACATACATCCTAAGGGTCCTATTTATATTAGAGTAAGGACCATTCTAGAAAACAAACTAAAACACAAACTCTAGCTTGAACCTTTCAGCCAAGTGGGGACAAATGGGAAAGGGTTCGTGTTTTCTTGGTGGCCAAGGGTGTTCTCGGCCTTGGTGTGAATAATGGGAAAGGGTTTGGCTTTTCTTGGAGACAAGGATGAACTCAAACTCCTTCACACCTCTTTGTGGCATCCAAGTAGAAGAGTGGTTGGATTTGGCTTCTCAAGGATCTCATCTTCTTGGAATGTGTTCGGAAGCTTCCATTCTTTGTACTTGCTTGATAAACCATTTCGGCCAACTTCTTCATCTACCCTTGGACGATTTTGAAGACTTTAATGTAGCCAAATTCATTAACTAGTTGGTTCATGAATTGTCTTCTTGGAAGCCTTAGCTTCTAGATCATTCTTTTCCTTGCCACCTTGTCCTTCTTACACTCTTCTCGGCCTTGTCAACTTGTAGGAAGAACTCTCGGCCTTGTCACCTTATTACATTACATGGCCCATTAAATGTGTCCCTAATGAAAACTAATAGCTAAGCTAAGAACTAAACGAAAACAACAAGCTAAAAGAAATGCATGGTCTCGTCCGAGACCAACAAGAAGGCCGAAAAAATACAATGTCTTCTAGAAACTTCACGTAACAACTCCAACTCCATTCCATTTTCCATGCCATATTAGGCATGTAAGTGTAGATTGACGTGACATCATTGGCACTCTTAGTAAATCAACTTTCGACTTAGGTATAGAGTTTAAGTCCGCGGGCTTTCTTGCATCATTCTCCCCTTCTTTGAAAGAATTTGTCCTCAAATTTGCGCCGTCTAAATGTGAGGACACTTCATAACGTGTTGAACCTTCATCTTTGCCCGGAAGTTTAATTTGGTGGAAGCCTTCCTCGAAACATGCCAAATATGGGTCCGAATATAATATAAATGGTTTTGACTTCACATGTTGCCCATATTGAATCACGGGTCCCATAAGACATGATGACTTGCCATAGGTAGAAGAATGGCGTCGTGCACTACTCAATTTTGTGCTAGGTAACGCGATGGACTCTTTGTCTTGAGTCAAGACGATACCCATGCCAATTCTAATACCGTGTTCCACTTCAAATAGCATGTTATGATTCAGCACAAGGTGGTAGCAAAAGTACCAACACCCTGAATGAAATGACGAGGGGAGGAACTCGAATAATAGCAACTTCTTGCACTCGTAGGCTTGGACCGATCCCGGATAGTTTCCACCGTACATGGATTCTCATACGTGTCTTCGGGTGAGGTTATGTACCCCATTGGACAACTGGAAGAGTATGGAGTAATTTGTGCACACAACTCACGGAAGTGATTAGGACATTCTTCGGAATCATCGTCACCATACAAGCATACTTCTTTAAATCGCCACACAAGCCCGCAATACTTGTTATCTCATTGGTGTCGTGACAAGAAACTAAGCGGACCATCTTGACGAATCTATCCATGACTATCATGAAAAGGTTGTTGCCCCATTGTGCTCGTGGTGTGCCCTTGTATAAATCCAAGCCCGCATTTCTCCGTGATCGTTCCGGAATCCGCAAAGGAGGATCCAATCATTGGTGTGAAAAACCTTTGCCCCTTTGACAAGTGGAACATTCATTCACCATTCCATGCATATTATTGAATTCGGAATCTTGTCGATGGAGCTCCTTTAACACTTCCAATCCCACCAATTTTTGTACAAGCATGGTCACCAATATGCACATTCGGGAGAATGCAACAGCCACCACATTGAACTTGTTATCTTCTCATTTTGTGCAGATGATTTGCAAGTATGCCCCCCAATTCACATGATTTAGATTCAATCTTTCTCGCTCATGCAAGTACTTCCAAGATTCATGAACCGACACAAGGTAAAAGGGTTTGGTCTCATGAATGACTTTGGAGCAACACACTCAAGCCATTTGCACCAACTATACTTGGCTTCCCATTCACCTTCCTTTCGGATCATTCTTTGATGGTAACCATTCCTTAAGTCTTCCTCCGAGAACAACTACATTTTTTCCCTCCACCCAAGAGATCTTTCAATCTTGGCATAGGAATTGTGGTGAGGTTATCAACCTCTCGGCAACATGCGGGCGTGTAGGGACTAAGCCACTTTCGGTCATGTTCTTTGCCTACCAATTCTTGTTCTTGAAATCCATAGTCTTGGTGAGTAGAAAATGAGCTTCTTGAAAATATATCAAGAGCAAGTTCACTATCTTTCATTGGTGGTGTTCCGGATGTAAGATCATTCGCAAGTTCCTTCACATCGGCATCTTCCAACGTAACGTCCGCAATGTTCTCCCTTTTCTTGCATGGCAATGAATCCATTTGACTCCCCTTGTTGGATTCTTCTTCTATCCTTCGTGCATCAAGTAGTAGGGCCTCGACTTCACGCTTCTTTGCACCGTCACCTCACTAGGTGACATCGGTCCTAGTCGTATTTTCTTATCATCTTTTCGAAAGGAATAAGTATTCCTTCATTCATCATGTTGTTCCTTCGTGTCAAGTTGCCACGGTTGACCCAAAAAAATATGGCACGCATCCATAGGTAGGATGTCACACCATACCTTATCTTCGTACTTCCCAATTCGAAAGCTAACAAGAGTTTGTTTTACCACTCTTAGCTCTTCGTCTTGGTTCAGCCGTTGGAGATCATATGGCTTCGGATGATTGCGGGTGGGTAAATTTAACTTGTCCACCATTTCCACGGAGGCCAAGTTGACATCACTTCTTCCGTCAATAATCACATCGCACACTTTATCACTTACTTTGCAACGCGTGTGAAATAATTGCTCCCCTCGTGTCTCCTCATGTACTTCAAGTGGAATACTCAACACATGTTGGGTACTAAATTTTCACACTCTCTTGCAAGAGTAGCATCTTCTTCCAAGAACTCCTCAATTATGGATTTCTCCATAAAAAGGAATCCCTACATTCGTGATTATACAATGGGTTATTAAAGATGACACTTTGTACTCTTCTTCAATATCATATAGTGGATTAGCGAAATAGGTACTACTTATGCCTTGGGCTAATTTGCATAACCCCGGATTCAGAATTATTTATCACGGCATGATCCGCAAGTCTATTTTTCAAGGCTTGCACACGGCCGGTCAAAACGTCACACATAACCCTCCGTAGTTCCTTTCTTGTGAGAGGCATAGCGTCAAAGCGTGGGACGGGATTGCCTCGCTCTAATAATACCAATATGATGCAAGTAAGGAGGGGTGATGTTTGGTAAGTGGGTAGGGTGTTGGTGATATTCGGGTTGACCCGAAAATTAATGCCAAAGTAGGAGTCTCGGGTTGTAGGTTTGGCTGGACAAAGTGTGATGTTTGATGGCTGTTACGGGTAGATTTTAAAGAGAGTTGGTTCACTGCATTTTATGGGGTTGTTATAGACACGTTGAGGGTTGTTTTGATGTTCGGGATTTGATGGTTGGATGATGGCAAGGTGATCGAACAGAACTGAATCAGTGAGGTTCTCGGTAAGGTATGTTATACGGACGGTTTGGTGTTGTCGGAATTGGACGGGACTTTGTGGGTGCTTTCGGTTGGGATCCTTTGGTGGGAATATTTATGGAGTCTTATGGGATGTGGTGGTAAAAGGATTGGAGTGATTTGGACGAGGGATGAACACAGAATGCGAGGTGCAAGTCCGAGCACACACCAAGTGTTGGTTGGTACGATTTTGGGTCAAGTGTTTGGTTGTTGTGGTTGTAGTGAAGTGCGGTCGATGAGCCCAAGGATAGAGACACGGGGGGTTTTACTGCCCGAGTCGACACCAAGGAGATGGTAACCAATTCCACAAGGTCAAGACTGGGATTGCTAAGTACAAGCCCGTGAACTAGCCAAGTGAGGGTGGTTGGAAGCCCTTTTAGTAACCCAAAGCTTAGGCTAGGTTTGTCCACATAGTTCCAACGTTCTCTTACCACTAAGGGGGTTCCTCGAGCTTGGGTATTGATCAGTCACACATTCCTAACCAAGACTTACACCGAAGGGAGGGGTGACCCCACACAGTCGTCGATATGCTTCAACACACAAGTTGAAAACACAAATTTAGATTTAACTTAAACTCAACCTGATTTTTACATACATCCTAAGGGTCCTATTTATATTAGAGTAAGGACCATTCTAGAAAACAAACTAAAGGACACAAACTCTAGCTTGAACCTTTCAGCCAAGTGGGGACAAATGGGAAAGGGTTCGTGTTTTCTTGGTGGCCAAGGGTGTTCTCGGCCTTGGTGTGAATAATGGGAAAGGGTTTGGCTTTTCTTGGAGACAAGGATGAACTCAAACTCCTTCACACCTCTTTGTGGCATCCAAGTAGAAGAGTGGTTGGATTTGGCTTCTCAAGGATCTCATCTTCTTGGAATGTGTTCGGAAGCTTCCATTCTTTGTACTTGCTTGATAAACCATTTCGGCCAACTTCTTCATCTACCCTTGGACGATTTTGAAGACTTTAATGTAGCCAAATTCATTAACTAGTTGGTTCATGAATTGTCTTCTTGGAAGCCTTAGCTTCTAGATCATTCTTTTCCTTGCCACCTTGTCCTTCTTACACTCTTCTCGGCCTTGTCAACTTGTAGGAAGAACTCTCGGCCTTGTCACCTTATTACATTACATGGCCCATTAAATGTGTCCTAATGAAAACTAATAGCTAAGCTAAGAACTAAACGAAAACAACAAGCTAAAAGAAATGCATGGTCTCGTCCGAGACCAACAAGAAGGCCGAAAATACAATGTCTTCTAGAAACTTCACGTAACAACTCCAACTCCATTCCATTTTCCATGCCATATTAGGCATGTAAGTGTAGATTGACGTGACATCATTGGCACTCTTAGTAAATCAACTTTCGACTTAGGTATAGAGTTTAAGTCCGCGGGCTTTCTTGCATCATTCTCCCCTTCTTTGAAAGAATTTGTCCTCAAATTTGCGCCGTCTAAATGTGAGGACACTTCATAACGTGTTGAACCTTCATCTTTGCCCGGAAGTTTAATTTGGTGGAAGCCTTCCTCGAAACATGCCAAATATGGGTCCGAATATAATATAAATGGTTTTGACTTCACATGTTGCCCATATTGAATCACGGGTCCCATAAGACATGATGACTTGCCATAGGTAGAAGAATGGCGTCGTGCACTACTCAATTTTGTGCTAGGTAACGCGATGGACTCTTTGTCTTGAGTCAAGACGATACCCATGCCAATTCTAATACCGTGTTCCACTTCAAATAGCATGTTATGATTCAGCACAGTGGTAGCAAAAGTACCAACACCCTGAATGAAATGACGAGGGGAGGAACTCGAATAATAGCAACTTCTTGCACTCGTAGGCTTGGACCGATCCCGGATAGTTTCCACCGTACATGGATTCTCATACGTGTCTTCGGGTGAGGTTATGTACCCCATTGGACAACTGGAAGAGTATGGAGTAATTTGTGCACACAACTCACGGAAGTGATTAGGACATTCTTCGGAATCATCGTCACCATACAAGCATACTTCTTTAAATCGCCACACAAGCCCGCAATACTTGTTATCTCATTGGTGTCGTGACAAGAAACTAAGCGGACCATCTTGACGAATCTATCCATGACTATCATGAAAAGGTTGTTGCCCCATTGTGCTCGTGGTGAGCCTTGTATAAAATCCAAGCCCGCATTTCTCCGTGATCGTTCCGGAATCCGCAAAGGAGGATCCAATCATTGGTGTGAAAAACCTTTGCCCCTTTGACAAGTGGAACATTCATTCACCATTCCATGCATATTATTGAATTCGGAATCTTGTCGATGGAGCTCCTTTAACACTTCCAATCCCACCAATTTTTGTACAAGCATGGTCACCAATATGCACATTCGGGAGAATGCAACAGCCACCACATTGAACTTGTTATCTTCTCATTTTGTGCAGATGATTTGCAAGTATGCCCCCCAATTCACATGATTTAGATTCAATCTTTCTCGCTCATGCAAGTACTTCCAAGATTCATGAACCGACACAAGGTAAAAGGGTTTGGTCTCATCTCATGAATGACTTTGGAGCAACACACTCAAGCCATTTGCACCAACTATACTTGGCTTCCCATTCACCTTCCTTTCGGATCATTCTTTGATGGTAACCATTCCTTAAGTCTTCCTCCGAGAACAACTACATTCTTTTCCCTCCACCCAAGAGATCTTTCAATCTTGGCATAGGAATTGTGGTGGGCGTGTAGGGACTAAGCCACTTTCGGTCATGTTCTTTGCCTACCAATTCTTGTTCTTGAAATCCATAGTCTTGGTGAGTAGAAAATGAGCTTCTTGAAAATATATCAAGAGCAAGTTCACTATCTTTCATTGGTGGTGTTCCGGATGTAAGATCATTCGCAAGTTCCTTCACATCGGCATCTTCCAACGTAACGTCCGCAATGTTCTCCCTTTTCTTGCATGGCAATGAATCCATTTGACTCCCCTTGTTGGATTCTTCTTCTATCCTTCGTGCATCAAGTAGTAGGGCCTTCGACTTCACGCTTCTTTGCACCGTCACCTCACTAGGTGACATCGGTCCTAGTCGTATTTTCTTATCATCTTTTCGAAAGGAATAAGTATTCCTTCATTCATCATGTTGTTCCTTCGTGTCAAGTTGCCACGGTTGACCCGTAAAATATGGCACGCATCCATAGGTAGGATGTCACACCATACCTTATCTTCGTACTTCCCAATTCGAAAGCTAACAAGAGTTTGTTTTACCACTCTTAGCTCTTCGTCTTGGTTCAGCCGTTGGAGATCATATGGCTTCGGATGATTGCGGGTGGGTAAATTTAACTTGTCCACCATTTCCACGGAGGCCAAGTTGACATCACTTCTTCCGTCAATAATCACATCGCACACTTTATCACTTACTTTGCAACGCGTGTGAAATAATTGCTCCCCTCGTGTCTCCTCATGTACTTCAAGTGGAATACTCAACACATGTTGGGTACTAAATTTTCACACTCTCTTGCAAGAGTAACATCTTCTTCCAAGAACTCCTCAATTATGGATTTCTCCATAAAAAGGAATCCCTACATTCGTGATTATACAATGGGTTATTAAAGATGACACTTGTACTCTTCTTCAATATCATATAGTGGATTAGCGAAATAGGTACTGGGCCTTATGCCTTGGGCTAATTTGCATAACCCCGGATTCAGAATTATTTATCACGGCATGATCCGCAAGTCTATTTTTCAAGGCTTGCACACGGCCGGTCAAAACGTCACACATAACCCTCCGTAGTTCCTTTCTTGTGAGAGGCATAGCGTCAAAGCGTGGGACGGGATTGCCTCGCTCTAATAATACCAATATGATGCAAGTAAGGAGGGGTGATGTTTGGTAAGTGGGTAGGGTGTTGGTGATATTCGGGTTGACCCGAAAATTAATGCCAAAGTAGGAGTCTCGGGTTGTAGGTTTGGCTGGACAGTGTGATGTTTGATGGCTGTTACGGGTAGATTTAAAGAGAGTTGGTTCACTGCATTTTATGGGGTTGTTATAGACACGTTGAGGGTTGTTTTGATGTTCGGGATTTGATGGTTGGATGATGGCAAGGTGATCGAACAGAACTGAATCAGTGAGGTTCTCGGTAAGGTATGTTATACGGACGGTTTGGTGTTGTCGGGATTGGACGGGACTTTGTGGGTGCTTTCGGTTGGGATCCTTTGGTGGGAATATTTATGGAGTCTTATGGGATGTGGTGGTAAAAGGATTGGAGTGATTTGGACGAGGGATGAACACAGAATGCGAGGTGCAAGTCCGAGCACACACCAAGTGTTGGTTGGTACGATTTTGGGTCAAGTGTTTGGTTGTTGTGGTTGTAGTGAAGTGCGGTCGATGAGCCCAAGGATAGAGACACGGGGGGTTTTACTGCCCGAGTCGACACCAAGGAGATGGTAACCAATTCCACAAGGTCAAGACTGGGATTGCTAAGTACAAGCCCGTGAACTAGCCAAGTGAGGGTGGTTGGAAGCCCTTTTAGTAACCCAAAGCTTAGGCTAGGTTTGTCCACATAGTTCCAACGTTCTCTTACCACTAAGGGGGTTCCTCGAGCTTGGGTATTGATCAGGTCACACATTCCTAACCAAGACTTACACTGAAGGGAGGGGTGACCCCACACAGAGTCGATATGCTTCAACACACAAGTTGAAAACACAAATTTAGATTTAACTTAAACTCAACCTGATTTTTACATACATCCTAAGGGTCCTATTTATATTAGAGTAAGGACCATTCTAGAAAACAAACTAAAGGACACAAACTCTAGCTTGAACCTTTCAGCCAAGTGGGGACAAATGGGAAAGGGTTCGTGTTTTCTTGGTGGCCAAGGGTGTTCTCGGCCTTGGTGTGAATAATGGGAAAGGGTTTGGCTTTTCTTGGAGACAAGGATGAACTCAAACTCCTTCACACCTCTTTGTGGCATCCAAGTAGAAGAGTGGTTGGATTTGGCTTCTCAAGGATCTCATCTTCTTGGAATGTGTTCGGAATTCCATTCTTTGTACTTGCTTGATAAACCATTTCGGCCAACTTCTTCATCTACCCTTGGACGATTTTGAAGACTTTAATGTAGCCAAATTCATTAACTAGTTGGTTCATGAATTGTCTTCTTGGAAGCCTTAGCTTCTAGATCATTCTTTTCCTTGCCACCTTGTCCTTCTTACACTCTTCTCGGCCTTGTCAACTTGTAGGAAGAACTCTCGGCCTTGTCACCTTATTACATTACATGGCCCATTAAATGTGTCCTAATGAAAACTAATAGCTAAGCTAAGAACTAAACGAAAACAACAAGCTAAAAGAAATGCATGGTCTCGTCCGAGACCAACAAGAAGGCCGAAAATACAATGTCTTCTAGAAACTTCACGTAACAACTCCAACTCCATTCCATTTTCCATGCCATATTAGGCATGTAAGTGTAGATTGACGTGACATCATTGGCACTCTTAGTAAATCAACTTTCGACTTAGGTATAGAGTTTAAGTCCGCGGCTTTCTTGCATCATTCTCCCCTTCTTTGAAAGAATTTGTCCTCAAATTTGCGCCGTCTAAATGTGAGGACACTTCATAACGTGTTGAACCTTCATCTTTGCCCGGAAGTTTAATTTGGTGGAAGCCTTCCTCGAAACATGCCAAATATGGGTCCGAATATAATATAAATGGTTTTGACTTCACATGTTGCCCATATTGAATCACGGGTCCCATAAGACATGATGACTTGCCATAGGTAGAAGAATGGCGTCGTGCACTACTCAATTTTGTGCTAGGTAACGCGATGGACTCTTTGTCTTGAGTCAAGACGATACCCATGCCAATTCTAATACCGTGTTCCACTTCAAATAGCATGTTATGATTCAGCACAAGGTAGCAAAAGTACCAACACCCTGAATGAAATGACGAGGGGAGGAACTCGAATAATAGCAACTTCTTGCACTCGTAGGCTTGGACCGATCCCGGATAGTTTCCACCGTACATGGATTCTCATACGTGTCTTCGGGTGAGGTTATGTACCCCATTGGACAACTGGAAGAGTATGGAGTAATTTGTGCACACAACTCACGGAAGTGATTAGGACATTCTTCGGAATCATCGTCACCATACAAGCATACTTCTTTAAATCGCCACACAAGCCCGCAATACTTGTTATCTCATTGGTGTCGTGACAAGAAACTAAGCGGACCATCTTGACGAATCTATCCATGACTATCATGAAAAGGTTGTTGCCCCATTGTGCTCGTGGTGAGCCTTGTATAAAATCCAAGCCCGCATTTCTCCGTGATCGTTCCGGAATCCGCAAAGGAGGATCCAATCATTGGTGAAAAACCTTTGCCCCTTTGACAAGTGGAACATTCATTCACCATTCCATGCATATTATTGAATTCGGAATCTTGTCGATGGAGCTCCTTTAACACTTCCAATCCCACCAATTTTTGTACAAGCATGGTCACCAATATGCACATTCGGGAGAATGCAACAGCCACCACATTGAACTTGTTATCTTCTCATTTTGTGCAGATGATTTGCAAGTATGCCCCCCAATTCACATGATTTAGATTCAATCTTTCTCGCTCATGCAAGTACTTCCAAGATTCATGAACCGACACAAGGTAAAAGGGTTTGGTCTCATGAATGACTTTGGAGCAACACACTCAAGCCATTTGCACCAACTATACTTGGCTTCCCATTCACCTTCCTTTCGGATCATTCTTTGATGGTAACCATTCCTTAAGTCTTCCTCCGAGAACAACTACATTCTTTTCCCTCCACCCAAGAGATCTTTCAATCTTGGCATAGGAATTGTGGTGGGCGTGTAGGGACTAAGCCACTTTCGGTCATGTTCTTTGCCTACCAATTCTTGTTCTTGAAATCCATAGTCTTGGTGAGTAGAAAATGAGCTTCTTGAAAATATATCAAGAGCAAGTTCACTATCTTTCATTGGTGGTGTTCCGGATGTGTAAGATCATTCGCAAGTTCCTTCACATCGGCATCTTCCAACGTAACGTCCGCAATGTTCTCCCTTTTCTTGCATGGCAATGAATCCATTTGACTCCCCTTGTTGGATTCTTCTTCTATCCTTCGTGCATCAAGTAGTAGGGCCTCGACTTCACGCTTCTTTGCACCGTCACCTCACTAGGTGACATCGGTCCTAGTCGTATTTTCTTATCATCTTTTCGAAAGGAATAAGTATTCCTTCATTCATCATGTTGTTCCTTCGTGTCAAGTTGCCACGGTTGACCCAGTAAAATATGGCACGCATCCATAGGTAGGATGTCACACCATACCTTATCTTCGTACTTCCCAATTCGAAAGCTAACAAGAGTTTGTTTTACCACTCTTAGCTCTTCGTCTTGGTTCAGCCGTTGGAGATCATATGGCTTCGGATGATTGCGGGTGGGTAAATTTAACTTGTCCACCATTTCCACGGAGGCCAAGTTGACATCACTTCTTCCGTCAATAATCACATCGCACACTTTATCACTTACTTTGCAACGCGTGTGAAATAATTGCTCCCCTCGTGTCTCCTCATGTACTTCAAGTGGAATACTCAACACATGTTGGGTACTAAATTTTCACACTCTCTTGCAAGAGTAACATCTTCTTCCAAGAACTCCTCAATTATGGATTTCTCCATAAAAAGGAATCCCTACATTCGTGATTATACAATGGGTTATTAAAGATGACACTGTACTCTTCTTCAATATCATATAGTGGATTAGCGAAATAGGTACTGGGCCTTATGCCTTGGGCTAATTTGCATAACCCCGGATTCAGAATTATTTATCACGGCATGATCCGCAAGTCTATTTTTCAAGGCTTGCACACGGCCGGTCAAAACGTCACACATAACCCTCCGTAGTTCCTTTCTTGTGAGAGGCATAGCGTCAAAGCGTGGGACGGGATTGCCTCGCTCTAATAATACCAATATGATGCAAGTAAGGAGGGGTGATGTTTGGTATGGGTAGGGTGTTGGTGATATTCGGGTTGACCCGAAAATTAATGCCAAAGTAGGAGTCTCGGGTTGTAGGTTTGGCTGGACCGTGTGATGTTTGATGGCTTTTACGGGTAGATTTAAAGAGAGTTGGTTCACTGCATTTTATGGGGTTGTTATAGACACGTTGAGGGTTGTTTTGATGTTCGGGATTTGATGGTTGGATGATGGCAAGGTGATCGAACAGAACTGAATCAATGAGGTTCTCGGTAAGGTATGTTATACGGACGGTTTGGTGTTGTCGGGATTGGACGGGACTTTGTGGGTGCTTTCGGTTGGGATCCTTTGGTGGGAATATTTATGGAGTCTTATGGGATGTGGTGGTAAAAGGATTGGAGTGATTTGGACGAGGGATGAACACAGAATGCGAGGTGCAAGTCCGAGCACACACCAAGTGTTGGTTGGTACGATTTTGGGTCAAGTGTTTGGTTGTTGTGGTTGTAGTGAAGTGCGGTCGATGAGCCCAAGGATAGAGACACGGGGGGTTTACTGCCCGAGTCGACACCAAGGAGATGGTAACCAATTCCACAAGGTCAAGACTGGATTGCTAAGTACAAGCCCGTGAACTAGCCAAGTGAGGGTGGTTGGAAGCCCTTTTAGTAACCCAAAGCTTAGGCTAGGTTTGTCCACATAGTTCCAACGTTCTCTTACCACTAAGGGGGTTCCTCGAGCTTGGGTATTGATCAGGTCACACATTCCTAACCAAGACTTACACTGAAGGGAGGGGTGACCCCACACAGAGTCGATATGCTTCAACACACAAGTTGAAAACACAAATTTAGATTTAACTTAAACTCAACCTGATTTTTACATACATCCTAAGGGTCCTATTTATATTAGAGTAAGGACCATTCTAGAAAACAAACTAAAGGACACAAACTCTAGCTTGAACCTTTCAGCCAAGTGGGGACAAATGGGAAAGGGTTCGTGTTTTCTTGGTGGCCAAGGGTGTTCTCGGCCTTGGTGTGAATAATGGGAAAGGGTTTGGCTTTTCTTGGAGACAAGGATGAACTCAAACTCCTTCACACCTCTTTGTGGCATCCAAGTAGAAGAGTGGTTGGATTTGGCTTCTCAAGGATCTCATCTTCTTGGAATGTGTTCGGAAGCTTCCATTCTTTGTACTTGCTTGATAAACCATTTCGGCCAACTTCTTCATCTACCCTTGGACGATTTTGAAGACTTTAATGTAGCCAAATTCATTAACTAGTTGGTTCATGAATTGTCTTCTTGGAAGCCTTAGCTTCTAGATCATTCTTTTCCTTGCCACCTTGTCCTTCTTACACTCTTCTCGGCCTTGTCAACTTGTAGGAAGAACTCTCGGCCTTGTCACCTTATTACATTACATGGCCCATTAAATGTGTCCTAATGAAAACTAATAGCTAAGCTAAGAACTAAACGAAAACAACAAGCTAAAAGAAATGCATGGTCTCGTCCGAGACCAACAAGAAGGCCGAAAATACAATGTCTTCTAGAAACTTCACGTAACAACTCCAACTCCATTCCATTTTCCATGCCATATTAGGCATGTAAGTGTAGATTGACGTGACATCATTGGCACTCTTAGTAAATCAACTTTCGACTTAGGTATAGAGTTTAAGTCCGCGGGCTTTCTTGCATCATTCTCCCCTTCTTTGAAAGAATTTGTCCTCAAATTTGCGCCGTCTAAATGTGAGGACACTTCATAACGTGTTGAACCTTCATCTTTGCCCGGAAGTTTAATTTGGTGGAAGCCTTCCTCGAAACATGCCAAATATGGGTCCGAATATAATATAAATGGTTTTGACTTCACATGTTGCCCATATTGAATCACGGGTCCCATAAGACATGATGACTTGCCATAGGTAGAAGAATGGCGTCGTGCACTACTCAATTTTGTGCTAGGTAACGCGATGGACTCTTTGTCTTGAGTCAAGACGATACCCATGCCAATTCTAATACCGTGTTCCACTTCAAATAGCATGTTATGATTCAGCACGGTGGTAGCAAAAGTACCAACACCCTGAATGAAATGACGAGGGGAGGAACTCGAATAATAGCAACTTCTTGCACTCGTAGGCTTGGACCGATCCCGGATAGTTTCCACCGTACATGGATTCTCATACGTGTCTTCGGGTGAGGTTATGTACCCCATTGGACAACTGGAAGAGTATGGAGTAATTTGTGCACACAACTCACGGAAGTGATTAGGACATTCTTCGGAATCATCGTCACCATACAAGCATACTTCTTTAAATCGCCACACAAGCCCGCAATACTTGTTATCTCATTGGTGTCGTGACAAGAAACTAAGCGGACCATCTTGACGAATCTATCCATGACTATCATGAAAAGGTTGTTGCCCCATTGTGCTCGTGGTGAGCCTTGTATAAAATCCAAGCCCGCATTTCTCCGTGATCGTTCCGGAATCCGCAAAGGAGGATCCAATCATTGGTGTGAAAAACCTTTGCCCCTTTGACAAGTGGAACATTCATTCACCATTCCATGCATATTATTGAATTCGGAATCTTGTCGATGGAGCTCCTTTAACACTTCCAATCCCACCAATTTTTGTACAAGCATGGTCACCAATATGCACATTCGGGAGAATGCAACAGCCACCACATTGAACTTGTTATCTTCTCATTTTGTGCACATGATTTGCAAGTATGCCCCCCAATTCACATGATTTAGATTCAATCTTTCTCGCTCATGCAAGTACTTCCAAGATTCATGAACCGACACAAGGTAAAAGGGTTTGGTCTCATGAATGACTTTGGAGCAACACACTCAAGCCATTTGCACCAACTATACTTGGCTTCCCATTCACCTTCCTTTCGGATCATTCTTTGATGGTAACCATTCCTTAAGTCTTCCTCCGAGAACAACTACATTCTTTTCCCTCCACCCAAGAGATCTTTCAATCTTGGCATAGGAATTGTGGTGAGGTTATCAACCTCTCGGCAACATGCGGGCGAGGGACTAAGGCACTTTCGGTCATGTTCTTTGCCTACCAATTCTTGTTCTTGAAATCCATAGTCTTGGTGAGTAGAAAATGAGCTTCTTGAAAATATATCAAGAGCAAGTTCACTATCTTTCATTGGTGGTGTTCCGGATGTAAGATCATTCGCAAGTTCCTTCACATCGGCATCTTCCAACGTAACGTCCGCAATGTTCTCCCTTTTCTTGCATGGCAATGAATCCATTTGACTCCCCTTGTTGGATTCTTCTTCTATCCTTCGTGCATCAAGTAGTAGGGCCTCGACTTCACGCTTCTTTGCACCGTCACCTCACTAGGTGACATCGGTCCTAGTCGTATTTTCTTATCATCTTTTCGAAAGGAATAAGTATTCCTTCATTCATCATGTTGTTCCTTCGTGTCAAGTTGCCACGGTTGACCCAGTAAAATATGGCACGCATCCATAGGTAGGATGTCACACCATACCTTATCTTCGTACTTCCCAATTCGAAAGCTAACAAGAGTTTGTTTTACCACTCTTAGCTCTTCGTCTTGGTTCAGCCGTTGGAGATCATATGGCTTCGGATGATTGCGGGTGGGTAAATTTAACTTGTCCACCATTTCCACGGAGGCCAAGTTGACATCACTTCTTCCGTCAATAATCACATCGCACACTTTATCACTTACTTTGCAACGCGTGTGAAATAATTGCTCCCCTCGTGTCTCCTCATGTACTTCAAGTGGAATACTCAACACATGTTGGGTACTAAATTTTCACACTCTCTTGCAAGAGTAGCATCTTCTTCCAAGAACTCCTCAATTATGGATTTCTCCATAAAAAGGAATCCCTACATTCGTGATTATACAATGGGTTATTAAAGATGACACTGTACTCTTCTTCAATATCATATAGTGGATTAGCGAAATAGGTGCTGGGCCTTATGCCTTGGGCTAATTTGCATAACCCCGGATTCAGAATTATTTATCACGGCATGATCCGCAAGTCTATTTTTCAAGGCTTGCACACGGCCGGTCAAAACGTCACACATAACCCTCCGTAGTTCCTTTCTTGTGAGAGGCATAGCGTCAAAGCGTGGGACGGGATTGCCTCGCTCTAATAATACCAATATGATGCAAGTAAGGAGGGGTGATGTTTGGTAAGTGGGTAGGGTGTTGGTGATATTCGGGTTGACCCGAAAATTAATGCCAAAGTAGGAGTCTCGGGTTGTAGGTTTGGCTGGACAGTGTGATGTTTGATGGCTTTTACGGGTAGATTTAAAGAGAGTTGGTTCACTGCATTTTATGGGGTTGTTATAGACACGTTGAGGGTTGTTTTGATGTTCGGGATTTGATGGTTGGATGATGGCAAGGTGATCGAACAGAACTGAATCAGTGAGGTTCTCGGTAAGGTATGTTATACGGACGGTTTGGTGTTGTCGGGATTGGACGGGACTTTGTGGGTGCTTTCGGTTGGGATCCTTTGGTGGGAATATTTATGGAGTCTTATGGGATGTGGTGGTAAAAGGATTGGAGTGATTTGGACGAGGGATGAACACAGAATGCGAGGTGCAAGTCCGAGCACACACCAAGTGTTGGTTGGTACGATTTTGGGTCAAGTGTTTGGTTGTTGTGGTTGTAGTGAAGTGCGGTCGATGAGCCCAAGGATAGAGACACGGGGGGTTTTACTGCCCGAGTCGACACCAAGGAGATGGTAACCAATTCCACAAGGTCAAGACTGGGATTGCTAAGTACAAGCCCGTGAACTAGCCAAGTGAGGGTGGTTGGAAGCCCTTTTAGTAACCCAAAGCTTAGGCTAGGTTTGTCCACATAGTTCCAACGTTCTCTTACCACTAAGGGGGTTCCTCGAGCTTGGGTATTGATCAGGTCACACATTCCTAACCAAGACTTACAAGAAGGGAGGGGTGACCCCACACGAGTCGATATGCTTCAACACACAAGTTGAAAACACAAATTTAGATTTAAATTAAACTCAACCTGATTTTTACATACATCCTAAGGGTCCTATTTATATTAGAGTAAGGACCATTCTAGAAAACAAACTAAAGGACACAAACTCTAGCTTGAACCTTTCAGCCAAGTGGGGACAAATGGGAAAGGGTTCGTGTTTTCTTGGTGGCCAAGGGTGTTCTCGGCCTTGGTGTGAATAATGGGAAAGGGTTTGGCTTTTCTTGGAGACAAGGACGAACTCAAACTCCTTCACACCTCTTTGTGGCATCCAAGTAGAAGAGTGGTTGGATTTGGCTTCTCAAGGATCTCATCTTCTTGGAATGTGTTCGGAAGCTTCCATTCTTTGTACTTGCTTGATAAACCATTTCGGCCAACTTCTTCATCTACCCTTGGACGATTTTGAAGACTTTAATGTAGCCAAATTCATTAACTAGTTGGTTCATGAATTGTCTTCTTGGAAGCCTTAGCTTCTAGATCATTCTTTTCCTTGCCACCTTGTCCTTCTTACACTCTTCTCGGCCTTGTCAACTTGTAAGGAAGAACTCTCGGCCTTGTCACCTTATTACATTACATGGCCCATTAAATGTGTCCTAATGAAAACTAATAGCTAAGCTAAGAACTAAACGAAAACAACAAGCTAAAAGAAATGCATGGTCTCGTCCGAGACCAACAAGAAGGCCGAAAATACAATGTCTTCTAGAAACTTCACGTAACAACTCCAACTCCATTCCATTTTCCATGCCATATTAGGCATGTAAGTGTAGATTGACGTGACATCATTGGCACTCTTAGTAAATCAACCTTCGACTTAGGTATAGAGTTTAAGTCCGCGGGCTTTCTAGCATCATTCTCCCCTTCTTTGAAAGAATTTGTCCTCAAATTTGCGCCGTCTAAATGTGAGGACACTTCATAACGTGTTGAACCTTCATCTTTGCCCGGAAGTTTAATTTGGTGGAAGCCTTTCTCGAAACATGCCAAATATGGGTCCGAATATAATATAAATGGTTTTGACTTCACATGTTGCCCATATTGAATCACGGGTCCCATAAGACATGATGACTTGCCATAGGTAGAAGAATGGCGTCGTGCACTACTCAATTTTGTGCTAGGTAACGCGATGGACTCTTTGTCTTGAGTCAAGACGATACCCATGCCAATTCTAATACCGTGTTCCACTTCAAATAGCATGTTATGATTCAGCAAAGTGGTAGCAAAAGTACCAACACCCTGAATGAAATGACGAGGGGAGGAACTCGAATAATAGCAACTTCTTGCACTCGTAGGCTTGGACCGATCCCGGATAGTTTCCACCGTACATGGATTCTCATACGTGTCTTCGGGTGAGGTTATGTACCCCATTGGACAACTGGAAGAGTATGGAGTATTTTGTGCACACAACTCACGGAAGTGATTAGGACATTCTTCGGAATCATCGTCACCATACAAGCATACTTCTTTAAATCGCCACACAAGCCCGCAATACTTGTTATCTCATTGGTGTCGTGACAAGAAACTAAGCGGACCATCTTGACGAATCTATCCATGACTATCATGAAAAGGTCGTTGCCCCATTGTGCTCGTGGTGAGCCTTGTATAAAATCCAAGCCCGCATTTCTCCGTGATCGTTCCGGAATCCGCAAATGAGGATCCAATAATTGGTGTGAAAAACCTTTGCCCCTTTGACAAGTGGAACATTCATTCACCATTCCATGCATATTATTGAATTCGGAATCTTGTCGATGGAGCTCCTTTAACACTTCCAATCCCACCAATTTTTGTACAAGCATGGTCACCAATAGGCACATTCGGGAGAATGCAACAGCCACCACATTGAACTTGTTATCTTCTCATTTTGTGCAGATGATTTGCAAGTATGCCCCCCAATTCACATGATTTAGATTCAATATTTCTCGCTCATGCAAGTACTTCCAAGATTCATGAACCGACACAAGGTAAAAGGGTTTGGTCTCATGAATGACTTTGGAGCAACACACTCAAGCCATTTGCACCAACTATACTTGGCTTCCCATTCACCTTCCTTTCGGATCATTCTTTGATGGTAACCATTCCTTAAGTCTTCCTCCGAGAACAACTACACTTTTTTCCCTCCCACCCACCCAGAGATCTTTCAATCTTGGCATAGGAATTGTGGTGAGGTTATCAACCTCTCGGCAACATGCGTACTCAATTTTGTGCTAGGTAACGCGATGGACTCTTTGTCTTGAGTCAAGACGATACCCATGCCAATTCTAATACCGTGTTCCACTTCAAATAGCATGTTATGATTCAGCACAGTGGTAGCAAAAGTACCAACACCCTAAATGAAATGACGAGGGGAGGAACTCGAATAATAGCAACTTCTTGCACTCGTAGGCTTGGACCGATCCCGATAGTTTCCACCGTACATGGATTCTCATACGTGTCTTCGGGTGAGGTTATGTACCCCATTGGACAACCGGAATAGTATGGAGTAATTTGTGCACACAACTCACGGAAGTGATTAGGACATTCTTCGAAATCATCGTCACCATACAAGCATACTTCTTTAAATCGCCACACAAGCCCGCAATACTTGTTATCTCATTGGTGTCGTGACAAGAAACTAAGCGGACCATCTTGCCGAATCTATCCATGACTATCATGAAAAGGTTGTTGCCCCATTGTGCTCGTGGTGAGCCTTCTATAAAATCCAAGCCCGCATTTCTCCGTGATCGTTCCGGAATCCGCAAAGGAGGATCCAATCATTGGTGTGAAAAACCTCTGCCCCTTTGACAAGTGGAACATTCATTCACCATTCCATGCATATTATTGAATTCGGAATCTTGTCGATGGAGCTCCTTTAACACTTCCAATCCCACCAATTTTTGTACAAGCATGGTCACCAATATGCACCTTCGGGAGAATGCAACAGCCACCACATTGAACTTGTTATCTTCTCATTTTGTGCACATGATTTGCAAGTATGCCCCCCAATTCACATGATTTAGATTCAATCTTTCTCGCTCATGCAAGTACTTCCAAGATTCATGAACCGACACAAGGTAAAAGGGTTTGGTCTCATGAACGACTTTGGAGCAACACACTCAAGCCATTTGCACCAACTATACTTGGCTTCCCATTCACCTTCCTTTCGGATCATTCTTTTATGGTAACCATTCCTTAAGTCTTCCTCCGAGAACAACTACATTCTTTTCCGTCCACCCAAGAGATCTTTCAATCTTGGCATAGGAATTGTGGTGAGGTTATTAGGTCAACTTCCTAATATCTAAGGCACCAAAAGCTTCATGTGTCTTATTATCTTCTTTGAGAACTTCATCATCTTTGCTTTCTCCATTGGAATCCCAAAGTAGACAAAAATGTACTAAAAATTCATCTTTAGTATCATCCCACAATGGGTTATCACATACTTTAAAACCTTGACCAATGAGATTGTCTTCTTCAAGTGAGGTGTAATCATCCTTTACACAAGGTTCATCCTCAATTTTCTGCATGAAAATAGATGTAAGGCTAAACCAAGAATGAGTTAGTGGATTAACATATGAATAAGATTCATTTTCTCTCAAGTTTTCTTGGATTTGTTCACTCAACTTATCTCATCCCTCACTTTCATCACATTGTGGCAGATTGTTCACATAAGAAGAATCAACAAGGTCATGTTCACTCCAAATCTGAGTTACACCTTCACTAACTTTGGCCTCATCAAATTGTGGCACAAGTTCAGTTATAGCATTTAAAACAACTCATTGACAAGGTCATTCCACATGAGATCATCAAGCTCAAACTTGTCATCAAATTGCAATTCTTTCCAAGAATAAGGACCTCACCAAAAGAATCACACCCTATCACTCAAATAGTGGCTCTCAACACTCATGTGTCACACAAGTAGGCTTTTACCCTCAAATAATCTCACCACTCTTGCCTTTTACCTCTCATGGGTTGCTCCTCAAATGTCTTCAATGAACCAACAACTCAAACACTTCAAAGTAAAACAAAGCTTGGTTCAAGAATGGAGTTTATGTTAAACAAAGAAAAGTACAATGAAACTATAACGGACTGGAAACAAGGAAATACACAACGAAAATAAAGATAAAAGCACGAAAAAATTGGCATAAAATAAAGAGAGATGCATAAAATCACTAGAACACGATAAGTATGAATAAATACTTAAAGTCTCCGGCAAGAGAATAAATAGAAATAAATATAGTGAATAAAAATTTTAAGAGAAGATCTAGAGCATATCAAATGAGTCCAAAAGTGTTGCAATGACCTTTTCACTTCTCCAAGTAACTTTTGAGATTCTTTATGACGTTTTTGAGATTTTTGATGAACAAGACTTGAATACAACTTCAAAACCCATGAGTTCACAAAATAACAACTAGAGAGAATATCACAATACATTCAAGTCGAAATCACAAGATTGAGTACAAACATATCAAGAATAAGTGAATACTACCAAAAAAGTATTGTTCACGCAGTGTTCACTTGAGTAGATTTTAATTTTGTTTTGGTTACTGTTCACGCTACAAAGAACATTTTTTCAGATTTTTTTTATTTCTATTGTTCAAATCAATAGATCGGGTGAGAATAAGAATACACAATCATCCAAAGCTCGATACCACTTGATAACAACACGAATACGGAAGACTTTAGAATTAAAAGTTAGAAAGAGGGAGGGAGGGATTGATTATTCAGAGAGAAGAACACAAGTTCAAGTATTTGATACTTGAAACCTTGTTCAATTGTAAAAGAAGTAGCGAATCAATTAGAAGAAGAAGAAGAAGAAGAAAATGAGGAAGGGAACTCAAACAAGAAATCTTACCATTGCAAAATTCAAGCTATGGTTCAAAGTTGAACAAAAAGGGCATAACCCAAAAGAGAACCTCAAAGGTTTCCACAAGCCACAAGGCTAATAATATTAATATTCTTCAACTTAGTTACAATGAAAAAGAAAATACCCCTCTATATAGGAGCCTGGAAGGGGGCCGCTAACCGTCACACCCCAACCTTGGGGGGAGAGGGGACGACACCCAAGACGCGAAGGCCTAGGAGGACCACCGTAGTACTTGAAACCCGTGATACGAAACTTGGGCCGATAAGGCCTCCATATAACCATATAAGATAAGCAGATATGACAACCTTCACGCAGAAGAGTCCCAACATGATATGTATATACAGATAACCAAGGCCGACAAGGCCACCAAGAAAGTACACTACTAACAAAAGGGCCGACAAGGCCACGACATACATACACCACCAAACACAAGTCCGCAAGCCTCTAAGAGTGACATACTATATCAACAGGTCGGGACATGACCTCGCCATACCCAAAATGCTAGTAATATATATACAACGGTACCTAAAGACTTCTATACAACAACTTCGAGAGAAGGGAGTGCGACAGTCCCAACCGAATAGGCAACCTACTAAGGAGGGGCACCGCTCTATCTATTTATACATGCGTGCATGAACACAAGTGCCCGTAAAAATAGGGTATCAAAGCATAAAAGATGTACTAAATATGTAAGGCGAGATAACAAAGGTGAACATAAGATATAACATAAGAGATATGGGTACGAAGTTAACCTAAAACTATAACAAACTTTGGAGGGCCTACCCGTCACAATCATGAAGAGAAATGCATGTCTAAAATCAAACCACTCAAATGGGGCCATATAATGTAATATATATATATATATATATATATATATATATATATATATATATATATATATCATACCAATTTCGATGAGGACTCGATCGTACCCGGCCCAAATGTGGGACTCGATAATATAAAAACTAATTGTAGTGGTATGCACATATAAGTGTCATACTAGGCCGACTATATCACAACACGGTCGAGAAATAGATATATATATGTAAGTGCAATGCAAGACAGACTATAAAGGATATCACAAGTAGAGCCCAATCGACCTATCGTCATGATCCTTCGACTATTATTATTGGCGCTACGTTCATGAGTCTCAATACAATCAATTTGGATCATATAGAATTCGAGAGATGTTATGGATTACAAATACCCAAAGATTAGGATCAATTTGTTAATAAAGGCTTGTCGTTACTCAATTTCACAAGAGGGAACTTTATTCAAAGAAGCATTACATCAAGTCATTCCAAGAAGGAAAGTTGCCCTACATACCTTATCGAATAAGTTATCTACGTCTCGTGAAGCCTCATATGCATTATGGATGATTATTTGCATCATATAAAGGACTTGTATCAATGTTAAGTTCAATCTTATAAAAGTTCTCATTTAGATAATTCGTCGAACAACTTATGTGCAATACTTTATAGGGTTGTTTCTAGGTCAAATTCGACATATCTCGGCAAACACCCTTCACCTTTGCTCCTACTCCTTTCTACCTAGATATCCATACTCTTGTAACTCCAATTAGTAGCTTAAAGCATGTGAGGACAACCCATATAACATAACTTGACTTTAAACTTCATATTCACTAAATTCTTCAAGAGTTCTCCCCGAAGTTCAACTTAATATGTATATCAATTTAAGATTAGACTAGGGAGATGAAACTCACCTTAAATACTCCAAGAAACCTCCCTGGTCCGAAGCTTATTCCAACACGAAGTCGTTGCCAAAGTCAAGACAACGCGAAGAAAGTGAAATTAATGATAGCCCGGGGATTCTTTGCATTGATCTTGGGTGTTTTGCCTTTGATTTTGGCTCCAAGTTGATAGAGAACCTTAGAGAGTGTCTCGAGAAAAGTTTTAGGGTTTGTTCTTGATGAAAATGAGGGCTCCAAGTCGGCCAAATCAATTTATACCCGAAAAGAAAATTGCACCATCCAAATGTATGGTCCATTTTGGCGATCTGTACAATTTTCTACGGTTCGTCAATTTGGACAAATAATACCAAAATTGAAGCCTGGCATTCCACATGCAATTTGACGTTGGGTCCGTCCATTTTAATGGTCTGTCAATTTGGACCATCAAATTGGGAATTTCGCCGATTTCGTCAAAACGTATTTTCTTCGATCCATTCCATACACTCCGGTACTTTCATAAGCAAGCTATAAACCTTCATTATCCTTCCGTAAGGTTGCATGTCTTCCTAGGACATCGGTATCAATTGACGACATAATGGAACGTGAAACTTATGACTCATAACATCCTTCCCCCTTAGGAACATTTGTCCGCGAATGTTGAGAATATTCTTAATTCTATAGGGTTCTAAAAATTTAGCAGAGTTTCCTTTGTAAACATGACTATCCAAAACCCGTCAAGCACCCAAACACATACCCAACACCATACAGGGGTAATATAACAACAAAATAACATTAAATAGGCTTCACACGATAGTTTGCGCTTATAATCATGAGAAAAAGTCACCATAACTCACCTCAATGTTCTTCTCACTGGTATCCGAGATGCACCTACTATACTTGTCTCAACATCACCACCTAAACAAATATATAAATCATGTTCGAGAAAACCGAATAGGAATAAAAGAACCATACCACACGAATATTAATATACACTTGAACTATGAAATAGATTGGGGTATCTCGGATTTCATATCTTCCTCGGCCTCCCATGTCATCTCTTCCGCATTATTATTCCTCCAAAGCACTTTCACCGAGGCTACTTCTTTGGTCTATATCTTACATATTTTACGATCCAAGATAGCAATGGGAACTTCTTCGTATGACAAATCCTCTCGTGACCTGAACATCCTTAATGGGAGTTATGCTAGAAGGATCACCTAAGCATTTGTGAAGTATTGATGCGTGGAATACCGGGTGAATCGCTTCTAATTCTAGGGGTAACTCGAGCTTATAAGCCACTTGGCCGATTCTCTCGAATGATCCGATATGGCCCGACGTATCCGGGGCTAAGATTACCCTTCTTACCAAATCTCATCACGTCCTTCAAAGGAGATACCTTTAGGAACACCCAATCTCCCACAAAGAAACTCCAAATCACGACATTGGTGATCCGAATAAGACTTTTGTCAACTCGAGCTTTCAACAATCGTTCTTGAATTAACGTCACCTTTGCTACAACTTGTTGTAACAAATTAGGTCCTAGTAGTTTTGTCTTGCCAACGTCGAACCAACCAATAGGTGACCTGTATTTTTGCCAAGATAGTGCCTCATATGGTGCTATTTGGATACTAGAATGGTAGTTATTATTGTAGGAAAACACAATAAGTGGCAAATGGTCTTCCCAGCTTTTCCTTAAAGTCTAAAACACAAGCTCGTAACATATCTTCGAGCGTCCGAATAGTGCATTTGGCCTCGCCCGTTTGTCGGTTTATGGATAAAAAGAAGTACTAAGGTAAATTTGAGTAACCAAACCTTTCGAAAGGATTTCCGAGAAGTTAGCTGTAAATTGAGCACCTCTATTAGATATAATAGACACCGAAACTCCATAAAGTTGAACTATCTCTTTAATATAAATTCGATATAATCTTCGATCGAGTAAGTGGTTCGGACTGGTAGAAAATAAGCTAACTTCGTGAGTCTATCCATGATCACCCATATAAAATCAAACTTACGACGAGAATTAGGTAATCCCGTAATGAAATCCATATTAATCACCTCCCATTTCCATGTTGGGATCTCTATTATTCTACAACAATCCTCCAGTTTCGATGTTCAACCTTAACTTGTTCACAATTCGGGCACCGAGCAAAATATTATGTGATATTCCTCTTCATATCATTCCACCAATATAGTTGTTGAAGGTTATGATACATCTCAAGAGAGTCGAGGTGAATAGAATACCTAGACCGATGAATCATTGCCATGATTCGCCTTCGAAGTCCTTCTACATCGGGTACACACAACCGGCCTTTATACTTGAGAATTCCTTCTTCGACAACTCAAATAACTACTTCTTTTGAAGGGGAACACCTTATTTAACCCTTATCGTGGCTAGATTATCAAATTATTGTGCCTTTACTTCGCCATTAAAGAAGACTCGTGGCATCTTAAACTATAACACCTCCATCTCCCGAATATAATAGTCACACATTTAGACCGGCCAATTAGCATAGATCTATGGTCATCTCTACCTTGTCACCTTCCATATGTCTTAGGCTCGCCCATCAATTTACGGCTAAATGCATCGGCTATAATGTTTGCCTTACCCGATGGTATAAAATATCCATACCGTAATCTTTTAGAAGTTCAAGCCATCTTTGCCGCCTCAAGTTCAATTCTTTCTACCCGAATATATACTGCAAGCTCTTATGGTCTGTAAATATATCAACATGAACTCTATACGTATAATGGCGCCATATCTTCAAAGCAAATATAATAGTCACCAATTCCAAATCGTGAGTCGGGTAGTTCTCGCTCATGTTTCCTTAATTGCCTCAAAGCATACACAATGACATTGCCATGCCGCATCGTAACACAACCCAACCCTACTCGGAGGCATCGCAAGACACCACATAGCCTTTTGATCCCTTAGGTAGTGCTAACACATGTGTTGATCTTAATTTGTTTTTTAACTCCCGAAAACTCTTTTTGCAAGTATCTCGACTATAGAAACTTGGTTGTCGTATGTGTCAACTTTGTTAGCGAAGCAAAGAGTAGAAAAGGAATTCTCTACGAATCTCCGATAATAACGTGCTAAGCCCAAGAAACTACACACCTCCGTAGAAGTTGTGGGCCTCACCAAATTCTTTACCGCATCAATCTTCGACCATCCATTTTGATGCATTCATCCGATACTACATGACCCAAAAAAGCCATTGAGTTCAATCAAAACTCACATTTAGAAAACTTAGCATATAGTTTGCTATCTTGGAGTGTATGTAACATCGATCTCAAATGATCTGCATGCTCGCTTCGATCAAGAGTATACCGTAATGTCATCAATAAATACTATTACAAAGATATCCATGAACGGCTTAAATACTTGGTTCATCAAGTCCATAAAGGTTGCCGGTGTATTGGTCGACCAAAAGACATAATAAGAAACTCGTAGTGGCGATATCTAGTCCTAAAGCGGTCTTTGGAATATCTTTCTCCTTAACTCGTAGCGATGATATCCGGACCTAATATCAATCTTCGAAAAATACTTAGCGCCTTGTAACCGATCAAACAAATCATTGATACTTGGGAGCGGATAATTGTTTTTAATAGTCACCTTATTCAACCGACGATAATCAATACACATTCTTAATGAACCGACCTTCTTATGAACGAATAACACCGGTGCACCCCATGGGGAAGTATTGGGCCTAATAAATCCCTTTTCTAGAAGATCTTTCAACCGAACTTTTAATTCTTTTAGCTCGGCAGAGCCATGCGGTACGGAGGAATAGATATAGGTTGGGTATCCGGGAGCACGTCAACATCGAAATTGATTTCGCTTTTAGGAGGAATGCCAAGAAGTTCATCGGGGCATACGTCGGAAATTCACTAATGACAAGAACGATTGAAGGGCCGGAGGCTTTGCCTCCTTGTCTTGAACTCGCACGAGGTGGTAGATATATACTTTCGATATCATCTTTCGAGCCTTAAAGTAGGAAATAAACCTACCCTTGGCGCCGCAATATTGCCCTTCCATTCAATGACGGGCTCGCCTAGAAAATTAAAGCGAATGATTTTCGTCTAACATAAACATTAGCGTAACAAGAAGCCAATCAATCCATACCCATGATGACATCAAATTCCACTATTTCTAGATCATTCAAGTCGGCTATAGTATGACGATCATAAATCATGATATCACAATTCCTATACACCCGCCTAACAACTACAAAGTTCACCCACGGCGTAGATACTTCAAACGACTTATGTAACAATTCATACTATTTTCCACACTTACCCGCAACAAAAGGTATAATATAAGACAACGTGGAACCCAAATCTATTAATGCATATACGTCAAGAGGAGAGACCGATAATAAACATGTAACTACATCCAAAGATGACTCAAGGTCCCGTCGACCCAACAAAGCATAGATGCGGTTCTAGGGACCGCTCAAACTAGTGTTGCTCCTATGATCCGCCTCTAATAGCCGATGTATGTGCACCTTGTCCGGAAGGACGAACTAATGATGAAAAAGTCATTACAGATCTTGTTGGATGTGCCATACTACCCCCACCTCTCGTCGGACAAAACAACATAATATGACTAGGCCGGCCACATGAATAACACACATCTCGTGCCCTAGCGGCATTGCCTAAAATGAGTCCTACCACATATACTATAATACGACATTGGTGGCCTCGCTTTGACCGGACTCTCCTCTATACTAGGAGCCTAAAGCCCGTGAACTCGACCCTAACCGTAAAAAATGGTCGATCAACCCTTGTTAGCCGAGCCGTTTTCTTCCGCCTAAAATCTCTCCTTATTTGGTTGAGTTAGCATATGCTTCTTCTTTCTCTTCCTCGCTAAAAGAGCAAAAAACTTTCTTTCTACTTGTGATTTCCCTCTTATTCTACAATATTATTGTTTATTCTGTTAGGTGATTACTTTTCATTTTATATAGCCGTAAAAGTTTTTTTTTCTTTCACTTACGACGTCCGCTCCGACCCTCGCCTTTTTCTTTATTCGGATTCCGCTTGAAACTAGTCCCGTCTTCGCAGCAGGTAGAAGGAGCCCTAAACCCCGAGGATCACTCTACCCCGACCGGTCAATCTCCTGTCATTGCTATCTCGTGCGTGAAGGGTTGCCCATGCTCCTAATTAAGTCCATCCGGTCTTCCTTCCATATTTAAATGTTGGTTCGTACTCAATCGGTTGTCCTCTCCGATTGGCGAACGTCGAAAGAGAAGGCGGATGACGTCACTAGCCTTGAAACTACGGTGGTTCATAGCCGTCAAGTTAGATGGGTTCCTAGGAAATTGAGGTCTAAATTCACCTCGAAACTCCCCGTATCACATGTAGATCGGGCTCTCTTATGCAGTGCCCCTATCATGCTCTCGATCGGCTCACTATTGCCTCTTACAATCTTCTAGATTCTATCTATAGATATGGAAGATATCTATATTCAGTGTTAGAGAAGCTATTACTTATTCACCAAATGTGGCCCCAAACCATTAACAAACCGATATACTCGGTCGCTCATATTTGCAACAATCATGGGAGCATACCTGGCCAAGGAATTAAACTACGTGTTATATTGTCGTACGCTCATATTACCCCGCTCTAAATGTAAGAACATATCTCGCCCGGCTTATCAAAGTTTGACCGGTAGATACCGTTGTAAAAATGGCTTAGAGAACTCCCTCCACCCCATAGGTAGGGCTTGGGGTCCCCGATTCTGCTCCTAAGTCTCAAACCAAGTCGTGGCCACATCATGAAACTTATACGAAACCAACTATACTAACTCAACATCTCGTAGTGTACATACCCCATAAGTTCCACCGCATCATATCCAGAAAATTATGTGGGTCCGCATTAGGATCCGTCCTCGTAAATACTAGAGGGTCTAGGTTAACGAAATCCCGAACTCTCGCACTCACCGCCCTATCGAAATATAGGGAGTTTAACGCTTGGCCCGAAAGGCCACTAGTCGAGTCAACAATTGCACCACGTTCGGATATTTAGATTTTGATCAAGAGTAACCGGATGAGGAACATGAGGTACATCAGCCTCCCATCCGCCCTCTAGAGGTGGTGGTGGGGGTGGAGTCCCGAGTCCCGAGATATAACCTTATCCCGGTGCTCCCGTCTTCTCGGGTCTACGGGTGGTGCTTGACTCGGCACCCTCTCCTACCTCCTCGTCTACCCTCCGCAATGCCTCTTGTCATCTAGTAGTAACAGCATAATTTAGAACATAAACAAGATGAAGATTAGGAGTGAACACTTATGATTTAGCGCTATCGCACGATCTAGATCAGAAGAAAAGTAACCATCCTAAATATCATGTAGGCTCCCACTTATTAGTGTGGTGCATAACACACCCATAAATAAGACTCTACTAGATACGACTTATAGACTCCCTAGGACAGACACTGCTCCGATACCAAGTTTGTCATACTTCAACCTTGGGAGGGTGTCCAAGACCCGACACCTAAAGGCTTGAGCGGACCACCGTAGTACCTAAAACATGTGATATGAAACTTGGACCGACAAGGCCTCTATATAGGCCTCTATATAAGATCAAAAGATATAGCAACATGCACGCAGAAGAGTTCGTATATGATACGTATATACGATAACCAAGGCCGACAAGGCCACTAGTAGAGTACACAACTAACAAAAGGGCCGATAATGGCACAACATACATACACCACCATACACAAGTCTCGCAAGCCTCTAAGAGTGACATACTATATTAACAGTCGGGACAAGGCCCCTTTATACCCAAAATGCTAGTAATATATATACAATATTGCCTAAAGACTCATGTACAACAACTCCGATAGAAGGGAGTACGACAGTCCTAGATGAATAGGCAACCTACTAAGGAGGGGCACCGCTCTTTCTATTTGTACCGCGGCATGAACACATTGCCTCGTAAAATGAGTCATCAATACAAAAGATGTACTGAATATGTAAGGCATATAGCAAAGGTGAACATAAGATATAACATAAGAGATATGGGTACAAAAGTCAACCCGAAACTTATAACAAGCCTTTGAGGGAAGAACACATAAGAGATTGATTCTTGAGAGAGAAGAACACAAGTTCAAGTATTTGATACTTGAAACCTTGTTTAATTGTAAAAGAAGTAGTGAATCAATTAGAAGAAGAAGAAAAGGAGAAAGGGAACTCAAACAAGACAAAACTTCTTCTTTAGTTGGTTCCTTAGGTGGTTGTTCATTTGGATATTTTAGAGTTAGAGGTGGAAGTACTTGATATACAATCATAAATAGTTTCAATAAGTGTTTTACAACCGTCTATTTTAATAGTCGGATTTAATACAATACCAATAATATAAATAGTGGGAATAAGAAAAAAATTTTTTTTTTTTAATTTGATAAACATTTTTAATAGGTGCTTATAAGATGATTTTTGCATATATTCACTAAATAACAAAAATATTTGAGCTATATAAAATAACATAGTTGAAATAGTAGGATAATATATACCGTAAATTCTTTAGTTGCTTGAAAAATTTTCTCTAAAAATACAATAAGTTCGAATTTTTTTCCCAATCGTTATCTACAATCATATCAATTGAATTTCGATTATGGATGTTAAAAATAAAGTTATAGGTCTTCTATAATCATAAGCAAAGAAAGTAGTTGTTCATATAAAGAACTCCACCTAGTCGCTACTTCTTTATAAATTTTTCTATAAGGTAGTCCACAATCGTGATAAGTTTTTTTATATTCTTTTTTTCTTTGTATTCTATTACTTTTAAAAATAAAGTTTATAATAAATTGTACTTTATTAAGAATGTCAAGTCTAATAGCATAATTATTAGAAGAAACATTATCTAACGTAACAATCATTATTTTATCCGTTATACCATAATAATCGCAAATTTGATGAATATTTTCTCGCAATAAAATTTTCAAAGTGTGCTTATCATCACTATATCTATATGCTAAAATACATTTTTGAATAGACCATTTATAATCTATCCAATGACATGTTACGCTTAAATAAGCATGACCGTTAGTACTTTGGCCTATATCGTACGTGATATATACTTTGTCGGAAAATGATATAATGTATAGCGTAAATATTGTTGATATTCATGTGCAAATTAAAAAACATCTCTCCTAACAGTTGATATAGGAAAATCGTTAAAAACATGATTATACATATCTCTAATGTAATGAATAAAATCAGGAGATGAATGAAAAAAGCAAACACTCTACCGCAACTAATTTTGCTATTGCTTCCCCCGTCGTTTGGTTAATTTGACCCCGTACTTGGTCCGGAACACCATGTGAACCTTGTCCCGACCGAGATGGTAGGAGATGAAAGCATTGTTATCCAAAGGAGGCGGCTTCTTTTGCAAACATGTTCTTTTCTCGATGCCTATACACCTTCTTGTAGCGCATTGGCGCACCCGACTCGTAGCCTCGTATTCATCCTACCTAGCTTTGCGAAAACTTTGTACATGTCTCAATAAACCTCTCGTTCCATCCCGACCTTTAATCATTTAAAATTTATAAATATTTTTACAAATTTGGCTTCTAACTACTTGATTCTCTTGGTCCCTATCAAAAAAATCCCACGCAATGATTTTAATTTTTGTTGTGTGGGCCTCGTCTCATACTACTAGGGGGAATATAGGCGTTCCGGTTTCAGTTTGAGGTGCACTAGTGGGTGTGTCATCTAGATTATCTTCTAAATTAAAGTCTAGTTGAGTTGCAAAATATCTCACATCGTCTATTATATATCATTAATTTTTTTCAAAGAAGCCTAAAGTTTGCTTATTAGGCCAATCATCATGTCTAGGAACATGATGACTAGAAGAAGTACCCCGCCCTTGTTACCCCTACTAGAAGAAACACCCTTACCCTTAAGCATACCTCTTATTCCTTCCATTTTAATTATGCAAATAAATAGTTAAAGATAATTAAGATAAAGTAACAATAATAATTTAAAGAAGGAACGAAGGTATCAAATGCCGACCTAACGTCAACTTGTAATCGAGATTGGAAATTAACTTTGCTCAATGGATGATCCTCAAGCTAGTTGGCAACTTCACTCCCAATTTTTGAACTTTGATACGCTTATACAAATGACAAATAAAATATAATATTTAGTAAGCAATGTAGACTTGTAGAGAGATAGATTGAGAGATTAGAGAGATTGTAGGAAGATTTGTGAGAAAGATGAAGAGAAAATGAGGTATTTATAATTGAAAAATTGGGTTAAAGTGTAAATATATTAACTTTGAGGTTAAAAATAAATATTAAGGGGTAAAGGGTTTTGGGGACGCAAAAAATAATCATTGCACAACGGCCAAAATATAATATAACCGTGCAAACAATCATTTTTTGTAAAGTAGAGGGCCCGTGCGGGACGAGCCCAAATCCCATCCCGGACTTTTTTTTAAGGGGATCGGGGCGGGTTCGTGACCGGCCAACACGACCCAATGGCCGGCCCTGGTTTAAAGATGTTGGATCTCTTAAGTTGGACATGCTTTTATGGGGTGAATGAATTTTTTTTTGTAGTCTGAGATATAAAAGGTAGCGCGTGGCAATAAATAAAATAAAATAAAATAAGCATCCATTAGGTTTTCTCCCGTCGCTGGAGTTGCTTCCTTAAGCCGACACGCAAATTGATAAAAGAGCAGAGGCGACACCTAAAATTGATTTGAGTATGATGGCGTCAAAGTTGGGGTTAGCGGGTGGCATACCGGAGCGTAGAGTTCGACCCATTTGGGATGCCATTGATTCTCGCCAGTTCAAGAATGCTCTCAAGCACTGCACCACCCTTCTCTCCAAATACCCCAATTCTCCATATGCTTTGGCAAGTTTCACTTTTTTTTTCTTATTTTGTCCCTCCCATAGTTTCATCATCGTCCTTTTTTTCCGATATCACTTTGCGTTGTGCAGGCACTTAAAGCTTTGGTTTTGGAAAGGATTGGTAAAGCTGAAGAAGCATTTTCGGTTTGCTTAAATGCCAAAGAGCTTTTGTACACCAATGACTCTGTCTTGATTGATGATCTTACTCTCAGCACTCTACAGATTGTTTTCCAGCGACTTGATCACTGTCAGTTACTTGATGTGTTTTTTGTGGGACTTGGACTGAAAATGGTGTCTTTCTTTGACTTTTGAAATTTGTTTTTGTATCTTGACAGTGGATATGGCAACAAGTTGCTACGAGTATGCTTGCGGGAAATTTCCAAATAACCTGGATCTAATGATGGGCCTCTTCAACTGCTACGTGCGTGAATATTCCTTCGTGAAGCAACAACAGGTTGGCAGCACCATCTATTCTAAAGTATAAGTTAGATTTTCCGTCTATTAAAGCTTACATTTCATTTCCTTAACCATTTGTAGATAGCTGTTAAAATGTACAAGATTGTTGGTGAAGAAAGGTTCCTGCTTTGGGCAGTATGCAGCATTCAATTGCAGGTTCTGTCTTCACTTCCTACTATTTATCTTTTTCTTTAGCTTTGCTCTACCACTAGAAAGATAATTCAGGTCTTGGTTCCATTTGTTTCCTAGTTGCTCAAAAACTAATTCTACATTACTAAACTTTCTTATTTCTCACAAATTGGAGTGGCTTCAGAAAGTCGATCATGCAATCAACTACACCTCGATACCCAATTAGCTATGGTATATCCTTCATAGTCATTCTGCTCTATGCAGGTATCGGTGTTAAGAGGATTCATCCTAGTTAGTTTATTTTTACGTTGGTGGTCAATCTACCACATTCCTCTTCCTTTACTTGGGTTCGTGATCAGCTATGCTTTGCGAAGCTTGCATAAGCCTAGTTGAATGGCTTGTGAAAATGTGGAAAAAAAGTCAATACTTTCACTCATTTGGGTTGGATTGTCTCGTACTGTTACATATCAGGATTAAGTTTTCTGATGGATGATTTTAAGAACAGAGATAGAAAGTACTCCTCTGTCCCAATTTATGTAATACACTTTCCTTTTTAGTCTGTCAAAAAAAGAATGATACATTTCTATACTCGGAAATAATTTAACTTGAAATTTCAACTTTTACCCTTAATGAAATGATTTATAGCCACACAAATATCTATTACTTGTTTTAGACAACAAGTTTCAAAAGTCTTTCTTTCTTAAACTCCGTGCTAAGTCAAACTCACATAAATTGGAGACAGCGGGAGTATGCAAGAATGCTTGTCAAGTTCAAATTTATCACTTCGATTCTTTACCATTTTTAAGAACAGTGATCACACTGGGTATTTTGTTGTTTCTGTTGCAAGCATGAATGATGGATTGCCGATGACTTTGTAATCTCCACTCGATCTTCTAGGTTGACCTTGAGTATTCTGTTCGACTGTTTGTGCTCATTTGTGGAACACTGATGCTAAATCTTCTGAGCATCTGTTGGGACACTGGGGTTTTTGCGCACTTCACGCAAAGTAAGATGTGTTTGAGACTGATTAGATGAATAAATGAGGTTTAAGCATGATGTGGAAGGAGTATGATACATTTTTGAAGCATCATATCTATATCTAATTGTGTGGGTCTTTTGTCTGATTGCATGAATTTTTGAATAATTTTTTATAGGCAATTTATATTGAATTTTTAAGTAATATTATTTGAGGGGAGAAGGAATGGTGCTTTTAAGAAGAAAAAAACTACGATTGGGAAGATTTATGTCTTGTCTGCATGCACGGGCGCTTTATCATATGTGATGTTTTCCTACTTTATCAAAAATATCATGTGTGCTGTATTCCTTGTTAGAGATGTCTTAGTTTGAGGCCCCTTCTGGAGTTATGCAGAAGAAAAATTAAGCAATTTTTTGTTAGCTTTAGTAGTATTAGAGTGAAATATTTTTCCTGATTGGAGGTTGACTATGTCAAAGTCAGGTCACACATTTTTAGAAGTAAAAATTACATGTTCCGATCATATGCTTTCACAGGTCTCTCTCCCTTTTTGCTCCTTACACCCTTGCTCCGATCATGCTCTCCATCCTTCTTCAGTTACTTTTTGGTGTGGACCATGTTGATTGCCACACTTGGCTCTCTGTATGTTAGCTGCTCTTGGTTTGGTAGTGCCTTTTATCTGATTTTGCTGGTTTGGTCTTCAGAAAAAGTAGTACTATTGTAGTGCGTGCATGCTCAACATAAATACTTCCGTTGTATATATGGCAGTTTCTGACTAAATCTTCCTAATTCCAGCGTGTAAATCCTGAGAATTATAATGATTTATCTTTTTGCAACTTTTTGATGTTCAACTTAACCTTATGATTTTTAAAAATTTCTCATAGTCCTTCCATCTTGTTATAGGTTCTATGCGGCAATGGGGGAGAGAAGCTATTACTCCTAGCAGAAGGCCTGCTGAAGAAGCATATTGCTTCTCATAGTTTACATGAACCGGAAGGTGCTTTTTGTTTTTTCTTCCATAACTCAGGAGTAATCAGGCCTGGTGCTCTTATCCTTGAACGTTGTTCTATCTACTGAAACATTTCATGTTTTTTTGCAGCTCTTATTGTATATATTTCCTTGTGAGAGCAGCAATCTAAATATGGAGATGCCTTAGAACTTCTTACCGGAAAATTTGGGTCTCTTATAATGACTGAAGTTGATAGACTACGTTTACAGGTACTGCCTGCGTTTTTCTGCTTTTACTTTTGTTGGTATTGATTAAGTTGACTTATCCTGTAACAATGACTGGTTAATTTGAAAGAGGAAGGGAGGTTTCCTTTACATTTGAGGACATTCCCTCGCTCCCAGAGCTTAGGTCGAGTGGCAAGAGCGCAACAAGTGTCTAGGTTAGGGTTTAGGGCACTTCATAGGTTCAAATCCTTCCATAGACAAAGGCCTGGTATTTAAGTGGAGAAGGGTAAAGGGGAAGGCCGATTTTCTGGGGAACATTGTTTTCGTTCCTTCAATGTGCATTCTTTGACTTCAAGTTGACAGGGGAGGCTTCTCGCTAGAGGAGGTGATTATGCTACTGCAGCCAGCATATTCCAGAAAGTTTTAGAACTAAGGTATGTGATTTGAGAATGCTCATTGATTCATGTTCATTGTTTGTTCGTGTGTTTACTTGTAGTAATTTGAATTTTGAAGATGCTGCTCTCTTAGGACTTCAACATTGAAGTTTTTAGAATGATTTATGGCATTGCTTTCAGATATTCTGAGAGATATTACAGAAGATAATTTGACTTGGTGATTTTTTTAAAGACATAGTTTGAATAAGATGCCTTCTAGCAAACCAGGGATGAACCTAGGTGCTGTGGCTTGAGAGGGGGCCAAATGTAGTTCTGGTTAATGAACCACATTTAACAACGCGACAAAATGAATTCCTATCCTCCTTTTTCTTGATAAAGTAAAAAGAAAAATAAAAAGAAAAAAAGGAGGGTAGAAATATAGCAGCACAAGTGTGTATAACACTACTTTGTCAATGGTTGAGGTATAGTAACAACAACCTAGAGATCCCAGGTCCGAATCCCATCTACAGTACTCAATGTGCTCTGATTAGCTCCAGCCTTTGATTACTTTACATTTGTGTTTGTCGACCTTAGGAAACTGTTTGGTGGATTTGACAAGGGCAAGCTGGTCCAGGCACCAGTCATCAAAAGGAAAAAGAAGTGAATATAACACTGTTTGCGTTGCCATGTTCCAGTCAGCAGACAAACTACAAACCTTAAGACGATCTTAACACACACACATATGTAAATCTAACAATTAAAAGGTCCTCCTCACCGACATATTATTTGTCTCTCAGTTGAGTTTTTGAGGAAATTTAGGATTTAACTTGGATTTTGTATAAGAACATTCAAAATTGTGCTTGACTTATTATCTTTATTCTTTAAGAAGTGACGTTTCTTGTTCCATTCTTAGTTTTTCTTTTAAGAAATTTGTCTGAGTTAAGAACAAATTATGCTAATCACCTAAAAATACTAATTGAAATAAGAATATGTGAAGTGTTCAAACTGTAAGTTAAAAGATTTCTTATAAATTACTCAAGCACAATAGCTAAAGTTGGTTTCATTTTGTAGTAGTTTAATTCATGGTTTCCCTTCCAGCTCGGGGAAGATAAGACTGTCTAGTCATTTCTTGTTTCAAAATATTCTTTTATTGATTATTAAGCTAATTTCTTAATATAGTCATAAAACAGGCACTATTATGAAAGAAATAGTTGGTATCCCCTTAAATTTTTATTTGATAACCATGGTGTCCGGGCCAGCTTGCCCGCACCTCGTCTAATTCCATGGGATATTTGCCACCTCCCACCATAAACAAGTATCTGGTAACTCTGTCCACCAAGGCTAGGACGGATGGGAAGTAAGCACCTACTGTTTTTTGTCTCTCCTAGGATTTGAACCTAGAGGAACTTTTAAAACTATTAAATATATTAGGGCACTTATAAAAGTTTATAAAATTCCGAGAGGCAGCACATCTCTTCCCTATACATAAGATTGCTGTCTAGTGCAAGAATCGGAGTACTCAAGTACACGAGTGATAAGTAATTAGATTCGCCAATAGTTCCTCCACCACCAAATTTCTGCTTCATTGATGTGATTTTGATTCATTTAGCTGGAGGAGGATGTTTTGTCTTCCTTTAATTCTTCTTTCTCTCTTGTTGTTCAAAAGATGGTGTCCTGCAGTTGCAATTCCAGTCTGCCAGCACCACACCCGCAAAAGTATTGTTAATCCTGAACCTCACAGGAAAAATGAGAGGACTGCTATATGCAATATGAACTCACCCATGTCGTATCGGTATTGACGTGTGCTAGCATTTCTTTCTTAGATTACCCATTAAAAAGGATCTTTCTTTATATCTGAACACATGAAGTTAGTACCAAATAATGCTTCACTATTTTTTTTTTCTATTTCTTCACAAAACATCAAAACCTGGCTTTCGCCGGCTATTTCCCTTATCCCCCCCCCCCCCCCCCCCCCCAAAAAAAAAAAATCCTTGTAATCCAGACTTCTTCGGGTGTTTGTGCAATATAGTATATTCTCACTAGCATTGTTTGTTTTGTTTTGTTGTAACACATGGTGCATGCTTAGTCTCTTAAGAACTAAGGTCAGGTTGAAAGCTTTGCCGTTGCATGAAAGCTTACTTTCGGAATGAATGGAGGTGGTAACCAAATGATATTACTTGTGTTCATGTAGGAAGCAATTTTGGCCCTTGTTTTCAATGTTTTATCACAAAAGTACGCGTAACACTAAACTTTTTGGCAGCCCCGATGATTGGGAGTGTTTCCTCCATTATCTTGGCTGTTTACTGGAGGATGACAGTAGCTTGTGCGAGGGAGCAAACAACGATTCTGCTTATTCTCTAAAGCTGATGGAGTCCCAAGTTTCTCACTTGACAGATGAAGCAGTAATTGCTAATATCTCTAAATAATTTATTCTCTCCAGGTTTTATGATAGTGTCTGACTCATGCAAGTTGTTGAATGTAGTTTGGTTCTCGCCTATCAAATGCGTCATCTCTTGTACAAAAGTTGTTAACAGAGGCAAGTAACGATACTGTAAGATGCCCTTACTTGGCAAGTATTGAGATCGAAAGAAGAAAGCTTCTACATGGAAAAGGTGATGCAGATAAGTTGATGGAGGCTTTGGTACAGTACTTTTTCAGGTAGCTTCTATCATTCTTCCAATATTCCTTCTTTTCCTTTCCTAATTAGTTTAGATTTTAAAGTCTAGGTTGGGTAATATAAGATTTCTGGGATTTTTTTTGAAGACTAATTCACAGCAGCTCCTTAAGATGTTTTAGAAAGTAGTATTAGCATTCAATATTCCATGGATGTCTGCTGAGAATAACGATTAACATTTCTGCTCTGCGATTGAAGTTCTTCTTGAAAGATATTTAACTGTTGAAATGAATGATAACTTTGGGGGCAGTCTCTTTTGGTCATACTCATTCCATTTTGCTGATTTGTCGAAATCAGGGATGTATTCTGCTTTTTTTTTTTTTATAATGTTCCATAGTTATACTTGTTTATTACCTCCATATTATGCTTGAGTTTTTTCTCCTTGATCACAGGTTTGGACATTTGGCTTGTTTTGCTTCTGATGTTGAATTTTTTTCACACATTTTGGATCTTGATAAGAAGATAAAGCTTCTGGAGAAGCTGATGGAATGCTATGAATCTATTCCAACTAGTCCCAGAAAGACTCTTGGGCAGCATATTACTGTCTTCAAAATTCAAAATATTGTTGGAAGCATGTTCACTCTTTCCATTAATGGTACATCTTCTTATTGCATTACATTCATATTGGTGTAAGATGAAGAAGTGTTGCATATAAGGATGTTCAAATACACAACTTGAAGAACACATCGATATCCGTGCATATAGGGAAACAATTTGAAACTGACACCCCAGTGCATTTCTCCTTTGAGTCAACTGAAGGAACACACTTATTTATAGCTTGTTCGTTTTTTCCCTTCAGTTTTGAGTGTGGATATGTTTTGAAGTAGATGCATGTTAAATTAATTGTTTCATGCAAGACTTGAATTTAAACTTAGGGGTCTTAGTGAAATGGAATTGAAAACTGAAATATAGTCTGTTGATGTCCATACGGTCTTGGATTGCATGCAGGCTGTCAGTGTCTGTTTATTCTGGGCAGTGTGCAACAATAATATGGTAAAGTAGATATGGAGGAGTTTAATAGTCGAGGGATCAGTGATAGGGTCGTTTTTTGGTAGTGGCAAGGACTATGTTTTTGATGATGGTAGGAGTTTAAGGTGAAATGGACATTAAGTATTGGGGAATAGAAGGATGTTGAGAGCTATTGGTGGAGGTCGAACTAGATTGCATGTGTGTTCTGGCACTCTCCACCTTGTTGTGGCTGGTCTCATGGGCAGGATAGTGTGTGTAGTGGTTGGTGGCAGGTACACAAAATAAAAAAAATGTTTATTAGAAATGAGAGGTAGCAGGTTCAATTCAAAATAATATTTTCTTACATTGTCACATCTAGCATGTGCCTTCACTCCACTTATGTTACACGGTCATTTGGTGACTTGAAATGATGTTTAAGAAGAAAGTTGATTTTTTTTTGTGTCAAGTGATAAAAATATGGATGTGATAGCTTTTTAATCTTTACCAAATTCATGATGCTATAATAGAAATTGTCTATACAGAGAAGAAATACAATGGTTGATATATTACCTTTGGACTCAGTTTCGTGTTTCCCAAAATAGTAATCAGAGGGTGCAGCTCTTTTGATGGAAGAGTAAATACTTTGCACCAATCACGGTTATCAATAGTTCAAGTGGTGCTAGAGTATAACGTAGATCGTATACATTTATAATCATAGTTATCAATAGTATAAATTGTGCTAGCCTATAGTGTAGATTGTATACATGTACTTCAAGAATTACTGTAATGACATTTTAGTAGGGGATTCACATAGTTTTTCCTTCAATGAAATCAATGACCATGTTTAAGAAATCTCTATGTCGACATTTCATATTGAACTTGGTGTTGAGTGATCGACTTTTTATCTTAAATATCTATAGTTGTGGCCGAGCATAATGTGTCACTAATCATGCAAGAAGCTTTGACATCTCAGGTCATCTAATCATTTCATGAACCATTGTCCTTTTCGAGAAAGACGAGATCTGTTGCAATGCCTATTTTTGGTGCAAAGTTGCATATTGTTTTTATTCAAGCATGATTGTATCGTATGTCATTCTTTAACCCTGATATGATGCTGGCTCCTAGAGTATTGTATTCTTCTTTTCCAGAGCTGGAGACAACAGCTGTAATGATGACACAAATGTACTGTGATAATCTCCCACTATCAAAAGATTTGGATGCTCAAGAGAGTATGTATGGCGAAGATCTTCTGTCTATGGCATGCAACTTCTTGGTTCAGGTTCGTATTTTTTCCACATGGTGTTGTAGTGCTCTATTCATTATGTATTATTACAATCACAATTATGTGACTCGAGAGCTGCAGGTTCAAACTGCATTATAATCTGTCTAATAGATTCTAGTTCCACAAGATGTTCCTTTAAATGGCTTTCGTAGTAATTAAAGATCAAATCCTGTTACCTGACATGTTTTGTTGGCTTGTAGCTTTGAACATGTTGAAGTGCGACTATTTCATCTAAAAGATTAAGCTGTTAGAGAGAGCAAACTTTTATTTTCTCAATTGTGTCTTCAACATGATCCCTCGCATGCAAGCTTGATTCTTTTTGATGAGCCAAGCACATGGAAATTCTATTTGATAATTGTGACAATCTCATATAAAAGTTTAAACTATTAGAGAGAGCACACAGTACATTTAAGAATATTTTTCTTAGAGGATACATAGTTTTGTTTGTCAAAAAATGTGACAGGTTCTTTTCCTATTCTTGAAGATATCCGTCTTTGCTATATTATCTAAATTACAAGCCCGAAATAACTTTCTGGCTAAAGTTTGTGTTTTGATATTCACCTTTCCAGCCATAACATGGGAGTTCATCTAGTTTCTTCCGGGTCTTTTTTTGTTTTTGTGGGGGGGGGGGGGGGGGCAGTGCTTTTCTAGGGCAAATTGGTTATTTAATTCTACCTAGAGCAGGAAAATCTAAAAACGAGTATGGCCACTAGTCCAAAACTAGCTGATCATACATGAAGCCGTCATCATGCTGTCCTATTTTTGTGAATGTATGCTTTGCACTAATAGTTAATGTTTAAATTGACGATTTTGACATTTATTTGTCTTTCTTCCACTTAAATTATGAGCCACATGTAGAAATATGTGGATATGTAATGTGCACCAATATGTTAAATTGCTTTCGTTTTTTGTATGCAAACCTTGGTTTATAGCCCGGTCGTCCAAACTTTTGGGGAATTATAAGTTTTTTTTCCAGAAAATACTTATTTTGGAAAATTAAGTTTGTCAATTTTTCTGGAAAAATTCTTAGTAGTAAAGAGGAACAAGAAATTTTTGTTGCTTCTCTTTGGAAGCAGAAGTAGAAAATTAACATTTCAAAATAATATTGCTAGCTTGCGTGCACCTTCTTGACCGTTCCACTGGATACCGGCTACCTCCCACTAGTATTTGCCCATTAATTCACCAAGGCTTAGGCAGATGTGAAGAAATCACTTAGCGTTTTGTCTCTCGCTGGGATTTGAACCTTGGTCTCCTATGATTTTCAGCCACTTCATAAACCGCTAGACCAATACCTTTGGGTATCCTTCCTTAATTGAACTTGTCTCGCATTTATAAATATAATTATACAAATGTATGTATTTGTATGTGTGTGTATGTATATGAAACTCTCTCCTTTATATATATATACTAGTGGCATTTGTCCCGTGCTAAGCCCGGGCCCAAGCCAACATTAAAAATTATATTTGTAGTTATTTTTTTATTTTTCTACTTTTTTTTATTTTTGTAACATCATTTCGACACTTTTTAAAGAATTCTAAAATATTAAAGCATAAAAAAATATTTGAAAGTTACAGAAACATTTTTCTTAGTTTATATTTTGGACTTCTAAAAAAATTTCAAATAAATGCATGCACGAAAGCACTTTCATTTTCTATTTTAATGGAACTTTTTGAGACTATAATATCTAATTATCCAAATTGAGCTTTATCATATGTAGAATTAATTTCATTTGTTCTTTTTTTTTGAATTAAACCCATATTAGCTTACCCACTTTTTTGCAAAAAAAAATAATATTACGATACTAACGTCAAAAATATTTAATGCTACAAATATTATTGAAATATGATGAAATCAATGAAGTAACTGATAAATAATATAGAATTTTAAGTTAGATAATTACAAGTTCTGTACTGCAAAATCTTTTTTAGCGTTCCTTCAAATTAAACAACACAATTATTTTTTTAAAAGTTCATGAAAATAATTTTTTTCTTACTCTATAAGCTTTCTTTTTCCTTCGAAAAGAAAGTTAACCATTTCTCCCTAAATTAAGTAAAACGTTGATTATCTCATTTTGCAAAAGTATTTCAATATTAAAAAATGTGAAAATGGTACCTTCTTCTGCAATTTTTAGTATTATTGCCATTTGGAGAGTTAAATTGTATTTTTCTATAACTATAATATTTTCGAACATTTTCAATATGTATATGAAAATAATACTTCATAGTTCGCCTTTCAATGTAGTCATTTATTAGGTAAAATTTATGTAAAGATTGCACACGTAAAATTAGATTAATTAACTTTCGTACTTTGAACCCTTTTTTCAATTGAGACGGAAAGCCTAAGATTTATATTTTTGATACATTTTAAAAGTCCCACTTTGTGGGATTTCATTGGGTTGTTGTTGTTGATACATCTTAAAAGTATTTAACGATGTTATAAGTTATATGTGTTTTTTTAACTTGAGAAATTACCCAAGTGAAATCTGTGTTTGCTAGCATATGCACATTGCAACATTATTATTAAACACAAAATTCAATCAATTCTTAAAGTATGGCATAAAGTTATAATTAAAAAATAAAAGTATCTAATTGTACTCCTTCCGTTCCAAAATACTTGTCACATTTCGCTTCTTGATAGTCAATTCAACTAATCTTCGAGCCAAATTGAATTAGATTGGATCAGTATTTTAAAACTAAAACTTAGATACTTGAAAACTATACGAAAAGTTATAGTTCTTCTCATATAGAAGTGAGTTTCTCTCTTATTAATAAATAGTAGAGTAAAATTGCTTAGTTTACATAAAACACATTAGAATATTTTAGGTAATAAAAAACCAATTCTTTTCGCTAAAAAAAAGAAAAGAACCAATTCACGTGCATAAAGAAAGTTTGAAAAGTCTTACCATAAGTGTGATGAATGGATTTGTCCAAAAGTCAAAGGAAAAAATTGTTTATTGCAACATCAAATAAGACAAACCTCAAAGTACAAAAACATTAAATACCCGAAATGCTCCCGTGAGGACCTACAAAAACTAGATGTTCTCCCTTATATATAGTACTCCCTCCGTCCCATTTTAAGTGTCTTACTTTCCTTTTTGGTTTGTCCCAAGAAGAGTGCCTCTTTCTATATTTAGTAAGTTGACAATTGAAACATCCTACATGACAAGTTTATGTTCAAGGACATTTTAGTACCTCTTTATTTCTTAAACTCCGTGCTAAGTGAAACTAAGACACTTACATTGGGACCGGGGGAGTAGTAATATAATACACAAGTTGACTCCGGAAGGAAACACTTGATAGGTTGTTTGAGGACGAGAGTTCTAAAAGTCGAGCACAATTGTATGTTTTGCTTAACTTTTGGTGCAACATGGCTGGTACGGTTTTGCTTGACCCTAGTGCCATGTTGGACTTCATTAGCTCGTACATAGTTTGCAATGATTTTTTGGGATGTAACTTTCCCAACATTCCCTTTTTGCAGGTTTACTATTAATAAATATTCTATTTTACCGATAAAAAACACTCAATTTACATCTCTACTTTCACGGTCTTGTAAAGTCGTTCGCCTAACTTCGTGATTCTGGTTGGTCAAAATATTCATTTTAAACACCTATGACCATGCATGTTCCTCACTCACCTTGGTGTAGATAAAACATCATATCCACGATAGATAAAATCATGATACGTCATCATCGTCATCAACTTAAAACCAAAACATAACCTTGTAACTAGTCTTCATTGATGCTAGCAAAGTGTCGCCACCGCCACCACCGATACTAACTCCTTCACCGTCGCTAAGCAATATATCGCAGAATGTCATGTCACCAATACAAGAACATAATAATACAACTGGAACTGCTGTTAACAAGTGAAGTAAACATAAGTTATGCCGCTTTTGATCCCAATAAAATTAGAAGAAAACTGTGCAAAAACTATGACACAAGTCTAGGTTGCATTTTGATAACAACCCCATTGTTGTCCCAAATTTGATTTCGTCACCACCGTAATTTGTTAGCTTGACCTAGTTTTGTCAAAGACAAATATCGGTCGTCTTTCTTGGAGGGGCAATTCTTAGTTCACTTAATTTCTCCATAAAAAATCTCGGGTCGAGCAAAAAGGAGTGAGGTGTAGTTTGGTTTTGTATGATGAATGTATGGAATTGGATCTAGCTTATGGGTCTTTTTAGAAAGGAAGATGATGAAGTAGTAAAAATGCACTCAAGAACATTTATTTGGTGTTTAGCTAAAGATATGGGTGTGGATTGTTCACAATGGAGGAGATGTGAAGATGGTGAGTGAAAAGGGTCGCTAGGTTCTTTTTCTGGATGAATGAGACGAGTGCTTTGTTGGTAAAAAGTGAAGAAAGAGGATAGGGCCTTTTTTTCTTGAAAATGGGACGGGGAGGAATTATGGAAAGGAGAAGGGGAAAAGGAAGAGAGAAAGGAAAAGAACAAGAAAAAAGAAAAAGAACAAATGAGAAACTTTTTATTTTGTCTTCTAATTTCATTTTTCTCACCACATCCACGCTCCTTACAAGCGTAATTGACACATAAGCTTGACCAACGGTCATAGGCGTTTATTGTGCATGTTTTTGCCAAATAGAGGTGTTTAGTCGAGGAAAGTCCAAGTGCGAGGGCTGGTTTTGCAAAACCGTGAGGTTACTTTGATTTAAGTATACTTATAATGATTAAATTTTTTAATGTATTTGCGATTTTATTTTTACATTTTAAATAAAGTAAAAAAAAAAACTTAATATAGTCTTTCATAGTAAATATTTTAAACAAGTTATCTATTCAAATTATACATACGGTCAAGCGAATATTTAGATGTTTTTCATAATTTGAACTAAGAATCACTTTTTAAAATGATTGGCTAAACAAAACCGTTTCTCTATTACTAACCAAAGCGCTTTCCAAATGGATTGTCCGGACACAAAATACTAATCTCCCCAAGAACCTCTGGAAATTCCTTTTGGCAAATGTTCTTTTCAAAATAAGCATATTTTGGGAGATCGGCCAAATGTGCCTTTACTATCTTCGAATCTGTTTAGTGATTGCTTTCACTTATGCATGTCTTTGACTATAAGGTGATTTGGATTTTCAGAATTTTCAATTGTTGAGTCAATATCTTACTTTCTATTGACATAACATGGAGAAGTCTTGTTATTTTCTTGTGTAACTCGTCTAACCGATGAATATTCTTACCCCGGTGTAGCTCTTTTGGCGTACTAGTCATATCGGGTATCTGGTGGAATCAATTATGATCTTGGAATTTGGTTTGGTGGAATCAATTATGATCTTGGAATTTGGTTTGACAATACGAAGGTTGGAAGGTTTAAATTCTTATATGGCTTCTAAATTAGCACATTCATCATTTGCTAACCCATTGGTCCGATTTATACCTTTCTTGATTGTGCAAAAAAATAAAAACATGTTAACCGATGGATAACTTACACGAAATGTACATAATATGGTGGACTTGACTAATGGATCCCGTTATTTTTTCTTACTAATTTTGAGGGACATCTCTTGCCCATCATGCACCTGTTGCCTTTTCAAGACAATGCTTATTAGATTTTGGGAGATTTGGTAATGGTCTTAAATGGATAGTTGTCCATGAAGTATGAATTTCGGCAACTCAAGAAGGGGAATTCCTTAAAGGATACAAAAAGGTATACTTGAATGTCATCCACCACCATAAGTTGTGGTGGGGTGGTATGTACCCCCACATCTTTGGTAGAGAGCGGCTTTACCCCCATACTAAGACTTTCCGAGGCGAATCAATCGGTTTGGCCCCAAAGCAAGTACGGGATGCAAGGTGGGAAACCAAATAGAATAAAAAATGTTACCCAAGGAAAGATGGAAATTTGGTGCTAATGTTTGTGAAGGCCCAAAACTAGGCCCGAACTTGATTTCTAGATTTGTATTACTATCTCGTTGCCCCATTTATTTTTTTCTCGCTATTTTGCTCTCTTTTACAATCCCGCATCCGTTACTTCTCTTTTGAGCCGAAGGTACATCGTAAATCTCTCTACCTCACAAAGGTGAGGCTAAGCTCGCGTACATCTTACCTCCCGGTTCCCGAGTTTTGGGTTTGTTGTTGTTGGTCCGTTAGAACTAGAAACTTGCACCAATTTACTTATTCCTTTGTACAATTATATACGATCTGGTAAAGATACCCTTGCCAATTCTTGAAGTGTGCTTTGTTTCCAATCCATAATCTCTATTTTCAAAAAAAGTTTCATGTTTCTTGGGTCTATTATCCAAGGAAATGGGGAGATTGATGATGATGTCTACACATTGTATTGGTGCGGGGTGGATGAAGTGGAGGCTCGCATTAGAAGTCTTACGTGATCTATAAAGTGGTGGTTAGATCAACTATGTTGTATGGGGGCGGAGTGTTGGTCGGGCTAGAACTCTCACATTCGAAAGATGAAAGTAGCGGAAATGAGGATGCTTTGCTCGCATATGTGGGCATACTAGGGGAGCTAAGATTAGGAACGACGATATCCGGGACAGGTGGGGTGACCTCGGTGGATGACAGGATACCGGAAGCAAGACCGAGGTGGTTTGGACATATGAAGATGAGAGGCACGGATGTCCCGGTGAGGAGGTGTGAGTGGTTGGCTATGGATGGTTTCGAGAAGAGGTAGAGGTAGGTCGAGGAAGTATTGTGGAGAGGTGATTAGACAGACATGACACGGTCTCGCTTCCGAGGACATGACACAGTCTCGCCTTACCAAGGACATAACCCTAGATAGGAGGTTATGGAGAGCACGAACTAGAGTAGAAGGTTAGTAGGTAGTTGAGCATTGTCCCGCTTATCCTTACATGCTAGTAGTCGTTGTATTATTTTTGTAATTTCTCATCCTTCGATTTTTGCTATTATTTATTGTTTCATGTTCTTTGACTATCCTATTACCGTGTGGTTGTTACTCGCTCTATCATGCTTTTATATATAGTATGTTGCCATGATTTATTCATTTCCGTTATTTCTTTTCATGCTTTGCTTTAAAATGCTTGTCCTTATGCCGAGGGTCTATCGTAAACGTCTTTACCTCCCAAGGTAGGGGTGAGGTCTCGTACACTCTATCCTCCTAGACCCACTTTGTGAGATTTCACTAGGTATGTTGTTGTAATCTCTGTTTTCGACGAAGTAGCCGATTTTGATTTTGAACTCAAACAACTGTCTTTTTCTTCCATAGGAAACCTAAAACATTGTTTCTTAAGAAAAAAAAGGTAAAGGGCTACAATATTCCATTAACTAAACCGAACAACCCCATTTCTACTCGAATCGTTCTTAATTTTCCTAAATATCTTCTCTTCAACAATTCATACTTAGAACTATGTTTCGTAGTGAATAAATATTCTTGGTCGATTTCAAGATATTTACCTTTTCTTTAGTTATTTAAATGTTTAAAGCACAATTCGTTCGAAGCAAATGTAAAATACCTACATTTTTTCCAACCAAAATCAAACTAAAAAGAAGCCTATTTCCCAATTCAAACGCCACCTTTACATTTGGTTCCTAGATCCAAATAAAAGACAAGATATCTGTCTACATCAAGAACTTGCTCGAATGCAATATTTAACAAGTGTCAAGTACATCACGAATGCAATATATGTTTTATGGAAACAATTTTCCCATTATTTATGGAAGTAAACTATTTGAACCTCAACGAGCATTGTTCTTACAAAAAAGTCAGCAAGAATAGAGAAAATAGATGCTTTTAAAAAGGAAAATAATACTCCATCCCGCTTTATGCGATGATATTTGACTGGATTTAAACTTTAAGATGTTATATTTGACTTTAGTTATATTAGAAGAAAATATGAACTAATGGTTTGAAAAGTTAGTGATGGAGAAAATATCAATGTTCCTGACCTCTCGTTAGCCGAGTTTCCTTCTCATTTGGTCATGGAAGACAAAATCTTCTTTACTTTTGAGCTTATAGATTCGGTGATGGGTGGTTTTCATTGATTGAAAGAGGGAAGAGAATATCTTCAAAAATCAAAATAGACGAGGAAAACTTTCGGAGTGTGTGAAACTCTAAGACAAGCTTCCAAATGACCAAGAATTTTTTTACGGTGATGGGGATGGAAATCTCAAGCCTATAATTACAAAGTTTTCACAAACTTTAATAGCTATGGCTGTTTTATTCGTGTTGAATCTTGGATGGGACATGATTAATGCGGTGATCATCCCGTAAATTGTTCACATCTCGGGCGGGGGATATATTGTAGAAAAAATCCTCAAATTCTTGGGGAAGCAATGTTCGATAAGGTTCGGACACGCCAACACTCACCGATGAACACATGTGTTGACACGAGGTTATCAAAGTTATCTCGGTGGCTAGAGATTTCGAAACCCATTTCTTCTCACGAAAGGAGAGTGACACGGAGATAGAAGTTGAAAGCCACCGATTCCTATCAAAATGTCTAGTTGGAACCTTCAATGATCCTTTCAACTACACCCGAACAATGAAGTGATTCAATTATGGTTCTTGAACCGGTGTAAAATTTGCGCCGGGACTCAAGGTTGCAATGTCCCACAACCATTTCTTTTTGAATTGCCATCGAGACAGAAGCGACATGGTACATGACGGAGATTGGTTCGGAATGATTAACGTTTGTCTTTGGAGTAGTGGTCTTCGGTCACTAGCACATATTTAGCAACCCAAAGTTCGGGCCAAAAGTGGATCAAGGCATTCAAAATTCCAATCAACGTATGGACGTTTGACACTTTCAAATCCATTAGAGATATTTGTGGTGGATTTGTATAAGTCAATGAAGACACAAAGCTTGATGTGGAAATTTGTAGATCCGGAACTCCTAGATAAATTGGACCTTGGTGTGGAAAATTGGAGATACGAGATCTCGCTTTTGAAGGATGTAACGACTACTCCAAGGCCGATTCGAGAATTTGATGTCAAAGCAAGGCTCAAAACCCATATTCCGACCAACAATCCATCGATGATGGAGATGGGGTTGAAGTCGGTGGTAAGGTCAAGCCAAACCACATGCGTAGACGCTTAGACAAAAACAACTCCAATTTAAATTCAAAGCTCTCTCGGGCCCATGCCTAGTTGATTAGGTGATTGGGCTTCTTTTCATCACTTGCCCAATAGTCAATCGCTCTTCTTCTTTTAATGAAGAAGTGATGGGCCGAATATGATAGCTCTCTTTATAAAAAAAGCTCAAATAGAAAGGCCCACAATAAAGCGAAGCTTGGTTTTTTAAAGACACAACAATGGCGTCCAAATGGGAAAACTCACAAAAAAAGAGTGCTTTGAAAGATACAACCTTCTCTCTACATCAATCCCAGTCATCAACAACACAACTATCTTTCTCCCACATGTAGAATTTTTGGAGGCTATTTCGGAGGTGGACAATGAAGCAGAGGAAGCGTAAAGTGTTCATCAATAATGTTAGGTTCCTTTCTCAAAGATTGGGTTGGCCAGGAACGACTTCTTTTGCCGTGTCTGTTTTGAGACAGATTCTCACCGTGATTCACTTCATCTTTCTTGGCACCAAAATGATCAATTGGAGACAATAATTCAAGAACCAAAATTAGAACAATCTATCTCAAGAGTGGAATATCAATGTTCAACATAATCTAAAGTCTAAGTGAGCTATTCTCACTATTTATAGTTTAGTCTAACTTATTACAAACATTTCCAAAAGTGGCATTTTGAAATTGCAAAAATAAACATAGGTGTTCGGTCGCCTGGATGTATGGCAGGATTTACGGGCCGTAAATGGGATCTACGGTCCGTATGTGGCCCCATAAACTAGCATCGTCCTAGTCGTGATGGATCTACGGTTGAAGGTACGGGCTGTAAATGGAATTTATGATCCATATGTTAGGCCATAAGTCGTTAGGCGTAGAATCATGCATATATCCGGACTTGAAGTACGGTCCAAAGTACGAGCCGTATGTTTATCATACGGTCCGTACGTGGGGTCGTAAATTGAATCTGGGCTCCCTTGTTTCAATCGTGTTTTCCACTGTGATCTTCAAGAGTGGAATCCTTGGGTTGGCGCCAAAGTGAGTTCAAGCATCTCCATCTTCATGAACAACTCTTGTAGAGCTTAGAGATCCGGGCTTGACTCCGTGTGAATGGTCTTGATGTAACTTGGGTGCATCACATTGAGTGATGCAAGCCGAGCTTCATCAAAGCTTTTCCACACAAAGTCGAGCTAAAAAGTTTAAGGATCTTCGAGGCATATGCATGAAGATGGACAATCGGAGCATGATTTGGAGGCAATTGAGGGATTCGACCTACTTGAAGCCAAAGAAGCCCAAGTAGTCAAGGAGATAGGCATGGGATCGGCTAGAGATGTCAAAGCCGAAGTGGAGAAGAAAATGGCTATTTATGCTTTGAGAGGCTAATCTTTAAATACACGCCATTATCCATAATGAAGACCAAGGAAGACCCTTATTTCATTATGGGTATTATTGTAATAGCTATAGTAGTCTTTCTAGCTTAGTATAAATACTATCTTTATTATTTCCTTAGGGAGCTTTTGATGAATTATGAATATTGTTGTTGATTTCTCTAGAGAGAAATTTGAGAGGGTTTGTTTAACCTCTTGTTGAATCTTGTTTTGGAGAAGAAGGTTGCTTGGGATTGCTTGCAATTCCCTTGAGGTTTTTTTCATACGTTTAGGTGCTTTTGTATGGTTAAGTTAATTGAGGTCCTTAGTTTGATATACTTTAGGTTGCTTTTGATTCCATCTCTTGTGTCTACCTCTTTATCCTTCAATTTCTTGTTATTTTGTTTATCTTCCCATTGAATATTTTATCATTGAGAGGGAGGAATTATTGCATCAGCTGGGCGGAGTCGAGGGTCTATGGAGTGAAAACTGGGTTGTGGAGGAGACTTCAATGTGTGTAGATATGTGACTGAAATGTTGAATTGCTCCCAAAGATCTAAGGCTATGAGATGCTTCTCGAGACAATTGAAGATCTCCAGCATATGGACCACTTCAAGAGGCTCAGTTCACTTGGTCCAGAGGGGATATTTTGCTACAAGCCTCTAGAATTGACAGCTTCTTAGTCTCCTTAGAATGGAATTAAAGTTTCAAAGCCATCAAACAAATAATGTTACCAAGAGTTGTCTCAGACCACAATCCCTTTTTGCTAAAGAATGGGGAATGGGATTCATCATCTTCTAACTTCAAATTTCAAAATATGTAGTTTCAACATGAGGGTTTCATTGACTTGATGAGAGGATGGTGACAGAAGTATACAGTCAGTGGCAGTCCAGATTTTGTGCTTACCTAAAAAAATGAGAAACCTGAAGAAAGAACTTTTCCAATTTGTATCTAGAAGAAGTGAGTCCCTTAATGATCCGGCTCTCCTTGAACAGCAACAGAGACCAGGCTAAGTCAATTTCGGGCCACCAAACCCCGCAACCGATGAGAAGGCCCTATGGAGTAAAGGGAAGCGTGTACGTTGTCACACTCCCCGCCTTCCGGACATAAAAGCAAAAGCTCATAAATTTGAAACTTGAGTTGGATCAAATTGCCAAAGTTGAAGAAACCTTTTGGAAGCAGAAATCAAGGTGTCTTTGGTTGAAAGAGGGGACAAGAATACCAAATACTTTCGAGTCTTTGGCCAATTCACATTGGAGATTCAACTCAATTGATAAGCTCGTAATTGACAATGTACTTATGAGGACAAAGACCAAATCAAGGGGGAAATACTTGAACTACTATCAAAATCTTTTTTACGAGAATTTAAGATTGGAGGCCAACTTTCAACCGAGGATGTGGCCGATTATAAGTGGAAGACAAGTGAGGGGCTAGAAGTGGCTTTTTTGGGAAGAAGTTTATGCAGTCATCCAATCTTGTACACCAATCTTGTACACCCGATATAAAGCCCCTCCGGACCAAGTGAACCGAGCCCCTTGAAGTGGTAAGTCTATACGCTGGAGATCTTCAATTGTCTCTCGAGAAGCAACTTATAGCCTTAGATCTTCCGGAGCAATTCAATCACATATCTACATACATTGTAGTCTCTTCCCACAACCCAGCTTTTCTCTCCATAGACATCCGACTCCCCCACTCATTCCATAATTCCGTAGGGGATACTTTGCTACAAGCCTCTATAATTGATAACTTCTTAGTCTCCTTCTAATAGAATGAAAGTGTCAAAGGCATCAAACAAATAGTATTTCCAAGAGTTATCTCATACTACAATCCCTTATTGCTAGATAATGGGGAATGTGATTCACCACCTTTTGACTTCAAATTTCAAAAATATGCGGTTTCAACATGAGGATTTCATTGACTTGATCGAGAGGATGGTGGCGAACTATACATTTAGCGGCAGTCCAGATTTTTTGATTACCCCAAAAATGAGAAACCCGTAGAAAGATCTTTCCAATGGGAACAAGGAAGTGTATGATAGTTTGAATCTAGATGAAGCAAGTCCCTTGAGGAATTGGCTATCCTAAAACAGCAACAGAGACCAGGCTCCCAACTCGGACGAGAAAAGCAAAAGCTCATATATTTGAAACTTGAGTTGGAACAAATTGCAAAAGTTGAAGAAACCTCCTGGAGGCAAAAATCGAGGTGTCTTTGGTTAAAGAGGGGGACAAGAATACCAAATACTTTCGGTCTTTGGTCAATTCAAATAGAAGATTCAACTCAATTGATAAGTTCAGAAATTGACAATGTATTTCGAGGAAAATGACCAGATCAATGGGAAAATACCGAACTACTATCAAAATCTCTTCACAAACTTGAAGATTGGATGCCAACTTCCAACTTTGAGGATGTGGCCGATTATCGAGGGGCTAGAAGTGGCTTTTGGCGAAGAAGTTTATGCCGTCATCCAATCTTGTACACCCGAAATGGCCCCTTTGGCCAAATGGCTTTATTATGACTTTCTTCCAAAAGTCTTGGGAGTTCATAAAACAAGACATCGTGGGGGCAAATCACTTTCACTAAATATTGTGAGATCCCGTAATGCCACTTTCATTTCCGTATTGCTTTATATAGTCCCCCGTAGTTTGATTTCTGCTTTGCTATATGCCATTTAGTGTACTTTGTTTAGCTTATTTACCCGTGCTAGTTATCGCTTATTTTTTCGAATGCGCTATCATGACTTATTCGCTTTTGATATCAACATTTTCATACTTGCTTTACATTTTTTAGACCGGGTCTGGCCGTTCCTCCCTTTTGCTTTGCTCTTGCTTGTGCTTATGCTTTGTCTTGAGCCGAGGGTCTCTCGGAAACAACCGCTCTACCTATAGAGGTAAGGTCTGCGTACACTCTACTCTCCCATACCCCACGTTGTGGGATTTCATTGTTGTTGTTGATTCCTAAGCAGTCTGGGGCTTTTGAAATGAGAGATTTTAGACCTATAAGTATTAATTGCCAGTGTCTATAAAATGGTGACCAAATTTTTAGGAGAAAGGTTAAAGAAAGTAGTTGGGAAATTGGTCTCCAGCCATCAAAATGCATTCATCAAAGACAAATTACTAATGGCATCCTTGATTGCTAATGAGGTCCTGGATTGGAGGATTAAATCAGGAGTCCATGGAATCATGTGCAAGCTTGATTTAGAAAAAGCTTTGGACAAGTTGAATTGGTCTTACCTGATCTCTATTATGAAGAAAATGGGTTTTGGGGCCAAATGGCTTAAATGGATCAAATATTGTATTTCCATAGTTAAATACTCTATTCTGATAAATAGAGGGCCAATGGGGTTTTTCTCCCATAGAAAGGAATCAGACAGAGAGACCCTCTCTCCCATAATTGTTCATCCAACTATGGAAGGACTAAGCAAGCTGTTGGAAAAGGCTAGACAGTTGCAATGGATTCAGGGATTTAGTGTGGGAAACATTTTGATCATCTCCCACTTACTATATGCGGATGACACTATTTTTTGTGATGCAAATAAGTCCCAAGTCCTCTACCTGAATCTTACTCTGATGCTTTTTAAAGCTGTCAGGATTACACATCAATATATTGAAGAGTATTATCTATCCAGTCAATGATGCTAATAACACAGAGGAGCTGGTAGAAATCCTGGGATGCAACATTGGTTCACTTCCTAGCACTTATTTGGGCCTCCCATTGGGTGCCAAATTTAAGTGTTGTGATATTTGGAATGGGGTGGTGGAGAAATTTGAGAAAAGACTGTTTACTTGGCAACTTCAATATCTCTCTTTTGGTGGAAGACTCACATTGATTAGCAGTGTTCTAGATAGTATGCCAACCTATTTTATGTCCCTGTTTCCCATCCCAAAGAAGGTGCTAGAAAGATTGGATAAGACCAGGAAAAAGTTCCTATGGGAAGGAAATAACAGCACTCATAAGGTTCATTTGATAAAATGGGACAAAGTGATGAAAGTGAACCAGACAGGCTCAGATGGGGAAGCAAAGGTATCTTCACAGTGAAAGAATGCTATAGACAACTATGCTTACATGCTAGTACCTGACAGATGAGAATGGAAGCTAGTATGGAAGACCAAGCTACCTATGAAGATCAAATGCTTCAGTTGGATCACACTAAACAATGCTTGTCTTACTCTAGACAATCTGAATAGGAAAGGATTACCAACAGATGCTATTTTTGCAAAACAACTCTGGAGACACTCAAGTACCTTTTTCTTCAATGTCCAGACCCAGTAGCATATGATCTCTGGAACATGTTCTTGTGTTTTTTCATTTAAGTTGCGTGATGCCACAAAAGATTAAGAGAAGCTCAAATCTCTTGGAGTCTTCATTTAGTTGATAAGACCATCAGAAAGATCTGGAAAATGATTCCTGCTGCAAGTTTTTGGTGTATTTGGACTGAGGAATAGAAGATGTTTTGATGGTTCCTCAGTTTCACAAAAAAAAACAGTTTCAAAAAGATGTTTTGATGGTTCCTCAACTCCCACTCCCATTCATTCACTAAAAGCCAAGTGCACAGTAAACCTTTATTGATGGACAATCTTGTCCCCAGGTCCTAATAGACTAATACTGATCAGTTTTTGGATTTCATTAGCACCCTAGTTTTAGACGGAGCCAATGTATAGGGGCTTAAATTTCTCTTTTGTTTTTGTGTATTTTGTAATTATGCATCTACTTGATGCTTCCTTTCAATGAAACAACTTCATCAAAAAGAAATCATATCAAATTTGAATTGTTGAAAGTACTGGAAGTTGTATAGAAATGGAATGTATCGAACATTTTGGGACTCTCCAAAATGGAAAGAGTTGTTTAAATTGGAACAGAGAGGAAATGCTTTACGAAAGCTTTTGACCGTGTGATAGACTTCAATGGAAGTCCTCAAAGAGTTGGACAGTTGATCTTAGGGGAGGTTATTCCTTTTCAAAAAGAGATCTCGGAGAGGTCATTGAAGATAACCAATTGAGAAAATAGAGGTTAGTACAGATTGTGAGAGGATGGGCTGCCGAGAATGATGACATACTGTTGTGTGTTCTTGTTGCACAAGACAAAAGTTTAAACTACTGCAAGAAGCATGAGGCTTTAATCTACCTATCTTTTACTGTAAAATTTGGAATTAGTTTTTACTATTACTTCTGTACTTATAGAGTTACTGCTATTGATTCATATGCTATGATAACTTTAGTTCCTTATATGAATTCTGATAATCCTTCATGATACAGTATCTTTCAAGTGCTTAGCTTCTCTTGGAAGATTGTTTTTAATGGCATATAATATCTATGGTGCATGGTTGACAGACATGTTTGGCAGTACAAGATTTTGCTGTTGCATTTGTACTCTCACTGGAATTCTCTTCCGTTGGCTTATGAATGGTAAGAATTAGTTTCCTCTTTTTCCTCAGAAATCAGCACATTACATGTTTGTATTACGTTTTTATTTGTCATCTAGAAATCAATTCTTTGGGATTTACATTTTTTTCCCTTCTATCTGTCTTATATGGTAACAGTTCTCCGCTTCCTATGTAGGTATAAAACACTGGACGTGAAGAACATATTGTTGGAAACTGTATCACACCACATTTTGCCACAGATGTTAGCATCGCCATTGTGGGCTGATTCAACAGATATATGAGGGATTATCTAAGATTTATGGATGATCACTTTAGAGAATCTGCTGATCTTACTTTTCTTGCATATCGTCATCGAAGTTATTCTAAAGTAAGTTAGTGACCTACGAATATCATTCCTTCAGTGTTTACAGTGCTAAATTTACCATCCCAGTTCCAGCTGTGTTAGGGTTGTGTTTATTTTTCCAAATAGAATAGATCTCAGCTTTAAGAATATGCATATTCTTTTTCTAATGTGGAAACTGAATTTTTGTAAGACTTATCAAACATTATTTGTAAAAAATAAATTATCAAACATTCTGAATGCAAATTGTAGTAATCCAAGTTCCCTAAAATGCACAGAAGTTTTTAGCCTGCAATCTACATCATATCTGCTCTTAAACCCTCATTTTGGCAGATTCTGGGTTTATCACTGTGCTGTTAAACCATAACTTTATATCAATTGCCTCTTAATAGGTAGAGGAATAAATGCTAGGCTCCTACTGCATGATGCAGGAATTTGTCATGAAAAATATTTTTATTTCCCGGAGACGTGGAAAGTTGTCCCTTTTGTCTTGTTGCTTTTGGCTTAGATTGTTCTCTTTTTTGCCATCCCAAATCTTCTCTCCGTCTCTCTTTTTATACAAATCTCTAATGAGATTGACGAGAGCACAACATGGCTAGTTGTATGCTATTGGTGAGAGTACGACTTGGCCTGTTATATATGCATGTCAAACTACAAGATTTAAAGATATTTTGGCATTCATGCTATTGATGAAAGTCAATAAGCGATTATGCTATTGACGAGAGTGCAACTTGGCCAGTTATATTAGACCACGTGATAGATACCAGATTTCTTTGGCTTGCATTCTACTAATTGCTGACCTGTTCTTAGTTTAGTTCTTAATATTTGTGGAACTTTCTTTCTTGAGGATTAGATTAATAGATCTGAACTTATAATTCTAGTTGCTTTAGCAAATCATTTTGGTGGGTATAGCATGTGTGGCATCATGTCTAGTTTCATTGGGAGTCCTTGTTCTTTGCCTTCTGTTGCTCTCAACATTAAAAGAGGGAAACTAGTCTCTTATATTAGTGTGGGAATCCTGCTTCAATATAGGAAGTAGCCTTTTAGCCTAAGGTCAACCTGCTCGAGGTAGATGGCTAATAAGTGAACTTGTGGATTACCTTGTTCCTAAAATGTTACATGAATTCTCTTACCTTTGTTTGTACAGTCTGTCATCTTCTTCCAAAGTTAAAAAAAATAATGTTTATGTCGTTTTAGCAGTTTTGAGCATATTTTGCGTAGACGTGGTTTGTTAATTTCTTTTTCCACTGTATTGTCACTGCTTATAGCGAGTGAGAAAAGAGGCTAAGAGGAAGCACTTTTAACTGTTTCTGGACAACTTAGTTCTTGCGATGTGATTTCCGAGAGGGTATTTGTTGGAGCAATAATTTATTTTCTGATTTAGAAGCTTGCACTGCTTATCATAATGATTCTCTTTTAGTATCATTTCAAAAGGTTCCCTTTGTTGAACAAAAGAATAATTTAGTAAAGCATACAATGAATTAGCACGATGATAACAAATCTTCATTTGTAAATTTTTCTAGGTTATTGAGTTTGTTCAGTTCAAGGAGCGATTGCAACAATCTAGCCAGTATTTAATGGCAAAGATTGAAATACCCATTATGCAGTTAAAGCAGAAATCAAATAACATTGAAGAAGGGGAGGTAACCGTTTTCCTTGTCAATTAAAGTTTTTCTCATGTTTGTATCTGCAATTGCTTTGAAATGTATTTTAGCCCTAGGGTTATTGTATTGGACAGCTATTTCACCTAATCTTCCCATATCCTGTTGATTGAATAAAGTGAAAAGATCCGTCAAACTTGAAACAATTGGTCAAAAAAAGAATATGCATACCTTCTTTTTCCCCTCGACTCTTTTCTTTCTTATCTTTTAAATTTGGATTAATTATATAACATAATTTAATAAATTGGGCTCGTGGTTATTATTATTTCCTGTAAAAAAAGCTTATGGTCAAGTTGGTCAATGCTATTGGTTTTAGGAGAATACTTGTCTTCAGAAGTAAAGTGACGTTATTATCTATCAAAAGAAAGTCGAAGCCATTAATGTGCTTTATGGCTGTTAATTTTGATGGATTTTGAAGTTTCAGGGGTATATATATATATATATATATTTGGAAGGTAGGAAGGTATGTGCTTCCGTAACTGAAAAATTGGGGTGGGTGGGGGTTCTATTTAAATTGTATCTTTCTGTTTAATATTTCAGTGACAAATTTTCATTTTGGGATTGCTTAGGGCATTCTAGAAAGCTTGAAACAAGGAGTTCAATTTCTTGAACTCTCAGATGAAATTGGAAGCAAATCATTGACCTTCAATGAAGAATTGCAGCTGCGGCCCTGGTGGACGCCGACTTATGACAAAAATTATCTCTTAGGTTAGTATATGATGCACCTGTTCGTATGATTTTGACATTTTTGTTATTTTTATAGTGCGGATAAATTTTTGTTAGCCTAGCTGTACTACACCTTTCCACAGTTTACTGCACGTGTAATGTCTTTAAAATGACTGCTTGTCTTTGTGTGCAGAGCCATGTGAAGGAGTATCTTATTGCACTGGACAAACCTTGGTATGAATTTTTGTCTTCGATATTGTACACTAGTTTGATGTTTATTCAAGGGGATGTACAAGACTACATGGAAGAGTTCATTTCAAGATTAAATTTTCTTAAATTTCGTGTCAAGATTAATTATAGGGATAATTTCAGAGACCTCCCTCCAGGTTCAGCTTCGTAACACTAACTTTTTATTCCCTATTTTAATTTTTTTGTAACAATCCTTATAACTTATTTATCGTTAATATAAAAAATTATGATCAGACTAATTTGCCTTTTCTAATATATTCTTTTGGTTAATTTATTTTGTAAACGTGTTTTAAAGAACTTTCAAAATATCTGTCTAACAATTCAATTCTTATTTGATCTGAAAAACCTAAGAATTGTAGAATACTATTGAATAGAGGGTGAAGAAATTTGAAAACAGACGAATCATTGAAATAATGGAAGAAAATTAGACAAAAAAGTTGAAAACAGATGAATCATTGAAATAGTGGAAGAAAATTAGACAAAAAAGTTGAAAACAGATGAATCATTGAAATAATGGAAGAAAATTAGACAAAACTCGCATGACCCATTGCACACAGGCAAGGATAATCACTTACCAGAATCAAAACACAGTCTACAGTTAGAAAAACCAAACTTGATTTGTTAATTACATACACAAGTTATCAATCCATTCTCAATATCACAATCACTTGAAAATGGTGCAAACCAACATGTGAAATGAAGAGGCATTCTATCATTGATCAGATCTACTCAGGCAATAGACAGATGCGGCGCTACATCGACTTGTCTGCAAGGCTAAATAATTCACAATGGTTGAGGTAAAAGGAAGGCAACTATTCCTTAGACGAATCTGACAAAGAAATCATTCTTCTTGTGTTTGTTGAAGTCGTATTATTGTACGCGATTAGGGTTTTGAAGTTGCATCTTTAAAAAGAGGATGTTTACAAAATAAATTAAATAAAAGAGTATACCGAAAGGGCAAATCAGTCATATCATAATTTTTTCATAAGTGATAAATATATTAAAAGAATTGTTACAGAAAAATTAAAACAGGAGCGGAAAGAGCATAATATCGTAAACCACAAGCGAGGTACCGAGTAACTCCAACTACCAAGCTTAGGGAAATGAGAAGAAATTACATTACTTTTTTTGCCTTTTTTGAGATTTGCACCCTGGCCCTATGTTGCTTGGACTCCCCAAAATGTTGCCGCACCCATGTCGGATCCTCTAAAAATGCACTACTTTTGAAGGATCCAACACACGCCCGTCAATATTTTTGAAGAGTTCGATCAACATAGCCCTAGTCTCCATGATTTTCATCCCATGTTTGCATTCGATGTATATCATGTGATTTTAAGTGTTGAAAATGTACACGAATGAATAGGGAGATAAATGTAGGGGAATAATTTCAGTTTGTTATATATAAGTTCCTCTAAGGTATTGCCTCTGTTTGGGTAATATTTTTAATGAAAACATATTTTCCTTAAGTCGAAGGGGAGCCTTGGAGTAACCGGTAAAGTTGTTGCCATGTGACTAGGAGGTCATGGGTTCAAGCCGTGGAAACAACCTCTTGCAGAAATGTGAGATAAGATCCGCGTACAATAGACCCTTGTGGTCCGACCCTTCCCCGGACCCCGCGCATAGCGGGAGCTAGTTGACCGGGCTGCCTTTTTTTTATTTTATATTTTCCTTAAGTTAATAGTTGCACATTATTTTACTATATGATAAGCAGGAGATGTAGTAGAATTTACATATCCCGCATTGCATGTCGCTAAGAGCTGATTTCTATAATCGGGGAATAATGCTTAAATAAAAAGTTTCGAAAAAGCAACATGAAATTCTTGATTCTGATTCTTTGGTGGTCTTTTGTGAATATTTATACACCTATGTTCACATCTGCCTTCCAACAATAATTGCTCTGTACAAAAAAAGTAGTTCATGAGGGAAAAAAACACTAGGTGATTTCTTCCATCTGCCTAAGTTTTGGTAGATAAAATTACCTAGTACCTGTGTTGGTGGGAGGTAGCAGGTACCCAAGGGAATGATTGAGATGGGCGTAAGCTGACATGGACACCACCATTATAAGAAAAAGAAAAAGGGAGAAAGTAGTTCATGAACGTGCAATACTTTTCCTTGTGACATAAGCTACTTAAGATGGCTTTTCGGATTTGGGGGAACGTACAGGTCAATGGCCAAACTAGATAACTATTGTATGGCACTGAAACAACATTTGACTGTTACCTGATTCAACTTCAAAATTCTAGATAGTTTTACGGCTTAAATTGATATTTATGAGGCCAGTGAATTAAACCAACACAGTCGACTTTTTTTAGTTTTCAAGGAATCTGGGGTTGGACTTGGACTTGGAGTTGGCTGATTGATGGTTATGCATTACATCATAGATGTATGTTTTATATGTATAATTGAACTTTTCTTTGTCAGCTACGGTTGAAATGGCATGACAATAGTTCGATCACTGAAGATAAATTGGAGGAAGAGGAAGCAGAGGTGTTTTGAGGACAAGAGTTGTTCTCTCCAAAAATTGAAGATGAATTGTCTAGTTCTTTTCTACATTTGGTGTAAACATGAATATCCTCAAGAAGCTGAAGATATTCCTAGTATTTTAGATTAATTATGAGTTGATCGGTGGTAGGTTTTGCTCTTCTGACTGCTACTGGTAATTATTACTGGAATATACCTTTGGTGTATCTCCTTGTTTATAATATATATGTTACCTTCTCAAAAAAAAAATATAGTTCGATCACTGAAGTAGTCTCATTAATCGGAGCTGGATTCCTTTGGACATCATGACTTTTGAGAATTGGTCCCTGTTCAATTTTCTTATTGTTAATGGTTTTGATGATTCTTTCTTCTATGTATGAATTAATACAGAACCTCTCCTTAAAACTAAGCTTGTGGGAAAAAAATCCTCACTTTGTAATTGCTTTTACACTTTTATTGTAGGATGATCAAATCAAACTGTCTCAAGCTAAAGTGGTTAAAACAATTGAGAAGAGGTCCCTTTTACCAAGAATTGTCCATCTCTCAATTCAATGTGCTTCATCATCTGTCAAGGGAAGTTTTGAAGCAAATGGTTCTGTCTTTGACCCTAGACTATCATCAGAGCTGAGACTGTTACTTGACAGGTATGCCAATATCTTGGGATTTTCCTTCCAGGATGCTGTGGGGCTGGCTTTTGATATTTTGAGTGGCCTTAAGGATGCAGAGGTAAATTCTCTTCTGTTCGTACTGTGTGCGAGGATGCTTCCAAAGCTATAATTTTTTTTGCATGTAAAGTACTTTTCATTCTTTATTTCTTGCTTCAATTTTGATAAATACAAGCATACTTATGGAGCCCTTATCATGAATTTTGTTGTCGTTAGTTCTTATCTCTCCACATCATTGTAATGGCTGGGATGGGTTTTAATGAAAATTGGAGTTGCTAATTGTACAAGTTCAACATAGAAAGTGAGCATTTCACTGAAGAAATGAATAAGGTGCATCACTGGATTCTCAAATTGAAACCTCAGAAGTTACAACTACCGAGATTTCTAGAGGATTTGGGAATCGAATAGCTTTTGTTATTTATTTGGTGATCTACATTAACTTTTAGTAACAGTACCTTTGTTTTAAAACGTACAAATGCTAGAGGTTTAGTTTCATACATCATTTTGAACATTTCATTTCTAGTCGATACTAGAAAAATTATTTACACTATGCTTGATTGGAGATGGAGTAAACTGGAAATTTTGTTGTTTTGGAGTAAATACTTGAGAATTTAAACTTAAATTCTGAGGATACATCTCACTTAAGCTGGTATTTGCATCACTTTTAAATGGACAATGAAAAGGTTATGATAATTAAGTATGAAAAAGCAGCCTAGATATATACCATATTAAAACTTATTTCAATGGAGACAAGAATGCAGTAGGGCCTGACCACATCACATTAGCGCTTCATGTGGATAATTATTTAATCGGATGGTCACAATAAGCTTCCTGTTTACGATGCCCTTTGTAATTCGAAGCTGCAATAAATGCATGAGAAGTTGCATATTGTTTCAGTTGGACAGTTGTTGAAGTACAAGATAAAGGAACTGCTTATATCAATTGTAAGAAAATCTTCATGTTGTGTTTGAAGGATTAATGTTCAATCTTTGATGCAGCTCTAAACTATCTTACATAAGGGGAGATTTCTAGGTTGTTTCGTTCCAATCTTTCATTGTTTGCTGTCTGGTGTCAACTGTCAAACTGTCAGTTTTGTGATGGACTACTAAATTTTTAAAAATTCTTCACTTGCATACAGGCATGGAGCTGCAATTTGATTGATTGGATGAACTTTCTTGTATTTTTAAATGCGTGGAATCTTTATTCTCATGAAGTAGATAGAGATTCAATTAAGCATGGTGGTACATGGCTTCTTGTGAATTTGATTCTGAAGAAGTATATCCTGGATAAAGTCGGATTGATGGGACCACTGGAATCATCACCCGGATGTGATCTTCCTAATCTGGTGCTATTGGTAACTGAACCTTTAGCTTGGCATATTATGGTGATCCAGTCTTGTGCCAGGTTGTTATTGCCTTCAGGAAAGAGAAAAAGAAAGGTGGACCTTCGGACCACTGTAACGTTCAGTTGTCTCAACAAGTACAGGATCTATCCAGTCTGTATGCGAGACTATAGAGCTGGTTAGACAATGGCTAAACCAACAAATTAGCAAGTCAGACAATGACAAATCAGAAAGTATACTTTCATCACTCCGAACAGATGGAGAGTTGGGACCCGGGAAGGTCTACCGAGTTGTTGAAACTTTGACCTCGTCGTCAACAATTGATAAAGATCTTGGTGTTCGGATCACTCGAGCATTGCAGTCTTGGAGTCCTGCTGATATTACTAGAAAAATCATTACTAGTCAAGGCACTACTTTATCTAATTTCCTCAGTATTTGTGATTCAAAAATCAAATCATTAAAGGAACTGAAAGCTCATTTATAGCCGGAGACAGCGGATTTTCTGTGTATTGCGGGGAGAATGGACATGGTCTGTTAGATGTGACGTTTCAATGTTTACGTGAAATCAACAGTTACCTGACAAATTTTCACATTTTCTTAGTTTTTTTAGTGCGTTCCCTCGAGTCTTGAGCGCTGTGGATTTGTGGTCGTGAATGTGAAGAAAGTTTGGGTTTATTAAAACGTTCTAATTGATTCTAGAATACACATGTTTTCCATTCTTAATAAAATTATTCAAAAATGATATAGAAAACCAATTCTTGTTTCGATTCGAAAGAGGATCATTTTCCAGTCAAAACGTCGCAAAAGGTATTAATACTTCAGTGATGGCGCAAGTGTTCAGTATTAAGTAAACAACTGAAGAGTGACAGGTGGAACTAAGCGGATTTGAGTTGGTGTGCTCGAGATTTTTTTTTATGCGTAGTCCGTGTTTGGATCAAATTAAAGAGCAAAACTTGTGCTCTTTTAGCAGTTAGTCATTATCATTTTTGAAATTAAATTATGTGATTTGATGTGAATATAATGTAGGGATAAATATTGTTTGAGAAGCCCAGAAAAGGTTTTTAGATAGGTGGCTCTGTGATGTAAAACGACAATATTGTAATGAAAAACTATGTATTAGTAAGTGCAACTGTATTAGACCTTTTAATACCATTCCTAAAAGCGATACTCTAAGAAATCGAATTGAATGCGGAAATTAAAAATGATAGGAGATTAGGCACAAGAATAGTAATCCAAAGCAACCAATGATATAACCCTTGAAAATCATCTTCCTCGCCTTAAGGCCGGAAATAAACCTACCCTAGGTGCTTTGCCGAATTGCCCTTCCATTCCAAGATTGGCTTGTTCGGAAAATGAAATCGAACAACTTTAGTCCGACAATCAACATTGGCATAACACAAGGCTAACCAATTCATACCGACAATCACATTAAAATCCACCATTTCGAACTCTACCAGGCTTGTTTGACGGCTAGCGATTGTATATTACTACTATACAATCTCGATATACTCGTCTAGCGATCACCGGAACACCCACCAATGTAGATACCGCAAACGGTTCACTTAACAACTCGGGTTCTCTATCGAACTTATTAGCAACAAAGGGCGTGACATATGATAATGTAGAATCAGTATCAATAAATGCATATACATCCACAGAGAAAATGGACAATGTACCGATACAATCGCTTGTGGAAGACATAGATTCGAACAAAAAAATACGGAATCGAAAGATAGGAAGAAATCAAAGATTAGAAGTGAAGAATTTGCGGTGAGAAGAGAAGGATAGAAGATTAGACACAAGAACAAGAATCCAAAGAAACCAATGATATATGAAATCAAAGACCTCAATGGAATTAAACTATAAGAGAACCCAATCTATGAAAGATGAATGATACAAGTGAGCAATGCTCATGTGCAATTCATGAACTAGATTCAAGACAACCAAGCTATCATAGTAATTAACTATCTTAATCACTATGGCTAATCCCTAGACTAGGCTAACACGTTAAAACATTCATATGAGTTCTCATCAATATTCAAGCTAAGGATGAAATTAGCGAATGATTCCTTATATAGCATCCCTATTACAACAAAGATCCAAAAGTGGCCTTTGCACAAATAAGCCAATATGGACCATTCTTCTCTTGAATTGCAATCCTAGCCTCGAATTCGCACTCCTAACCACGAATTGCACTCTTTAGTCATGAATTGCACTTCTAACCACATTTGCACTTCTAACCACATTGTGTGGCTTCCATAAATTGGCCTCCATCTCCATGCTTCTTCCAAGCAATCATCACACAATGTATGCCCTTGTGACTTGTCATTCTACGGCCTCCAAAGGCCTTATCTCCATCACCAAAAGGCATGTGACATGGAAATGCACATCCGAAGCTCCATCACGGATTTTAGCCTTCCGAAGTGTCCATGAGCCCCATAGGGTCATACCATCATCCCCTTCTTGAAAATGATTCGTCCTCGAATTCGAACCTTGCAAAAATCAAGGGAAGAGATATATATACAAGCATGGTCCTCATGACATGAGGGTTAGCACAAATAGCAATAATCTTATGTTCATGCCAAGGATATATAAACTTGTGGTACAACCATGTATATTGGATCACCAAGAACAAGTTTTCCACACATGAGGTATTAAGAAGTTGATTCCTCCAAATATTATGAAACGAGGAAAAAGTAAAGAGACCAATGGATTCAAAATGACGAGCATGTGATACTACATTGGTTCTAGAAAACACAAAGCACATTCGATCCTCATTTCCCAAACACGATCAAACATACAAGTTTAATATACCTCTCCGGGGTGAAAGGGGTTAGGCATAGCCTTTAGGAACACTCAACAACAAGTAGGTCAAGAAACCTAGTAGTTTCACTATGGCATAGTTACAAGATAAGGCAAAGGCACTACTCACCCCGACATTAGAAAACTCAACAAGACATGCACTCTCAAAATGAAACTCATCATAAGCATACAAATAGTAAAGAAAGGTGTCACTCAAGATGAATTCATCCATAGTTTCCTCACATGTAGCATTTATATTAGGTTCAAGGACACAAGAAAGCATACTACAAGGATTTGGAACACTCAAGAAGGAAGTAGCAATTTTGAAACAAGCATCACCTTCTTTTTCAAAACATTGCTTCCCCACAAGTGGGTTATCATTTCCCAATTGACGATCTCCATTATAGGGAAGAGTGATAACAACGAGGTTATGGAGATCTCAAATTTAGAACTAAAATATTAGAAGTGCGGAAGCAAAATAGAAAATAATTTGAAAACTAGAAAAATAAAGATATGGGAAATTCGAAGGAATAATCCAAGAATTTCCAAGAACGTAAGTTCTAAAGTCTTGACAAGATCCAAGTAACAACATAGAGATTTGTAAGAATAAATCTAATGTATTTACTTGAGATAACAAATAAAAAATAATAGATTCGGATCTTGACCGCTTTGTGAGTAACTTAAGACAACAATTAGTATTTAGAACTAATTGCCTTCGAAAGAATACCGAAAAGAAATCAAATATATCAACGAAGAAGTTATCTTAATACCTTGAACTATGAACTAGCAAGGTTGAAAGATAAATCCCAAAGTAATCTGCCCAAAAGTTCAAAATAACTCTCAAATATATTACATTCTTCAAAATGTAAATTACAATGAAAGAACAAAGTACCCTTTAGTAAAGAAGGGGCTGGTCAAGATAGAAATAAATGAGAATTATATTCCCTTGAAACATAGAAGACTACCCACACTTGGACCATGCAAGTCAACATAGATTGAAATAATTCTAAAAAAGGAATGAAATAGCCTAGGGGCATAGAAGGCAGCCCACACTTTGACCAATGCAAGTCAACATAGATTAAAACAACACTTAAATATAGATTCTAGAAACTATTTTTGGGCCGCTGAATTTTCTTCTTTGTTGGGATGATTTGGATCTAATCCATCTGATTTAGACTTTAATTTGGGCCTTCAAATAGGTGTATGACTTGAACAAAATATCTTGATTGGGATGGACCTCTTCTTCCATCACAAGACACTTTTTAATTGCTAATTGCAACCCATTGAGCTTGTCTTCAAATCGGTGTTTTAAAAGACAGCTTTTAGGACTCACCCCGGGCGGGGCACCGGTAAAATGTCCCATGGCTCACGTGCGAGGCTTAGTTCCTATGAGTATTACACCCTAAGTGCCCGATCGTGCGCCCTAAACACACCTAACGCCAAACGCTCGGGCTCTCCTAACGGTTCTTACACAAATTATATGTTAAATTACTTAATTAAATCGTTGTCCTTCATAACTCTTTAACAAATGAATGATACTTAATAGTTTTTCATCTATAGAAATAATAAGATTGGGTGTAACTCAATTAACAAGTCGTAGTATTGCATATTTACTATTTGAGAACATCGTGAGGGTGAATATCACTTAATATTTTTTTAATAAATACATAGCCGAATTGTACATTTTCACTTGTCGGTGGTCTTTTGTCCTATGTATCAAATTATCATATTATATTATTTTGCTATTTGAAAGTAGTTTTATATTTATTCATGAAGGAGTTACGTTTTAATTATAGTACTTGATAAAGTTTATTGATTGTTTTTTTATAGGGAGACAAAATGACTATTATGATAGTAATATTGTTTTAAGAAATTGTAATTTTTTTTATTGTTTGAAAGTTAATATGTTAGAGTTGATTTGCATTTCATAATTTTTATTTTATTGTATTGTTTATACTTATAAAATTATGTTATACTTCATATAATCACATACAAGTTGTAATTGGTATATAGTGAATTGCTTTAATTAGTTTTTGTGAGGATCAAGCGCGCGCACACACACACATACATACACACATATATGTATGTATATGTATATAAATGTATATATATGTATGAGGATCAATGTATGTATATGTATATGTATATAAATGTATATATATGTATGAGGATCAAGCGCGCGCGCGCACACACACACACATATATATATATATTACAATTTGTTTTATTTTAATATAATTTTACCTATTTAAAAATATTTATTGTAATTATATTATTTTATAAAGTATTAAAAATTCAATACCCATGGGGCTTACGCCTCGTGCCTCGGCGCTTACGCCTTGCCGAGGCATAGGTAAAACGCCCCGCCTTACGCCTCTGCCTTTTTAAAACACTTGCTTCAAATTTTCTTGTTTGAGATCTTGTCATGGGTTTCCTTGGAACTTTCAAAGATTCATCTATGTCCTTAAGTGATGTTGCCATGGATGCTATCATTCCCCTCGTCTTGAAGAGAATTCGTCCTCGAATTCAAGTCCGCATCAAATAAGAAAAGATAAAAAACGTGGAAGGTAGCACTAACTTGATATTCACTAGGAAGATCAAGTTTGTAAGCATTGTCTCCAATCCTTTCAAGGACTTCAAAGGACCATCTCCCTTGGGTCTAGTTTGAGTCATTTTTTGGCAGGAAACCTTTTCTTCTTGAAATGCACCCACACTTGATCTTCGGGCTAAAAAATAACAGATTTTCGCCTTTATTTCTCCTTAAGGCAGCTTTGTTCATTCTTCCATTCTTCCGCTCAATTGCAAGTTTTATTTGTTCACGAATCTTCTTAATCATTTCAGCCTTCTTCCTACCATCAAGATTAACAATGGTGAGGGGATTAAATCCATAAACAACTTCAAATGGAGACTTACCGGTAGAAGAATGGATAATTCTATTATAGGCAAACTCTACCAGGGCCAAATGTTCTTCCCAAGAACTTAGTTTTCCTTTTAAAACAACCCTAAACATATTCCCTAAAGTCCTATTAACTACTTCCATTTGCCCATCAGGTTTGCGGGTGACACGATGTAGAAAATAACAGTTTAGTTCACAACTTTTCCCAAAGAACTCTCCAAAAGTGACTTAATGATACAATTCCTAAAAGCGAAACTCTAAAAAATTGAATCAAAATGCGGAAAATTAAAAGGATAGAAGATTGAAACAAGATATGACATCCAAAGCAACCTAAACTATATGAAAGTTTAGTCCTCAATGACATAAACCAATTAAAAAATAAATCAAGATACAAGCAAGACACAAGAATTGAAATCTAAAGGCAACCCAAGGTATATTAAACCAAAGACCTCCTAAAGATTATTCAATAAAAGCACATATGTTATGAAAATTATTCCACAAGTGAGAGAACTAATGTGAGAATCATGAACAAGTTTAATAGACAACCAAGAAATTCACCCTAATTGTGCTATCACTCTATAATCTACACTAATCACTAGCTAACACTAAGCTAACACTACAAAGTAGCTAACAAGAGTTTTACTCTCAATTCATCAGCTTATCAAAAGTCCTATTCTAAACTTTGAGAACTACTATTTATAATATTTGGCTTTATTACAAACTAGGTCCAAAACTCGACCACAATCCTCAACTTGCATTAGTAATTCATATTGGCCAATGCCCGCAGACATAACTTGCGATTCGCACACCAAATCACAGATGCCATTTGCGAATTGCGGATCAACCACAAGTTGTGTCATCTTTAATCTTGATCGCAACCCGGAGGTGTGATTTTTAAGACGCGCACCGAGTCGTACACATGACATGTGAAACACAGATTGTGTCGCAGGCCTTGCCATCTTCAATCCCAAGCTTTTTTTCACTCCAAGTGATCTTCCAAATATCGTAGGCTCCCTTATGTGGGCCCACAAGGGCATCCAAAGCCTCTCTATGCATCAACATATCTTGTAAACTTGGAGTTCCTTATCTTGTTCTCGATTGAGTGATTTTGAGTGGTTGTTACCCCTCGATATCGTATCATCCTCCCCTTCTTGAAAATGATCATCCTCGAATCCGAACCTTGCAAAAACCAAGGGAAGATACATACAAAAATGGGCCTCATAGAATGAGGGTTAGCACAATCAAGAATAATCTCACTAACATGCCAAGGATGCACAAATTTATGATATAACCATCTATCAATTAACACTATGGTAAAATTCCCTACATAGGAGGCATCAAGAAGTTGAGTCCTCCCCCTATCATGAAATGAGGATAAAGCAAAGTGACAAACGAATTCTAATTGACAAGCATGTGAAACTACATTGGTTCTAAGAAAGCATGAGTACATCCGATCCTCATTTCTCAAACAAGACCAATCACCCACGTTTAATACATATACGGGGTCAAAAGGGTAGGCATAACCCTTAGGGACACTCATAAACATGCATGTTAAGGAATTTAGTAGTTTCACTAGGGTATAGCCATAAGATATTGCAAAAGCACTACTCACCTTGGTTTTAGAACACTCAACAATACATGCACTATCAAAACAACTATATGTCCCATGAGGACCCCTCCCAACATGAAATTCACCCTCAATACAAGCACGTGTGCCATTATAAGCAAACAAGTAGTAAAGAAAGGTGTCACTCAAAATAACTTCACCTATGATGATCTTACATGTAGCATTGCTATAAGGTTCAAGGACACAAACAAGCATACTACAAGGGTTCGGAACATCCAAGGAGGAAGTAGTAATTTGGAAACAAGCATCACCTTCTTTTTTAAAACATTCATTCACATGAGAATTTTCATGACACACATCTCCACTATGTCCTTGGAACTCATCACTTGACACAACGACAAGACCAAGAGATTCATTTTCACTTCTACAAACAAGGGTGGTGTAATACCTCATACTATTGGACTAAGTAATTTTCATAATTCAGGGACTTAAGACTCAAAGTGGGAAATGTTAGGAGTAGAAATTTGATGAAATCAGCGTTCTTCGAGTTTTACGCCTAGAAATACGCACCGTAAAAATGTTTTATGAGCCATAGAAGCTGCCGTGAAATAGACCTCGAAATTCAAGTCACCGTTAAGGATTACGGCAGTGTGACGGGCCATAAAAGTTTTAAAGGTCGTAAATTCCACCATAATTATTTTTACGCAGCGTAAAATCCACCGTAAAAGTCCCACCGACAAGTAATAGTATAAATATGCTTAGTTAAAACAATCAGATTTCTTATTCTTTCAAGCCCTAAAACGAAGCTCTCTTCTCCCATCATCCCCATAACTCAAGGTAAGTCGTTTTCATGTAATTCTACGCGATTCTAATCATGTGTAATCAATTCCTAAGTGAAAATCATTGTTTCTAACCTAGGGTTTTCAAGTTAAACCCAATCCAAGGTTTCAAGGTTCGATCTTTAGAGTTCTTCTTCAAAGTTCAGATTTTAAGACACATTTTGGAGTGAATAAGGTATGTAGAGCTTCTATCCGCGTGCGGAAATGTCCGTATTCTTCCTCATGCCTCATATCATCGGAATTAATGTGAATTGCATTAGAAGTTGGGATTTTTACCCTAGTTCCTAAAAAGGCTATATAGACTTGTGATTTTAACTTCATAGTTGTTCATAATTATCACTTTGATTGTTGTGAACCCAATGCGTAATAAGTATAGACTTTTGTTTGATATTCATGAGTCTCGGTTAGAATATTCAACATGTTATAAATCGATTAAAGCTTCAAGTACTCAAAATCAGTTCATGAATTCATATTCGGTATGAGTAATCCTGTTTCATGTTAACCACCTATATTTTTGGGTCCAAGGCGATAAATTATTCTCGGGCCCAAGGCCAATGTTATTATATACGTATACTTGGGCCCGAGGCCACATATTTATGCACATACATTGGGCCTAAGGCCACAATTGTTTATTTATTATTTCGATTAAACATGTGACTCTTCATTTCAAAGCACAAGAAGTATTATTATTATTTTCTTCCTTTTTCGATTATCAACTTCGGTTTCGGTTTTATATTCCGTACAATATCTATTTATTGATTTGGGTTACCCTTTTATGAGAACCCCATAGTTATATTATTCTTTATGTTGCTTTACATACAATACAATTCAAATGTACTAACGTTCCTTTACATGGGGCCTGCACTTCACGTTGCGGTGTGTCGAGTTTCAGGACGACGAATTTGCTTAGTACGATTGCTTTAGTATCGTTGCTTGGTGAGCCACTCTCAATCGAGGTGTCAATCTATCTTGTCATGGTTTTGTTATTTTAGTAGAGGTATGACATGGCCTTGTCCTAGTACACCGATTCAATTAGATTCTTGTGTTAGAGGTTTTATAGACTAAACTAGTTAAGTGGGTTAGACACGTTAGTACTACTATTTTTCATACTATTTCTGCAATATAATTTTAGATTATAAACTCAGCAGCTTGAATTATTTTTTCCAGTTATTGTTTTAATATGTTTTGATGCCCATGTTGATTCAACAACCATGTGGTTTGCTCGGGCATATGTAGCCAAACACCGAGTGTCGTATTTCTCAATTTTCTCCCTTTGAGCTCTCTCTCTGGAGCTCCCTCATGACTCTATAATCTTCAATTACTCGATAGGGTGTTAATGGGATGAGGATATGCTTTCGATTCTCAAATACAAATGAGTACTTGTTAGTCTTCCCATCATGTTGCTCACCCCTATCAATTTGCCAAGGCCTCCCAAGCAACATATGATATGCTTGCATCGGCACCACATCACACAACACCTCATCTTGATACTTGCCAATGCTAAATTTGATACTCACCCGCTTGGAAACCATTACTTCACCATATTCATTGAACAATTGGAGTTTGTATGGACTAGGATGTTTTGTTGTGGGAAACTTTATGTGTTCAACCAACGTAGTGCTCACAACATTTGTGCAACTCCTACCATCAATGATAAAAGAGCACACCTTATCCATTATCTTGCACCTAGCATGAAATAGATTCTCATGTTAGTCAAACACCTCCGTAGTCATAACATCCATAATCCTTTGTAATACATAAGACAAGTTTGTTCTTTCCTCTAATCGCTCTTCATCACCACTCAAGGGTTCTTCCTTATATTTATTCCTTGATTCATCACTCTTACTTCCAACTCCACAAATTCCAACTCCACACTCTTCATCATAATAGAAGGGTAAGGGAGGTTAGATTTTGCATTGTTACCTCCCGTTGTCTTGTCGCCTCCCTTTGCTTGGAAATCAACCTTGGTTTAGGAAGCGTGAGCAATGGTTTTGGTTTCCTCCCAAGTTGATGAGGGTTTCATTTTATATGCATAATCTTGCAACCTATCTCGATTTTCATGCACATGGTATCTTCCTGTCACACCCCAACCTTGGGGGGTGTGGCGGCACCCGTGCCCTAAGGCTCGAGCATATCAATTTTGATAACCGAGAGATATACAACAACTCATGGGCTAACGAGGCCTCTAACACATTCTCAACCGAATAAGGATATAACCACCAAAGCACTCGAAAAGTCCCAAGCCATACATATCTATAACAAGGCCGCCAAGGCCGACATAAACATAACAAATCTACTGGAGAGGACAACAAGGCCACACACGACCATCATACACAACATGACTTTGTCTACAAGCCTCTAAAGAGTATACCGACAATAATTGGTCGAGATAGGGCCCCGCCATACCCAACTATATACATATGCATATCCATTATACCTATCATCTTACTATACAATTCGAAAGAATGGAGCGTGACAACCTCCAACCGAGTTGAGTTGTACTTGTGAGGAAATCATCCGTATCTCTATATGTACATGCGGGCATGAAATACGGTATCCCGAAATATACACCAGTTCAAAAGATGTACCGAATATGTAAGACATATAACCAATATAGACAAAGACATATCATAAAAGATAAGGGTACAAATGTCAACTTGAAACTCACAACAAGCCTTGAGGGCCTACCCGACACAATTATGAAAATGTATGCATGTCTATAAAAACCAAGCCGCTCAATGGGGCCATATAACGTAATATCCAATATCTCTGTGGGGAAAATCATGTCATAATACATATATATCGTACTCGTCCTCAATAAGGACTCGGTCGTACCCAACCCAATTGTGGGACTCGGTAATAACAAAACTAACTGCAAATGGGTGCACATCTACGTGTTGTTCTCGGCCGACTATAACGTAGCTCGATAAGAAAATATCTAAATATATATAAGTGCAATGCAAGACAGACTCTAAGGGGACTTATGAAACTAATCGGAGTGACTTAAGGTCGTTATCCTCCGATTATCATTATGTAACGATGTCCGTATCACTAATCGAGAGTCATCAATGATCATAAGAAAGCATAGGGTTCAAGAGACTAACAAGTAGGAAAAATGCTTTCGAAACAGTCCAACAAGAGTTATAAATTGTAACAAAATGATATGAAAATAATTGCAAGCTTTAAATTTAAGAGTATAGTTCCTTTTGAAGGGACATCATTATGGTTATACTTATTCGTCGATCATGACAAAAGAATGCAAGAGTGTACCTTAACATACCTTGTCCTTGTCGCTATAATCGTTCTACAAGTCCTCGCTTCTCTTACGGATAATCATCTATATCGCACAAAAGTTGATATCAATATTGAATCCAAATTCCATAGAAAAATTCATGTATGTATCTTATCGACAACTTTAAACACCTCGGGTTCTTAAATTCTTTTACAAGGGATACTTATATAACTCGATCATGTGATTCTCCAAACACAATTTCCATAGAAGGCTCATGTAGGTGTTCTTCGATAATTCTAGGCATAAATGATTCTTTAATCTTTTCTTATACAAAAAGTCTTATGTGATTCAATCTCACAATCCTTCAAACCATATTATTCTTAATCCATAACATATACCATCAATCCAATTATCCAAACTCAACTCATACTTTGAGTAGTATAACCCAACAACTCATACTATGATGATTTCATAAGTTTGCGAAGTTTTGATTATGAAAATCTTTTCACAACTTGTTTCAAACCAACAATTAATCATAATAACAAGTACGAAAGGATAAATCCTTACCTTTAGGCATCCAAATCTCCTTATCATAGCAAGTTGTCCTATACTTAGGGTTTCCAAAATTGATTCAATCCGGAGAAGATGGTTCTTGCGATTATCATGGGGACTATCACGTTAATCTTACGTGATTTAGCTTTGGATTTGATCTTAAAGTGTTCTAATCCCTTAGACAGATTTGGGAATGTTTTAGGGTTGGTTATTGAGGGAATTGAGGGCTCCAAGTCGAAAATCCCAATTTAAACTCGTAAGAAAATTTCCACCGCCCAAAAGGACGGTTCATTTGACGGAACCGTCAACCTTTTGATAGTCTATCAAATCTGCCATCAAATATTCGATGATCCGTCAAATCTTTTGTATTTCTTAGATTGATGAACTATAATTTGCATTAGAAATTAGACTCTCTGAACTTGAATTTAGATAGGTTATGGACTCCGTAATTTCTTATATACTAGGAGATATAACCCCAACAAGGTGAGCCAAAAATCAGGTCCGGAAATTCTGCCCGATTTTTCCCGCATTCCAACGAACTCACTTTCTTTGATTCGTTTAGCCCCGAATTCTTCCGAGACATACTTAACACTCATATAAACCTTAATAAGATTACGTTAGTTAACTCACGATGAAAATTACACCTAAAGTATGAGGTGTAACATCTTTCCCCTTTAGAAACATTCGTCCTCGAATGTTGAGGTCGTCAATTTAGAACCTCGACTCCCAAAATTCTTTAAAAATTTTAGCAGAGTTTTCTCTATAAACAGGACTATCCAAAACTGTCAATCAACCCAAACATATATCCAATACCACACAGGGAAACACAAGATCAAGATAACGTTAATTGGTCTCCCACGACCGCTTGTACTTATAAAAATTAAAGGTTTTTAGTCGTAACTTACTTTAACATCTTCTTGCCGACATCCGAGTTGTACCGATACACTTGCTTCGAAATATGCTCTAAATAAGGTACATTGTCCAACTTCGATAAATCCAAATAGAATAAAGGGATTATATCGAACGAATACTAACTAGAAGCTATTTCTAGTAGGGTGATTCTTAGGTTCCGTGACCTTTCTTGATAGCATTCTTGCGGATTAAGTACTACCTCATCCTATCACTCGATCCGATTACATTGACATACATTGTTGGTACATCCCCAACCTTCACATAGTTGTACTCCTCTTTTACATAATTGCATGATAGCTATACTTTGTTTAAGCCATTATATTCTAACATCTTGGTTATATCTTTCTTTTTGGTTTTATATTGGCCGTCTTATGATAGAGTTTAGGTTACGAGTTCGTGGGAATGAAGCATAAGATGATGATGAGAGGTTGGGCACGATGGTCACCAAAGTCGAAGACGTAAAAATTTAGTAGGGCTATCCGAATCCACTCCTTCCTCTATTCTCCTTCTTCCTTTATCGATAGTGTCTTTATACGAAACACAAATTTTAAGCGGCCTACTGGTTTAAAAAAATTCCTTTCGTCAAGTATATCTTTTTCCCATTTTTTATTTGGAGTGTTTTCTCGAATAAGCGCTCGATTGGGACTATGCTCGCTTGCTATTTACTATCTTCCTCAACTGAATTCAATGTTATAATCTTGAATATGCTCAAATGGAATCTTCCTTCCTATAACACCAATTTCTTACTTCGTCTCCTTGTTGATATAAATATTTCCTATGTTCTTATTTCTTTAAATCGATATCATTATTTCCGGTCCCTTTTCTTTTTGTGACATCGATAAGAGTTCTATTCTTTTTTTCATGTATAGTTCTTTATTTATCAATTTGGTAATATTTCTCTTACTAGTCATTGATACTAAATCACTTTACTTACAACCTTGAACATAGCCGAAACTTCGCTCACTACATTTTACTTCCTTTATCCATTCATGGTCTATGTATATGTATATGACACGCTTTCTACATCGGTGATAACTCGACCGATCATCGATGTAAACACAACTATTCTTAACAAAATTTTCTACATACCTGATTAGTTACATAACTTATGAGTGGCATCGGAACCTACTATTCCCCCGACTTAATCTCGGGTACCTATACACCCTATGGCTTCGCTCTCGCATCGCAACATTCTTCAAGATCACCTGGCCATTTATACCTGTCCATACCGATGACACAACGACTACAATCTCTCGGGACATTCCTTGGATCTATGGCCTAAAGCTCCACATCCAAAACATAACTCAATGTTAGATAAATATACTCCATCATGTCTCTCTCCACATGCCGACATCGCTGTCTACTACTTCCAAATCTTCCAAAGTGTTTGCCCGATTTCTACCCAAGAACTTTGATATGACACATCTCTCAATTTAAATTCTTCGATACCTACTTCCATCCCAAACCTTCTTCTAGTCTGTCTATCGGTTACTTCTCCCTCACTTTTACTTGTTAAGGGCGAACCTTGGTTAATTGACCTCCATGATAACGGGCTTCCCAATCTCTCGAGGGGTTTAACATGTAGGGGTATTTGAACATAGCCTTGCTCTAGGAAAATGACTGGAGGTGTTGTTGCGTAAACTGTACCACTCATACATAACCCAACCGAAAACATCCGCCGTGTTGATGGCCTTTGCATTGCACGTGTTTTCCTATGATCCGGCAACACCTCGGAATCGGTGGCACTCGGAAGGGCAATTCTTCGGGGGCATCGATGAGTCTTCTTCCATAGAAAAATCCCCTAATAGATCATTTTCCATAGACATTTTCCATAGAATAACTTATATTTCTTTCTCGGTGTCCTTATGTTCATCGAATTCATATTAACTCGGTGGTCGTCGGCTAGGGCCTTCTCCTACATTTCGACCCAATTCCCCGTTATCGTACTCCCCCCGGATCTCGGCATTACTAAAAAGGGAGTTCAATATGAAAATATGGGAATTTAGTAACTTACGACTTCACTTTTAACGCACGATCTAGATTTTTCAAGAAAGGTAACATCCTAAATGTCCTTTACCCTCTTGTTTATAAGTGTGGTGCGCAACACACCCATAAGTAAGACTCTACCAGACACGGATTATAGATACCCCTAGGACAAACCTACTATAATACCACTTTTCACACCCCAACCTTGGGGGTCCGGCCGGCACCCGCGCCCTAATGCCCGAGCGTACCGATCCCGATATCCGAGATATATACAACAACTCATGGGCCAACGAGGCCACCGACATATACTCAACCGAATAAGGATATAGCCACTAACACTCGAAAAGTCCCAAGACATACATATCTATAACAAGGCCGACAAGGCCGGCATAAACATAACAAATCTACTGGAGAGGCCAACAAGGACACACACGACCATCATACATAACATGATCGTCCGCAAGCCTCTAAAGAGTCCGACAAAAACTGGTTGGGATAGGGCCCCGCCATACGCAACTATATATATCCATCATACATATCACTTACTATACAACTCGGAAGAATGAAGTGTGATGACCTCCACCGAGTTGAGTTCTACCGTGAGGAAATCATATGTATCTCTATCCGTACTGCGGGCATGAAACACGGTGTCCCCGAAAGAAATATCGGTACGAAATATGTACCGAATATGTAAGGTAGATAACCAATATAGACAAAAGACATATCATAAGAGATAAGGGTACAGAAGTCAACCTAAAACTCATAATAAGCCTCGAGGGCCTACCTCGAAACAATCATGAATTTGTATGCAATAAATTCTCCCTTTGTTCTTCACTATCAACTCCCAAACTGATAGCCATAATCCTCCTTACTACAACAACCAAACCATCATTAAAAGGAAGTTCTACATCATCTTCACTCACACCTCCATCTTCTTCCCCTTTCCCATTTTTACTCTCATTTTGTCCATTAAGAATCTTCCTAGCTACCCCAACAAGACCACTATTAGGCAACTCTACATCATCTTCACACACACCCCCCTCTTCTTCTTCCTCACTTTTTTCACTCACATATTCTCCATCTTCTCTCACGAGAATATTTCTTATATTTGGACATTCATGCATCATATGCCTCCTTCCATGACATTTGTAACATTGAATGGAACTAGAAGGTTTAGATGACTTAGGATTAAAAGGTTTACCTCCTTCTTTGTCATATGCTTTAGCTTTCCCCTTGTCTTCTTGAGGTCTAGAAGTCACATCTTGTTTTGGATATGGCTTCTTTGAATTGGTGTTTGGCCAACTCCTCCATGAACTAGCTTGCTGCTTTCTTTTAATTTGCTTTTCTAGTTTTACAACCATATTTACTAACTCATCTAAAGTTACATATTGTTGTATTTCTACTACATTAGATATTTCTTTATTTAAACTATTAAGAAATCTAGCCATAGTGGCCTCTTCATCTTCCATACAATTAGCTTGGATCATAGCCATATATGCATAGTGTTAAAGTATTCATCAATAGTCATGGTTCCTTGATCTAATCTTCGAAGATGCATTTGTAGGTCCCTCTCGAAAGTGGGAAGGCATGAACCTCTTCTTCATGACTCTCTTCATGTCACCTAAGTAGCAATGGGTGGTTCTCCATCTTGTTGTCCATATTTTGTAAGGTTTTTCCACAAAATAGAAGCATAGTCAAAAATTTAACAACATTGAACATAACCTTCTAACCTTTCGAATAGTTGTGACAATTAAAAATGGCCTAAAATATCCGCTCCCAATCAAGGTACAAGTCCGGATCTCTTGTGCCCTTGAAAGTTTACATCTTTATCTTTATGCTATCAATGTTATCATCTTCCACTCTACCTCATTGTCCCCTCCTATCTCTCCCCACCCTATCTAGATTTACATCAAAATCATCAAGAAAAGTCATCTATAGGGTTTTCTTGATGTACAATGGGGGCATGGGGTACATTTCTTCTATTTTGAGGCCTAGGATTATTCGGGGTTGTACAACAGGTTGATTTCCCCTCCTAAGTTCGACTATTGTCTCATTTTGTTTAGCATTACATCTTTTATCTCTTGAAATTGCAAGTTCCATCTTTAAAATTGTTGGTGCATAGCTTGTAGAGTAAAGTCATTTCTTCCTCGGATCTCAAACTTTCTTCTTGACGAGCCCCTCCTTTCGTCTTCACTAGACATCTTTCTAAGAAAACAAATAGTGTATCACTCGAACTTTGGTTTTTTTCCTCAATTGTTCTCACCCACTCTTGCCTTTTTCCTCTCAAATAACCTTTGGGAAAAATACTTTGTGGATTTATAACTAAATCTTGCGCGTATCAAGCCCTTAGTAGTAAAATAAGGAATTTTGAGGTACTAAAGAAAGTGAAGAACCAATCCTAGAAAGAATTAGGATATAGTTGAAACAAGACACTAACAAAAATGAACTTTTTTTAAAACAAGACAAAGAGTAAGTAAAATATTGATTGTTTTTTATCCTCAAAGATCTAGGATCCCATTTTCTTGTTTTCTATCTTAACTTTTAGAAAATAAATAGATGAAAGAAAATTCTTGGAGAGCAAATAATATACCTTTTTTCCATTTTACTGTTCACTGCTACAATATTTTTTAAATTTTCTTTTTACTCTTTTTTTTGCTCTTAATCCCCAAGATTATCAATAACCGAATCTTGATAGAACCGCTCGATACCACTTGATAATAACGAGGATAGGGAGATCCCAAATTTAGAACTAAATTATTAGAAGTGTAGAAGCAAAAATAGAAAAGAATTTGAAAACTAGAAAAATAAAGATATGGAAAAATCGAAGGAACAATCAACATTAGCGTAACATGAAGCTAGCTAATCCATGCCCATAATAATATCAAAATCAACCATCTCTAACTCCACTAAGTCTTCTAGGGTTTGACGATTACAAACAATCACCACACACTTTCGATAGACTCACCTAGTAACTACCGGCTCACCTACCGGCGTGAATACCTCAAAGGGTTTATTTAACAACATATGAAGAAATGGATAGTATACATGTGATGATGTCTCGGTGAAGACTCTAGGTCTTGTAGACCCGTCAAAGCATAGATGCAGCTCTAATTATCGCCGAACTAGATGTTCCTCCCTTACCTATACCTCTCCTGCTGGTGCTTGAGGAACGTGCCCCGAAGGGCACACAAAAGATGAAGATGTGGCCATAGATCTAGTTGGCTGAGCCATACCACCACCACCTCTCATCTAACAATATCTCATAATATGAGAAAGATAGACGACAAAAGAATAGCAAACATCGATCCTCGATGACATGGCCCTGGATGGGCCTTACCACACCGATCACATCGAGATAAATGTGACCTCATCTGGCTATAATCCCTTCTATATTGAGACCCCGATGCCGGTGAGCTCGACCCACCCGCATCGACCAAATTGATCATACCTCAACCCCGGAAACTGTGATGGTGCACTAGCTAATGGATATGATGGACTTCTAGCAAACTATGGCTCGAAACCACTACGAGAATATTTGTAAGAACCCGAATATCTAGCCTTCTTACTCGATTCCTAATGGTCTACCCGTTGTTGTTGTTTGTGCTTTTCTAAGCCTTGAGCATATGCCCGCATACGAGAAATATCCATGTCCGGGTGCAACGAGGCATGTCATGCACACATTAATCAAATGCGGCCTCAAACCATGCACAAACCGGTATACCCGATCACTCATCTTAGCTACAATTGAAGGAGCATACCTAGCCAAGGAGTCAAACTGGAGGTCGTATTCCCGCACACTCATGTTACGCTGCTAGAGGTTAAAAAACTTATCAACTCTAGCTCGCCGTAGCTCTACTAAAAGATAGTGATAGATGAAGGCCTCTAGGAATTCTTTCCATACCGCTAGAGGTTCAACGATCCTCTAGATCATTCATAATACTCGTACCATTAGAAAACAATATCCCGTAATCTATACGACGCTAACTCTACTACCTCCATATCTATAGCATAATGATCCGCAAGGTCCGATGCACCCGATCTATGAAGTTCGTGGGTTCTATTTCGGAACAAATCCTATAAATACTTGGAGGATCCAAGTCGATGAAATCCTGGACCCTAGCACTAGCTGCCCTCTCAAAGCAACTCCAACTCCCATATTCGACGTTGGTCTTGAGCGACCACTATCCGAGTCAACAAAGGTATCTGCGCTCGCATATCATCGTGGGAACTAGGTAGAGAATATTTTAGTACTCCAACCCTTCTCTCGCTCACCGCAGTCCGGAAATCGAGATGGAGTCTCACTTTGGGACTCACCATGTACTACATTAGCGGGTGGCACTAGAATGGTACCCTCTCCCGCAAGCCTCTCAATCCCTTTACCTCGTTGATCGCTTTCTTATAGTAGGCATCGTTGTAATTATAAACACGATAAGGATCAAGAATAGAACTCTTACAACTCATTTCTATAACACAATTCTAGATCAAGAATAAGATGAAATCATCCTAAATGTCTCGTAGCCTCCCGTCTACAAGTGTGGTGCACAACACACAAAAAAAAAAAGACTCTACTAGACACGACTTGTAGTCCCTAGGACAGATCTACTCGATACCAAGTTTGTCACGCCGCAAATCGGAGGGGCACGATCGGTGCCCGAGCCTTACTTTACCGAGAACCACATATATGACGTATCATACACTTTAACATACAAATGGGCCGTCAAGGCCACCATGATAGATTGAAATGAGTCAAAACAAGAAACAATTTATGATACCAACCTAATGAACATATACATACACATGAGAAGGGTGACATAAAGTCCACACATAACATCTTATGCCGACAAGGCCATACATGACATCTATACATCAAAACATATGTCGATAAGTCTATACATGACATCTACATACATAACAAACATCTACAAGCCTCTAGGAGTAACATCATCATCATAAGGTCGGACAGGGGCCTCACCATCCCATAATATGTACATAAAAGCATACAAAAACTCAACATCAACTCCAGAAGAAGAGGAGTGCACCAACCTAAGTTGAATAGTAAACTTACTGTGGAGGCTCATCAAGTCATCTACTTGAACCTGCAGGCTTGAACACGCATAATCACCAACAAAGGGACGTCGATTTAATAATGTATTGAATATGGAAAGCATAAGAGCATAAGTAAGACATTAATGTAAAAGAGAGTCAAGAAGGATCAACTCCGTAACTCATATTTGCCACCGAGGGCCATGCTATGCAATACAATATATACGCTAATATAACGCCGTCATGAATCACGTGCATATATAATTCCATAAGCCACAGTGGGCAACATCATCATAATAGTAACCAACTGATCAATGTATATATATATATATTGTGTATATAATGCCATCATGAGAACCATATGCATGAGAGACATAGTATACATCCCGAACTCGTCGAAGTGACGTAAGGTTGTTATGGATCTTAACATGTCATTCTACCTTTCAACATGTATCAGTAAGATAAGACTTAAACATGTATCAATACTCCTTTCAAAAGAATTGAGAACATGGCCATATTTAACTAACATGAATAGAGTCCTTTTAGAGGGACGTTCATATACGTCCGGTTTACATTTAGGTCATGCCAAAAGAAGGATAGGATAGCCTTCACATACCTTTGTCGTTTACTTAATGACTCAACGTATAACTTTCCGTAGCACTTGAATCTACATTAAAGACAATATAACCTATGGTTAAAGTCATGGAAGGACTTATAAACACATTATAAGCTAGTAGCTCTCCATAGAAAAATGGGCAAGATCTCCCCTATAACTTTCACTTCCCTCCGATTTAGGATAACACCAACAACCAGAACAATATCAATAATGACATAACCACGTTATACCATTCATAACTAGTCAAAATATAGCTCACAAAGGTCATTAAAACAACTCACATGCACCCTTAACAACAACTTCCAAATAACAACCAATAGCTATACAAACTTCCCAATCAACATAATGATACATCGAGCGGCAAGCTCGATTTACGATTAAAAAAACTATAGCTTTAAACCCATTTTCCTTCTAGTATTTGTTAACAACAATAATCGCAACATAATAAATTACCCCTACTGATTTTTATCCATAACACAACATTAAAATGAACTCATAACAATCCACAAATTACGTAAACTCAAAACTGGTTTCGATTATTTCTTCATCAATTCTTACTTCCACAACTTAGTTAAGACACCAATAAGCTTAACCACAACATACTCAAGACAACTCTCACATTTTCCGGCCATATAATAACATAAAATTACTCTAAATAGTTCATAATACCGTAACAACTTCCACCCAATTTTCAACCCCAACTTCAAAGGTTCTTCACCAAACAACCTAGTTAGAACTTAGATAAACTCAAATACATGAAGAAGGGAGTAGTTTTTCACCTAAATTAGATCTTGTAGGAATGAACAATGGCAGTATCTTGCCATGGATGACCACCAATTTCCTTCACTTAAGATCCTTCAAGATTGGAGATAACCCTTTAACTTGAATTAAAAGAAGAAGAAGATTACTTGCAGCTTCTTAAGGGTTTTGGAGCTGTATGTTTGGGAGAGAATTTTGTCACTCCTCTTAAGTCTTACTACTTGGAAAATAATTAGGAGAGATGAAGAGGATCAACCCCTAAAAGGGCCCTCTTAGCTAACCTACACATGTCCTTTTGGGAGGATTATTTTGGGCCTTATTTTTAACAAGTAGGTGACACAACTACTTGTCACCTACTTGCTTAATTAATGGGTGTCACATGCTTCCCTTAATCATTTAAACACGTGTCTCATCCTTGTTTAATAATCATGACATGTGTTAAGTAGCTCAAGCTAGTAGGATAGGTAAGAAAGTAGCTCAAGCAAGTAGGACTGGTAAGCAAGTAGCTCAATTTTATGTATCCAATTTCTCATTTGTTTTTCCAAGTCTCATTCACCTTAACTTATTTAAGACTCGATAAATCTTCCTTAACCTTGTAGAGGGATTTCATCTTTTATGAGCTTACATTAGATAACTTATAATGACAATGACATCCGAAGTATGGGGTGTAACACGATCTATGAGATAAAATAATAGAAATCATCCCTAAATGCCCGACAGCCTCTTGCTTATAAGTGTGGTGTACAACACACTCATAAATAAGACTCTACGAGACACGACTTGTTGACTCCCTAGGACAGACCTGCTCTAATGCCATGTTTGTCACATCCCGAATTGGGGGGTGTGGTCGGCACCCCGTGTCGCCCTGGACCGAATGTACCACTCGAAACACAAGTTGTGAATTGATAGAAACTTCGACCGACAAGGCCATAAAAATTGTGAAAGGTATGGAGGTATAAGCAAAACACAAATAGGCCAAACAAGGCTACCACCGTGAATACATGACGTTATCCGGATATCTCAACAAGAAGGTAAACAACCCCAAAACATCTATATACATACATATACAAGATCAACAAGGTTATCATACAAATCGACCGATCAACATCCAAGCCGACAAGGCCATACAAAAAAACTTACCAAATGTCACACCCCAAACTAGGGTGTGTCAAGCACCCGGTGTTGTACTAGCCTGGGCATACCACAATGAACCATAAAACTTGAATGTACATAAATTGGGGCTAATAAGGCCACAATCGGCATAATACATCATCTGGATGACTCAACAAGAAGGGTACACAAACCCAAAACATATATATACATATATATACAAGAACGAAAGGTTATCATACGGATCAACAGACTAACATCCAAAGCCGTCAAGGACGTACAACATATCTAGACAAATACAACAAGTCTACAAGCCTCTAAGACAAGTATTACTATGAAATGGTCGTGGACAGGGCCCCGACCTACCCATCATCCATACATATACAAAAGAATCGACTCATGACCTCTAACTTGGTAGCCTCGAAAGAAGTGAAGCTTAATAATCGACGGCTAAACTCATAAGCTCATATTGTGGAGGCTTATACCTTTACTTGAACCCGCAACATGAAATACATTGACATCGGTAAGAGAGACGTCGGACAAATGAAATATACCGGTATGTAAGGCATGAATAATAATATGAAAGCATAAGCCGCAAAACAAGGTATAAGAAACAACCCGATAACTTGTATGCCACTCAAAGGCGAACAATGAAACTCTAAAACCCTTATTGAACCTCAAGTACCTATATAACTATCCATCGCCAACCAATTATAGCCCGATGGTAATCATGTATATATAAATGTCCATCGCCCAATCGATTATCGCTCGGTGGTATTATTACATGTATGAATGTCTTTCGCTCAACCGATTATAGATCGGTGGTATTATTATATGTATGAATGTTTGTTGCCCAACCGGTGGTATGCAATTAATGCATATATGCTACATAGGGCTATCACCCACCAATTATAGCTCGGTGGTAATTATAACTCTTATACATATGTATAGATAGGACTCTTGGCTCAATTTACTCTTAGGAACTCTTTCTTTTACTTTTATACGACATTTGGTCGACTTTACCGTAACACTTTGAATACACTCAATTTAGGAGGAATAAGAAAGCATAAGAAACTCGAGAATCACGGACAACCCAACCTAGACAGATATTACATACAATATGAAAGTACTCCCACAAGGGACAATCAACTCATGAATAAAGTACACTTCTAGGATATGCTCTTTGGAAATGATAGATGTTACATACCTTTTGTCAATTCACTCATCGATGCGATGTATAAGCTTTATCACTTCAATCTACATTAATTGAAATAACACTATCGTCAAGCTAACTTAGAGCTAAAATAGGCTATAATGAGCTATAAGCTCAACTACAATATTTTGGGCAGCACCTCCCCTAATCCTTTCACTTTTCTCACATCTCCAATATACCAACACATCCAGCACATCAACAAGCATATATACAACAATATTCATCCTTATATCCATCATAAGAACCTCAACTACCAGCCCAATGAGATATAACAATATTACAATATATTCACTATATTCTTCATAATTTCTAGCCACTAGGTAGGTTAATATCACACACAACACTCCAATAATTATTTCCAACCTTATCTCACAAGTTCTTCATTCCATCAACTAGCTATGACATAGATGATCTCAAACACATGGAGGAAGAGATACCTTACCATATATGTCAAGAATATGTCCTATTTCCACCTTACTCCAACTTGATTGTGCTAACCCTCATTCTATGAGGCCCATGTTTGTGTGTATCTTCCCTTGGTTTTTGCAAGGTTCGTATTTAAGGACATATCTTTTTCAAGAAGGGGAGGATGATATGATATCGGGGGCACCAACCACTCAAAATCACTCAACCGAGAACAAGCCAAGGAACTCCAAGCTTTACAAGATATGTTGATGCATAGAGAGGATTTGGAGGCCCTTATGGGCCTACATAGTGGAGCGTATGACATTTGGATAATCGCTTGGAGTGAAGATGGTAAGGCTCGCAACACAACCTGCATTTTGCATATTATGTGTGCAACTCAAAGTGTGTGTCTCGCACATTACACCTCCAGATTGGGATCAATATTGAAAATGACAAAACTTGTGGTTAATTAGCAGATGGAATCTGTGATTTGGTGTGCGAATCGCAAGCTATGTCTCAGTGCGTAAAATTGGCCAATTTGGGTTACTTTTGCAAGTTGAGGACTATGGTCACTTTTGGGCCTAGTTTGTAATAAATCCTAATACTATATATAGTAGTTCTCAAGGTTTAGAATAAGACTTTTGATTATTGATGAATTGAGAGTAAAACCATTGTTAGCTACTTTGTAGTGTTAGCTAGTGATTAATGTATATTATAGAGTGATATTATAGAGTGATAGCACAATTAAGATGGATTTCTTGGTTGTCTATTGAACTTGTTCATGATTCTCATATGAGTTCTCTCACTTGTGGAATCAGCTTTATAACATATGTGCTTTTATTGAATAATATTTAGGAGGTCTTTAGTTTAATATACCTTTGGTTGGCTATTGATTTCAATTCTTCTATCATGCTTTCTATCTTGATTGTTGCTTGATTTGGTTTATTTCATCGAGGTCTAAGCTTTCATATAGTTTAGATTGTTTTGAATGCCATTGATTGTATCAATCTCATATCCTTTCAATTCCACATTCGATTTCTAGAGTTTCCCCTTTAGGAATCATATCATTTGGTATTAGAGCTTAGGCTAAAAGATTATTTCTACAATTCTCAATCCTAAGTTCTTCTAATTTGAAAATCGACAAAAAATTGAAAAAATAAAAAATTCCAAAAAATTCGCGGTCTAGTGTGATTTAAGTGTTTTTGTTGATAGATTTGTATTCCTAGAGGTTGAATCTATTACATACTAAAATATCAAGTCATTCGGAGGTGTTTTGAGTGAAATCACCATTGGAGGACCTTCAACATTGAAGAACACCAAATGGGTCTTGGTGACTTAGTATTCAATTGATTCCGAACACTATTGGGCTTTGTTCTCCTTATTGAGAGAAAGGTAGATCTGAAATTTGAGATAAATTGGAGTTGATTTGATACTAGTTAGAAATTCGAAGCGTTCTTCATTGTTCATCAAGTTCTTGTGAAGAAGAAGACCAAAAGGTGTTTGATCCAAAAACCCTATGGAAAAAGTTGGAAAAGTGTTTTTAGAGCCCAAAATAGCAAATATCCAAGGAAAGTGGGTCCATGTCATTAAAATAGTAGGGAATAATCAAATAGTGGTCAGCCAAATGAATTCCAAGGAATTTTGACGTCACCAAGATTTTGGAACACATTCACAACCTACGATTGTGGGTTGCGCCGCAAACCACGCCTGCGAACCATAAATAAAACACGTGCCTTGACGAAACTTTGGGAAATTAGGGCATCATCTACGAACCATAAGTTGTGTCGCAGATCATGCTTTTGTACCACTATTGAATCACAAATCATGCTTTTGTACAACTATTGAATCGCAAATCAAGTCGCATATCACAATTTTTAGGTTTTGTGATTCCAATTCGATTTCGAATCCATTTCTTTTCACTTCTTTGATTTTCAAACTATTTAACATCAAGTAATTGACCTATTTTATTGTTAATTAGTTTTTGAGTCCTATTTTTCATTTCGTGCTAATTCTTTTAAGTTTTTCCATTTTATTTCATTGAACTTCTTTGACTCTGTCTGTCTTTCAATTTGACAAGAATTTATTCCTCCACATAGGCTAAGTGACCTTGTGAATTTATTGGACAAAGTTTTTTATCAACCTTGGAAAACACTAGAGTGTGGATAGTTGAGTGAAAACAAGGAGTGTGGCGAGTGTAGTGCAAATACGAGCAACGTGAGGAATGTTACTTCTAACGTGTTTGTAGAGTTTTGCAGGTACTATGACTAATTCCGAGAGGTTGATCTCATGACGGAGAGGATCGATGTCCCTTATACTTAAGGAGTTGACGAGGATGAGAACGGAGATGAGTGGAATGAGGGAGCAAGTGGATAAGATGAAGTAGAGAATGGGAAATATAGCGTCAAGATTGGGAAATGTTGAACATACAAGTCAAATGGGAAATCTACAATCTAAGATGGGAAGAGAGTTGAGCTACGAACCAACTATTTCATCGACTCTTACACTGGGACAAGTACATACATTATGCTTTCCTCAACCTACCCCCACACCTTTCCAACACACCTAACAACCTACTTCCCCAAACACCAATGTTCAAACAAATGTGAGGTGAACCAATCCTCATACTAACCACCACTTATATCGACCATTCCAAAATGAGTCGCCACAACAAATGGCTACACATGTAGCTCCACAACATGTTCCATAAGTACCCCCATCTGCACTACCACAACAATTTCCACCCTAACCATACCAAGCCCATTTCCAAAAAACCATTTATGATGACATCGTTGAGAAAGTTACTCAAGAAGGATGGTGGATTAGACCACGACATAAGGAGAGACATGTAGGTTTATCAAGGTGTCGGAAGGCAAAGAGATATTGGGAGATACCATGTGCATAAAAGTCAGGATAGGTTGCAAGATATATAAAAGGGAAACCTCATCACTTGGGAGAAACCCAAAACCATTACTCACGCTTCCCAAACCAAGGTTGATTACCAAGCAAAGGGAGGTGACAAGACAACGGGAAGTAACAATGAAAATTCTAACTTCCCTCACCCTTCTATTATTCAATGTCATAAATGTCAAGGTAATGGGCACATTGCAAAAGAATGCCCCAATCGAGAGATCAATTATGGCTATACTTAATGACTACCACATCAATGATGATGAAGAGTGTGGTGTTGAAAATAAGGGTGAAGAATCAAGGGATGAACATGAGGAAGAACTCGTGAGACAACGATTGGAGGAAAATACAAACTTGACTTATGCATTACAAAGGCATATGGATGCTTCTATGAATAGGGAGGTGTTTAATCAATGGGAGAGTCTATTTCATGCTACGTGAAAGATAATGGGTAAAAGTGTGCTCCTTGATCATAGATGGTAGGAGTTGCACAAATGTGGTGAGCACTACTTTGGTTGAACACATAAAGTTTCCCACAACAAAACATACTAGTCTGTACAAACTCCAATTGTTCAATGAAGGTGATAAAGTGAAGGTTTCCAAGTGGGCGAGCATCAAATTTAGCATTGGTAAGTATCAAGATGAGGTGGTGTATGCTACTTTGCCAATGCAATAATGTTATATGTTGCTTGGGAGACCTTAGCAATTTGATAGGGGTGTACAACATGATGGGAAAAATAACAAGTACTCATTTGTATTAGAGGGTTGAAATCATATCCTCATCCCATTAACACCCTATCAAGTAATTAAAGATTATAGAATCATGATGGAGCTTTGGGAGAAAGCCCAAAGGGAGAAAATTGAAAAACAAGAGAGAGAGGCAATACTTGATCAAGAGAGCCAAAAGGGAGTTCATGAGGAATCTAAGACTTGTGCACTTGTTAAAATGAGTGACCACTTGAAAGGTGTTGATACTAACCAAGATACTAGCATTTTTCCTAGTATAGCCTATTCTTTTTACAGGTATATAATGATATGAGTCACGAGGAGATAACAAAGAGAAAGACCCGTCTCTAAGGTTTGAATGTCTCTTCTTCCTTTTCTCGTTGACACATATATTGGTAATGCCATTGATGAGAGTGCCTCTACACTAGTCGATTATATTGATGACTGAAGTGATTATTTTTGCAAGGTCAATTTTTGTCAACCTAGTGTTGGCACTTATGATTTGAATGATAGTACATTATCATGTGATACGATGATCAATTTGAGCGTATTGTTAACCCACTAATTAAGGTAACTTGTGATGTGCCTAATGAACCTCCAATTAGTGATAATGTGAATGTAGTTGATCATGTGAATGAGTGTGACACCCCACCCTTGCTTGATAGATGTGAAAATGAAACTCTTAGTCTTGTCCTTATATCAAGTGATGAGTTCCGGGGACGTGGAGGAAATGTGTGTAATGTAAATCCTCATGTGAAAGAATGTTTTGAAAAAGAAGGTGATGCTTGTTTCCAAATGACTACTTCTTCCTTGGGTGTTCCAAATCCTTGTAGTATGCTTGCTCGTGTCCTTGAACCTAATAGAAATGCTACATACAAGATCACCATAGATGAAGTTATTTTTAGTGCCAACTTTCTTTATTACTTATTTGCTTAGGATGACACCCATGCTTGTATTGAGGGTGCATTTCATGCTGGGAGGGGGTCCTCATGGGACATATAGTTATTTTGAGAGTGCATGTATTATTGAGTTTCCCAAAACCGAGGTGAGTAGTCTTTTTGCAAAATTTTATGGCTATAACATTGTAAAACTACTAAATTCCTTGACATACATGTTTATGAGTGTCCCAAAGAGGCTATACCTACCCCTTTGACCCCGAATATGTTTATTAGTGTAGATTATAGAGTGATAGCACAATTAAGCTGGATTCCTTAGTTGTCTATTGAACTTGTTCATGATTCTCACATGAGTTCTCTCACTTGTGAAATTATGAGTTCTCTCACTTGTGAAATTATTTTCATAGCATAGGTGCTTTTATTGAATAATATTTAGGAGGTCTTTGGTTTAATATACCTTTGGTTGCCTATTGATTTCAATTCTTATGTCATGCTTTTCTATCTTGATTGTTGCTTGATTTGGTTTATTTCATTGAGGTCTAAGCTTTCATATAGTTTAGGTTGCTTTGAATGCCATTGATTGTATCAATCTCATATCCTTTCGATTCCACATTCGATTTCTAGAGTTTCCCCTTTAGGAATCATATCATTTGGTATCAGATCTTAGGCTAAAAGATTATTTCTACAATTCTTAATCCTAAGTTCTTCTAATTTGAAAATCGACAAAAAATTGAAAAAATAAAAAATTCCAAAAAATTCGCGGTCTATTGTGATTTAAGTGTTTTTGTTGATAGATTTGTATTCCAAGAGGTTGAATCTATTACATACTAAAATATCAAGTCATTCGGAGGTGTTTTGAGTGAAATCACCATTGGAGGACCTTCAACATTGAAGAACACCTAATGGGTCTTGGTGACTTAGTATTCAATTGATTCCGAACACTATTGGGCTTTGTTCTCCTTATTGAGAGAAAGCTAGATCTGAGAGTTGAGATAAATTGGAGTTGATTTGATACTAGTTAGAAATTCGAAGTGTTCTTCATTGTTCATCAAGTTCTTGTGAAGAGGAAGACCAAAAGGTGGTGTTTGATCCAAAAACCCTATGGAAAAAGTTGGAAAAGTGTTTTTGGAGCCCAAAATAGCAAATATCCAAGGAAAGTGGGTCCATGTCATTAAAATAGTAGGGAATAATCAAAGAGTGGTCAGCCAAATGAATTCCAAGGAATTTTGACGTCACCAAAGCATTTTGGAACACATTCACAACCTACGAATGTGGGTTGCGCCGCAAACCACGCTGCGAACCATAAATAAAACACAGGCCTTGACAGAAACTTTGGGAAACTAGGGCATCATCTACGAACCATAAGTTGTGTCGCAGATCATGCTTTTGTACCACCGTTGAATCGCAAATCATGCTTTTGTACAACTATTGAATCGCAAATCAAGTCGCATATCACACTTTTTAGGTTTTGTGATTCCAATTTGATTTCGAATCTATTTCTTTTCACTTCTTCGATTTTCAAACTATTTAACATCAAGTAATTGACCTATTTTATTGTTAATCATATCAAGTTGGTCATTATATAGGGTGGTGATGAAGCAAGATCCTCACTTAATACGGTGGTGATGAATCAATCTGCTTATTAACTATACACATATACATCCTTGATCTTATCTCTAACTACCTATTTGATATTCTCCATATTCATATAATATGTGCAAAGTGTATAAAAGGTGTGCTTGAAATAAATATTTGCACCCTACTTCTCGAAGTTGGTCGAAACATATATTCTTCTATTCGTTTAACTTCTATGCTTCCCGACACTTCCGTAAAATTGTTTTAACAATCATTATCTGTATACAAGGTCCTATACCTTCCTGTAAACACTTAGGTTTATCAAATACACGATTCGACGTACAACTACGGGGTGTAACATCCTTCCCCCTTATGAACATTCGTCCTCGAATGTTGGGTAGCATATCCGAGGATTCTATCTCTTGGGGTTTCTAAAAATTTCTGCAGAGTTTCCTTTATAAATAGGACTATCCAAAATCTACCACACAACCGTAAAACACAACAATTGCCTCACGGGGCCATACAATATAACATATCTCATCACACCGGCCTCACACGATGTCTACAATCAAAAGAGCTATATAGCAAGTCGTAACTCACCTCAAGTGTCTCGACTCATAAACTGGCTGCATCCATCACATTCTTGCTAGAATCATCACCTAAAATCTAGAATAGATGAGGATATCTAGTCTTCATGTCTTCCTCGACCTCCCATGTCATCTCTTCCACATTGTTATTTCTCCACAAGTACCTTAACGGAGGCTATCTCATTAGTTCGCAACTTTGGATTTGGCGATCTAGAATATCAATTGGGATCTCTTCATAAGACAGATCCTCCATAATTTGAACATTCTCAACTCGGTGATATACGAGAGTGATCTCCTATACATTTCCGCAACATAAATATGTGGAAAATTGGATGGATTGCCTCTAACTCGGGAGGTAACTCAAGATCATAGGCCACTTGGCCAATTCTTCGAACAATATTATACGGTCGACGTATATAGGGCTAAGCTTGCCATTCTCGCCGAATCTCATTACGCCCTTCATGGGCGATACCTTTAAAAATACCCAATCATCAACGACAAACTCCAAATCTTAGTGCCGAACATTTGAATAAGACTTCGCCAACTCTAGGCGGTCAATAATTGCTCCCGGATTAACTTCACTTTCTCTCCGCTTGTACCAAGTCGGGGCCTAGCAACTCACTCTCCGCCCACCTCAAATCAACCAATCGAAATCTACACTTCCGCCCATATAAGGCTTCTTACGGATCTATCTTGATGCTTTGAAAGGATAGTTATTATTATAAACAAACTCAATAAGCAGCAAGTGATCATCCTAACTACCTTTGAAGTCACACAAGCTCATAATATGTCCTCGAGCGTTTGAATAGTGCGCTAGGCCTAGTCTGTCCGTGGATGGAAGGTCTGTACTACGATTCACTTGAGTGGCCAAACCTCTCTAAAAGGACTTCCAAAAGTTAGCTATGAACTGGGCATCTCCTTAATGTACAGTTTGGCATAATCTTTAGTCGAATAAGTAGTTTTAACAAGTAGAAAATATGCCAACTTTGTGAGCATGTCAATAATGACCTAACTAGAGTAGAACTTCCGAAAAGAAAGAGGCAACCTCGTAATGAAATCTATATTAATCATCTTATATTTTCACGTCGAAATCTCTATGTTCTCGAATCAAGGCCCCGTGCTTCGATGTTCAATCTTAACTTGTTGGCAATTTGGACACTATGCTACGAACTCCACAATATTTCTCTTCATGTCGTTCCACCGCAGAGACCGTTGAAGATCATGATACATCTTTGTCAAACCAGGATGAATAGAATACATGGACCGGTGGATCTTTGCCATAATCCGCTGTTGAAGCCCTTCAATATTAGGTACATATAACCGACCTCGGTATCTAAGAACCCCGTCTTCCGAAAGCTCTAACATTAGCTTCTTCTACAAGGGAATTCCTTCCTTTATTCTAACTAACTCGGATCATCAAACTGCCTTGCTTTCACTTCTACTATCGTGGATGATTTTACAAAGTATTCTCGGATCACAACACTTCCATCACTTGTATCAAGTAAGCTTACATTAAGCTAGCCAATCGAGACAAATCTCTAGTCATTTCCAACTTGTCACTTCAACATGGATTAGACTACTTGATAATAATGAGGTTAAGGAGATCCCAAATTTAGAATACAAATATGAGAATGCGGAAGCTAAATAGAAAAGAACCCGAAAACTAGAAAATAAAGATATAAGAAGTTCAAGGGAATAGTTTAAATAACTCCAAGAACGCAAGTTCGAAGATTGACAAGATCCAAGTAACAATGAATGGTTATTGGATGAACCAAATGCCTTTACTTGAGAAACGAATCAAACATTGAATTCGGATCTTGACCACTTCCCGAGTAACGTTAGACAACATTTAGTATGTATATTAAACGCCTTCTAAGAATACCAAGAAGAAACCAAAGATATCAAAGAAGAAGTTATCCTACTACCTTGAACTATGAACTAGCTACGTTGAAAGATAAATCCCAAAGTATTCTCGCCACAAAGGTTCAAAAGAACTCTCAAATATATTATATTCTTCAAAATGTGAATTATAATGAAGGACAAGCACCCCTTTATATAGTACTAAAGAAAGAGCTATTCAATATAGAAATAAATGAGAGTTATATTCCCTAGAAGCATAGAACACTACCCACACTTAGACCCATGCAATTCAACATAGATTAAAACAATTCTAAATAGGAATGATATTCCCTAGGGGCATAAAAGTCTGCCCACACTTAGACCAATGCAAGTCAACATAGATTAAAACAACACTCAAATATAAATTCTAGAAACTATTTTTATGCTTTCTTTGGATTTTCTTCTTTTGGGGGCTGGTTTGGGCCTCATTCCATCTGATTTAGACTTTAATTTGGGCCTCAAAATAGGTATATGACTTGAGAAAAATATCTTGATTGGGGTGGACCTCTTCTTCCATAACAATACACTTTTTTAATTGCTAATTGCACCCCATTGAGCTTGTCATGACCCAAATTACTAAGTCATGCAGGCACTACCTTTTTCCACCTTGGTAGGCGAACCGTTTCCTTAATCATTAATTCAACACAATAAAGTAAATAAAGCAGAATAATTAGATGTCTAATTTATCAAGTGCAGGATACAACAACTACCCAAGGAATCTGTCCGAATATTATAAGATCTTCTAAGTATACAACCGGCATAAAAGATACAACCACAATCTGAATACAACTTCTTTTTAGAATGAAAGTTAAACAAAAAATCTAGATGAACTCCACGAGACCCTTGAAGGCTAATCGAACCTCGCTAAAATTCATGTAACAAATCTACACTAAAAAAGGGTAGCAAGAGTAGTATCAAGTACAAACATTATGAACGGGTAGGTATCATAGGCCAACAACAGTTAGCTAACATATGTACAAGAAAGAAACTGAAAGATAGACATGCTCGCAATCAATTAAAAGTAATATCGCAGTTTAAGAATAACCACTCAAGTACAAAAGGATCAGTAACCAAATCATAGCCTATGGTGAAGCACCTAAACCCATGTCCGCCAAGTTTTCCAAGTAATTTCTCAAAATAATCACAAACACAAGTACAATTAGCAAATTCGATCCATGTAAAATGAAATAATGAGAATGAATGCACATGAAACGCAATGTAATAGACAAATATAATCTCTGTACACACATGCTCCGGCAAAATATATCATCGTCCCAAAGCGGTCATGACCTATGGAGGACCCGCGAAGTCCATGTACCACTCTCACAATTCTAGCACAAACCTCGGGCATCGGACACTCTCACAATCCCGGCAAAGACCTCGGGCATCGAACACTCTCATGATCCCAAAGCAAAGACCTCGAGCATCGGACACTCTCATGATCCCAAAGCAAAGACATCGGGCATCGACACTCATCTCTCTTTTATGCTCTCCGACAAAGACCTCGTAGAGGATACACTCCCTCGCTTATCATCATTTCCAATCACAAGTGCATAACGATTATATGAAATAAGAAGGTATTCCATACAAGTTATCAATTACATTCGTCATAAAGTATACTTCACAATTTCATGTCAATCACTATTATTCTTTCATTTTCGATGATAAGTGAGATGTCCAGAGAGAGATGAATGCAATACTAGTCACAAACACATCAAATACGACGACAATCCCACAAATAAGTAAACAATACGAACCTAATAAATCCATCCCAATATTGTACCCGAAGGCATACATGCTTTCTCCGACGTATCTAACTATACATACATTTTGCTAATCGAAGTCTAACCGTAAAGTAACACGTAACCTACCCGGAGTGCCGAGCGGGAGTCGTACAATCACACTTCCGCCTTGTCCTTCCGCGGATCATGATCATACTCGAAGTCTAGTATTATCGAAGTCTAAGTTAGAATAAGGAATTCATAACACACATATCATTACACTAGTCCTTTAGATCCAAATCGAGTAAGAAGAAGGGGAAACGAGCATTATAAGGGTAAAAATGTCATTTTAAAGGTGAACTATGAAACTCAACATACTAGAAGTCCAATCCTACTAACCAATTACTAAATCAACTCATCATTAGGCTAATTTCATCTTATAAGCAAAACCCCCAAATTTGGATATGAACCCTAGTTTTCCATATTTAAATCTAACAACATTAATGGAAGATTTAGGCTTAACAAGTACCAATTAATGATTCACCATGCTTATATTAATAAAACCCACTAATCAATTCATACATTTAAGCATAACAATCAAACCAGCCTTAACTAGGTTGAACTCTTCTTCCCCAATTAGATCCTAGATTTTTTCCATGATGCAATCCACTAAATAAAGATAATTCAAGGTTAGGAAGGCTTACCACAAGAAAAAATCACCTAAAGTTGCTTGGAATCGCCCTAGGAATTCTTTGAAAGAGTATTTTCGAAATGAGGGTGTGTAGGGTTTTTAATGACACTTAAAATGAATCAGAAATCTCATTGTCTCCATAGCGGACCCACGCCCTGGCTAAAATTCAACACGCTCGCCGCAATGACCCTTTCCGTTGGGGCGCACCGAGGCCCACCCCAATGACTACACCAGAAACTAGAATTTTTCAACTTATGAAAATTCAACTCGAAATCCGACAATCACCCGAGACCTCCCCGACACAAACTAGATATGTACACCCATGTAAAAATATGCTACGTACTCACTCGCGGTCTCGGAATTTCCATCGCTGGTCTATTTCTACAAGTCAATCCTCCACGGGCTAAACTAGTTTTCAAACCAATAGCCAAACATGCTCCCAAGGCCCTCAAAATCGGACCAACTATCCCACCAAGTCATAGATGACCCACCGACCTCAAGAAATCGACAAAATTCCCAAAAAGCTCTGTTTACACAAAAGTCAACCTTCGGTTAATGTTTTCATATTTTAAGGTTCTAATTTCACAACTTCTACTAGAATTTTATGAAAGTTCCGGGAATCGAGTCTACGAGGGTAAAAATGACCAAAATAGGAACAAATCATTATAGAGCTTGTCTTCAAATTTTCTTGTTTGAGATCTTTTCATGGGTCTTCTTGGAACTTCCAAAGCTTCATCCATGTCCTTTAATGATGTTGAGCTACCATGGATACTATCATTCCCATCTTCTTGAAGAGAATTCATCCTCGAATTCAAGCCTACATCAAATAAGGAATGATTAGAAACGTTGAAGGTAACACTAAACTTGATATTAGTTTGTAAGCATTGTCTCCAATCTTTCCAAGGATTTCAAATGGATCATCTCCCCTTGGGTCTAGTTTGGATCTTCTTTTGGTAGGAAACCTTTTCTTCCTGAAATGCACCCACACATGATCTCTGGGCTTAAAAATAACAGATTTTCGCCCCTTATTTCTCCTTAAGGCGGGATGTTCATTCTTCCGCTCAATTGTAAGTCTTGTTTGTTCATTAATATTCTTCATCATTTTAGCCTTCTTCCTACCATCAATATTAACAATATCACTAGTAGGCAAAGGTAGCAAGTCAAGGGGGGGGGGGGGTAAGGGGATTAAATCCATAAACAACTTCAAAAGGAGACTTGCCGGTAGAAGAATTGATAGTTCTATTATAGGCAAACTGTGGTCAAATGTTCTTCCCAAAAACTTAATTTTCCTTTTAAATCAATCCTCAACATATTTCCTAAAGTCATATTAACTTCTTCCATTTCCCCATCAGTTTGTGGGTGACACGATGTAGAAAATAACAGTTTAGTTCTCAACTTTTCCCAAAGAAACTCTCCAAAAGTGACTTAAAAACTTAGCATCCCTATCACTAATAATAGTTTTAGGTATACCATGTAATTTAACCACTTCTTTCACAAATAAATCAGCCACATGTGATGCATCATTAGTCTTCAAACATGGAATAAAGTGAGCCATTTTCAAAAATCTATCTACCACCAAAAATATACTATCCTTACCATGTATAGTTCTAGGAATACCTAACACAAAATACATAGAAATATCAATCCAATGAGAAGTAGGAACATGTAAAAGAGTATAAATACCATGTGGTAACACTTTTAATTTGACTTGTTTACATTCAAGACATTGAGAGCGCACTTTCTCAACATCCTTTCACATGCCAGGCCAAAAAAATGTTCAACAAGTATTCCTTAACAAACAATTCATGCAAAGGGCAATTAGGAATACCCAACTTATTTTCCTTAAAAAAATCTATCTTGGAGATTAAACCTCTCACAAGGACCCAACTTACATTCTGCAAAAACCTTTTTAAAATCAGAATCATTAGCATAATGACCCTTGATTTGATCAAAACCTATCAATTTATAAGTAAGAGTAGAGACCAATACATACCTTTTGAAAGTGCATCAAGCAATGACATTCTCTTTTCCTTGCTTGTACGCAATCACATATGGGAAAGTTTCAATGAATTCAACCCATTTTGTATGCCTATGATTAAGCTTACCTTATCTCTTTAAATATATCAAAGATTCATGATCAGTCTTAACCACAAACTCTCTAGGCCACATATAACGTTGCCATGTAGAAAAAGCTCTTACCAATGCATATAGCTCTTTGTCATAAGTTGAGTAGTTCAATGTAGCTCCACTCAGCTTTTCACTAAATAATGCAAAGGTCATAGAATCCTGCATCAAAACAATACCTATTCCCTTTCTAGAAGCATCACTTTCAACCTCAAAATACTTAGAAAAATCAGGTAATTACAAAAGAGGAGCATAACACAATTTTTCTTTCAACAATTTAAAAGCATCATCTTGATCTTTTCTCCATGTGAAAACCTTATATTTCTTAATAACTTCAGTTTAAAGGAGCAAGCAATGGTGCAAAAATCTCTAACAAATCTACTATAAACACTAGCAAGCCCATAAAAACGTCTAACCTCGGTTACACTCTTAGGTTTAGGCCACCCTTTGATTGCCTTGATTTTCTCTTCATCAACCTCAAATCCCTTAGAACTGACCACAAAACCTAAAAATACCACACAATCCACGCAAAAGACACACTTCTTGAGAATAACATACAATTGTTGCTTTTTAAGAACTTCAAAAACTTATTTTAGGTGTTCTACACAGTCATCTAGATTATTAGAAAATATCAAGATATCATCTAAGTAAACCACCATAAATTTTCCAGGAAAATCCTTAAAAACATGATTCATCAATCTCATGAAAGTGATGGATGCATTAGTTAAGCCTTTTAACTAACCACTCATAAAGCCCATATTTGATCTTAAAAGCGAGTTTTCCATTCATCTCCAAGATTCATTTGAATTTGATGGTAGCCACTTTTTAGATCAATTTTAGAAAAGATTTTGGACCCATGTGATTGATCCAAAGATGTCATCAAGACGAGGAATAAATGATGATACTTTACCAGAATCTTGTTGATAGCTAGACAATCCACACACATCCTCCAAGATCCATCATTTTTGGGCACTAATAGAACATGAATAGAGCAATGACTCAAGCTCTCTCGCACAAACTCCTTTTCAAGTAACTTCTAAACTTGTCGTTGTAACTTAATATGATCCTAGGAAGCTCATGGGCAACTATGAAGGCTAAAATCCATGATGGGGCTTTGGACGTGCATTTTCATGCCACACACCATTTAGTGATGGAGATAGGGCCTTTGGAGTCCATGGAAGGATAAGTCACAAGGGCATATATTGTGTGGATGATTGCTTGGAAGAAACATGGAGATGAAGGCCAATTGATGAAAGCCACATAATATGGTTAGAAGTGCAAATGTAGTTAGAAGTGCAATTCATAGCTAAGGAGTGCAATTCGTGGCTAGGAATGTAGTTCATCCAATTCGTGGCTACGAATGTAGTTCATCCAATTCATGGTTAGGAGTGCAAATTCGAGGAATTCAAGAGAAGAAATGCCCATGTTGGATTATTTGTGCAAATGACACTTTTTGGCCTTTGTTGTAATAAGAAAATACTATAAATACATGCCTTAGATTCATTTCATCTTTTAGCTTGTTTTGATGATGAAAACTCTTATGAGAGGTTGTTCTTGACCTTTTTAATAGGTTATCCATAGATTCTTAGTTTAATTGTAGTTTAATTGTGAGGTTGTTCTTGACCTTTTTAATGATTCACACTTGAGCATTGCTCACTAGTGGAATCATTCAAACTCTTATAGTTTAGGTGCTTTTATAGTTTAATTCCATTGACGTCTTTGATTTGGATTACTATTCTTATGTCTATTAGCATCCTTTAATTTTCCGCGTTTTCGATTTCTCGAGTTTCATTTAGGGAATCTTATCATTTGGTATCGAGCTTAGGCTAAATGATTGTATTTACAATTCTTAATATTAGGTTCTTCTATTTTGAATATCCTAAAAAAATCAATAAATTTGAAATTCCAAAATTCCCAAAATTTGTTGTTATTTTGGTGGATTTGAGGCCAAATTGGAGTTCCTTGATATCAAAAACCCTTAGATTTCAAATTTTGTGGCATTTGGAAGTATTGAAGGTTCTACCATTGAAGGACCTTGAAGATTTGAAACTTGAAAGTGAGTTTTGGTGAAGAAAGGTGATATTAGCTTCAAAAGTTGGTGGGTTTTATTCTACTCATCAAGGGGAGCTTGGATATAAAATTTGGTGGCAATTGGAGGTCATTTGGACAAGTATTGAAAATCCACCATTGAAGGACCTTTAAGCTTTGGAGAACTTCAAAGTGAGTCTTGTTGAAGAAGGTGAAATTAGAATTTGAAATCTATTGGGGTTTGTTCTATACATCAATGAGAGCTTAGATTTAAAATTTAATGCAATTTGGAGTTGGTTTGAGGTGGATTGAAAATTTTGGTGTTCTTCATGTTCTTGGGCTATCTTATTCATGATGAAGAAGACACTCAAAAGGAGCTTTTGATCCAAAAAGGTTCAAGTCAAGTGGTGGAAAGGTGACATGTCATCTGCCATGCTAGTGCCACATCAAGCAACAAGCTAATGTGGTAGTGCCAGCGCCGGGCTAGCTCGGCGCTAGCAGTGCTGCCCACCATCTGTCATGCAAGCTGCCATGCAGCGCCGGATAGTGCACCAAGTCGGTGAAGCAGCCTAGTCACCAGCCAGCCACGCACGTCGTAAGGCCCACTCACGCCCGCAGGTGTGTGGGTACACTTTCGAGGCCGAAAGGGCTCTATTTTGCCTTGTTTTTAGCCCCGTTTTGGCGATTTTGACCCGATTTTTGCCCAAATGTCTTCAAGTTTGATTTCTTATCATATTCCTAATACTTAATTACTTATAATTGATTAACAAGTAATTAAACCTACTTGTTTTCTAATTGATTCTTGAATTTCATCACTTTTCATCCCAAATTTCTAAAATATTTCTAAGTGTTGGAAATCAATTTTCTTCTTTCTTTTTCATTTCTTTAATCATCTAAGCTAATTAACAATTAATAATTATTCTTACTTGATTGTTAACTAGTTCGTGAGTCCAAATTTTATTTTCATGCTAATTCTTCTTAAGCTTTTCTCTTTTATTTCGTTGAAGGATCTTGACTTCGTCCGTTAAAATTTGAGTCATCCGTCTTTCTACTTAATAAGAATCCATTTCTTCACATAGGCTAAGCAACCATGTGTGATTCATTGAACTTAGGTTCATTACAACCTTTCAAGAATACTTGAGTGACGTGAGGAGTGAGTAGGCATAAAGAGTGACGTGAGGGATTTTACAACTAACTTGTTTGCTCGTTTTGTAGGTACAAGAAGAGGAGTCATAAGGGAAACTATATATTTCCTACTTCGAGAAATACAATAAATGGTGCTTCTTATCCTAGAACAAGTGTTCCATGTTCTAAATATGGCTATGATGATGAAGGTAGGAGGGGAGTATCGATAGGCAATGAAAGTATAGAAAATGCAATGCTTCAAGGAGGAAATGATCCGAAGAGGCGAATTTTTGAAATGAAAGTTAGTGTCTTTGGTAGTGATGGTTGTTATCTTGTACTTGATGATGATTGTTACACGAATTTCATCACCCCTCATGCGGTTGAATGGTTGAGGATACCTTGTGTGATGCGACAAAATCTTTATTATGATGAGGGAGGGTATTAGGTTGATAGGATAGTGAAGATAGTCATTACACATGGTGAATACTAAGAAGAGGTCTGGTGTGATGTGTTTCCCATGGATACTTGTGACATATGTTTGGAATATCATTGGTTCCAAGAACATAGGATCCATATGAGCAGAATGGTATAAGTATGTGTGGACAAGAAAGGGAGTTTTCTCTTTCCACCAATACCCCCTAAAGAAGATGCAAGTGCAAGTTAACCACTTCCTAGAGTGAGTGGTCCTAATCTTTCATGTTTTGATAGGATGGAGGAAAGCCTTGAAAAGATAAGAAATGCTCTCTAACAAATGGTTGCTCAATGCTTGGCCAATGAGCAACCAACAAGAAGAGAAGGCTATTTCAAGTGAAGTCAAATGGAAAGAAGAAGTGAAGGGTTCACCAATTCCTTCTCGAGAAATTCTTAGCACTTATCTCAACTCTCATTAAATTGAGAGAGAAAATATTGAGAGGAGTAAGGGAGAGAAAAGTGACAAATCTACAGAGGAAAAATGAGAGTTTGTGAGGAGTGATATGAGAGGGTTGTCATAACCCAATTCTAATTCATGTAACTTTTCTTTCTTTTCTAGTTGTCTTGATAATGGTGCAGGTATTGTTGGAAGAGAAATGAATGATGAACCTCAAACTTCGAAAGTTCATGAGGTAGTTGAAGGCTTCCCGAAGGAGAAAATATTCTCCAAACTTGAAAAACACGGTAAAGAAGATGTGTGGGTATTCTTCTCTTTTGACCCCGATGATGTCTTAAGCTTGTGTGAGTACTCTTGTTTGAAAAATGAGGATCAAATGTGCTTCATGTCTTCTAGAACCAATGTAGCATTCCATGCTTCTAAATTTAGATCCATTGGTTTCACTTTATCTTCGTTTCATGATATTTTGAGGAATCAACTTCTTGATACCTCATATGTGAAATTATTATTCATGGTGATTATTGATGTGTGGTTGTACCACAAGTTTCATCATCCTTGGAGTGAAAGTATGATTATTACCTTTGGTACTAACCCTCATGCTATGAGGACCATGTTTTCGTATATCTTCTCTTGGTTTTTACAAGGTTCGATTCGAGGATGAATCCTTTTGAAGAAGGGGAGGATGATATGATCCTAGAAAGCTCATGTATGAAGGTTAAAACTCACGATGGAGCTTCAAACGTGCATTTTCATGCCACACATCCTTTGGTGATAGAGATAGGGCCTTTGGAGGTCAATTGATACATACCAAATTGCGGAAATAAGAGAAACAACAATAAATTGAAAGATAAAGAGGTAGACACAAGAGTTGGAATCCAAAGCAACCCAAAGTATATGAAACTAAGGACCTCAATTGAATTAACCAATCAAAAGCACCTAAACCTATGAAGTGAACCTCAAGGGAATTTAAAGCAATCCCAAGCAACCCAATTCTCCTAAACATTGATTATGATAGCTTCACCAAGCACACCTTGGAACTAATCTCTCAAAAACTCTCACAAGAGTATTCAATATAAATATTCAACAATAACTAAGGAATGAAATGACCTAAGTGTCCTATTTATAGTCTAGGACTAAATTATTATACAAGAGACCCAAATGTGACACTCTTGGATTGCAAAAATAGCCAAAATTCTAGCCTATCACGGTCTGTCGCTCAACATGCAAACCGCAGACATGGTCCGTGGCATGACCCGCAATTAACGTGCCATGCTCTTCTGTTCCTTCAGCTTCTTCGTGATGTCCTTGCTTGATCTCGTGGTCTATAGATTCAACCCGTGACACCATTCACGATTCGCGAGATGGTGTTTTCCTCACCATATGTTGTCCTTTCGCTTTCCCATGCAATCATCCACACACGTAATCCTCGGTATTGAACTAAAGTATACTCTCGGACGTCCATCTTCATGTGCAAATCTTGTGAAGCTTGGGTATTATAGTCTTGCCTCCACGTAGACGATCTTGAGGCAACTAGAAATGCATCGTTCTCCTCTTCTTGAAAAGGATTCGTCCTCAAATCTAAACCTTGCAAAACCATAAGGAAGATAAGAAACAACAAGGTCCTCAAATGATGAGTGTTAGTGTTAGAGTAGCCTACTCTACTAACATGCCATGTATGCACACACTTGTGATATAACCAAGTATCAACCATTATTATGAAGAACAAGCTCTCGCATAGAGCACTAAGAACTTAACTACTCGAGAACATGAAATGAGGATATCATAGAGAAACCAGTGGTTTCAAAATACCAAATAGGCAATATCACATAGGTTCTAATAGACATGACACACAAATGATCCTTAATTTCAAAGTGATACCACTCCCGAAGTAGTACTTTGACCATATTACACAAATAGATAACACCACCGTGGTCAAAAAGGAAGAATACCCACATATCTTGGTCAACAACACAACTATATGTCCTATGTAGACCCTTCCCCACATAAGATGCACCCTCAATACAAGCATGACTGTCATCATAAGCAAATAAATAGTAAAGAAATGTGTTACTTAAAATGACTTCATCTATGGTTTCCATACCCGTAGCATCACTATTATATTCAAGGTCACAAGCAAGCATCCTATAAGGATTTTCAAGAAGGAAGTAGCAATTTGGAAACAAGCATCACCTTCTTTTTCAAAACATTCCTCCACATGAGGTTCTACATGACACATATCAACACCGCATCCTTGGGCCTCATCACATGACACAAGGCCAAGGCCAAGAGACTTATTTTCACATTCATAAAACAAGGGTGGTAAGTCACACTCATTCAAATGATCAACTATATCTACATCATCACTAATTAGAGGTTCATTAAGCACATCACAAGATACCTCGACTAGTGGATTAACAATACACTCTAATTGATCACCACAAATATCAACACTAGTTGATAGCATATCAAGCTCACAAGGTTCACTAACATGATTACCACAACCAAATCACAAGTGCCATCACTAGGTGGACATAAATCGACCTTGTAAGAAGAGTCAACTCGGTCATTAAAAGGTTGAACTAGTGTATGAACACTCCCAATAATGAAATTATCAATACATAGCAAAGAATTGTTAAGCTCACACAAAGATAAGCTACCACTCACACTCACATCACAAACTTATTCATTCAAATGGTTTGAAATGTTAAGTTTAGTTATTATACCTTGAAGTTCACACGAACAATCTTCTTTACCTTGAGTTACCGATGGAGCTCACTTGACAAATTGAAAATATGGCTTTATCCTCCATTCCTTCTTCCAAGAACGGGCGTTTTTCACGTGAAGACTCCTTTTAGCAATTCATTTTCTTGAGTACCTACAAAAGATTCTTCACAATAAGGTAAAGAAGTAGGGAGGTTAGATGGAATTTGTGGCAACTCCCTCACATCACTCCACACATCCTCTACTTTTTCATCTCGTGAGTTGCCACTTTACACTCCCTTACTCCTCTCAATCTTTTCTCTCTCAATTTCATTAGACTGTTTGGTTCCACAAGGAGTCTTTTCATTTTTCACCATATGGAAAGGTGCGGTAATCTCCCCTTCTTGTGGAAAGTCCCGAAGATTCTCACAATGAGAGTGCTAATTTCCCTTCTTTAAGGGTCTAGGAGAACCCTTCACTTCAAGTTTCAATGTAGCTTCACGAGCTTCACGAAGGGTACAATCTTCCCTTTCTTTGGGTTACAAGGTTTTCATGGAAGGAGAGCCTTGTAATCTTGCATAACTTGCCTCTTGTTGAAGTATCAAAGGTGGAAAGATAAGTCTCCCATTATCCATGATGTACTTGTGCTACTCTTTCATCGGCTAACCTATGACTTTCGGACCAATCAAATCCCAAAATTAAGTCACAACCTTCCAAAGGGATCACATCACACCAAACTTCCTCTTTATAGTCTCCACACGAGAATGATACCTTCACCCCTTTATCAACCCAATTGCCTCTTTGATCATAATAGGGATGTTCCCTTCTCGAGCAAGGTAAGACCAACCAATTAACAACATTAGAGGCAATGACGTTATGGCAATAGGAAGCATCAATCACAAGATGGAATCCCATAACCCTACTTACTCCCACGAGCATTTGGCGACATCTCCTTTTAAGCTCTATTTGTTGTTCCACCCTATATTCTATGTTTTTCATCTTTTCCTCTAGGGTATCCATTTGTTTACTAATAGAAGCAATAACATTCATCACATCAACACGTGTAGGTTTCCGAATGGGAACACGTGTTTCATAACCTTGATTCACCATGTCACCTGTTTGAAGACACTCAACAAAACAAGAAAACATATTAAGTTAGCAAAAACAAACTCACAAACACTCTTGCTACACACTTTGAATTTCCTTACAAATTGGATCGATCGATGTTGATCCGCACTTAGGCTAGGGTGTCACATAGGTGCACAATCGTTACTCTCGGTCGTAATGGATTCTTGTTAATTTGAAGATTGGATGACTCAATTAAAACTAATGGACTTGAAACAAGAAATTAACTACAAAGTAAAATGAGAAAAGAAAAAAGAAATAACACGAAAGAAAAATACGGACACAAGAACTAATTAGTAATCAAATAGGTCAATTATTTGAAATTAAATAGTTTAGAGTATTAAAAGAACTAAAAAAAATGGATTCGGAAATGAATGAGATCACCAAACCTGAAAAGTGTGATCTCGCGACGTGATCTGTGATTCAACAAAGTGGTACAAAATCATGATCTACAACTTGATCTCGCGATTCGCAGATGCAACAAAAATTCTTGAGAAATCTCTCGTCATGCATCTGTGTATCTACGATTCGTAGACGTAACCTACAACACAACTCGCGACTCGTAGGTTGTGCGAATACACAACTTTATGACATCAAATCTTTTTGGGGATCCATGCTTTAGGCCTTTTTTTTTATTTTTTCTAATGACGGGCCCAATTTTTCAGATATTTTACTTCTTTTGGCCCAAAAAAGACCTTTTCACTTCAAATTAAATTTTGGAAGATCAAATGATACCTTTTTGCTTCTTCTTCCTCAAGAACTCTTTAAAGGTATTCAAGAACACTTGAAGATTCAAAAAAAATTTAGACCTTCAAACCTTCTTCAAATGGTCCCAAATTTTAGATTTCAAACCTTCTTCAATAGGAGAACAAGGCATGCTAACTTTTAAACTTCAATTTCCCTTTCTTCTCAAGACCCACCTCAAGCTCATCAAGTTCTTCAATGGACAACAATGGTAGATGACTCAATATTGACTCAAAAGACCTTAAACTTGAGATTTAGACTCTCCTAACACTAGGCAACAATAATCTAGTGCTAGAATCAACAAACAAACAACTATTTTTGTATTTTTAAAATTTTGGATACATGAATTCTTTTTTGGAAGTAATCAAAACCCAAGACAAGGATTGTTGGAAACACCCTTCAATCAGGCTCTTTTACTAATTTATACATACCAAATTGCGAAAGATAAGAGAAACAACAATAAATTGAAAGAGAAAGAGGTAGACACAAGAGTTGGAATCAAAAGCAACCCAAAGTATATGAAACTAAGGACCTCAATTGAATTAACCAAACAAAAGCATCTAAACCTATGAAGTGGACCTCAAGGGAATTGAAAGCAATCCCAAACAACCCTTTTTCCTAAACATGGATCAACATAGCTTCACCAAGAACACCTTGGAACTAAGTTCTCAAGAACTCGACAAGAGTATTCAATATCAATATTCAACAATAACTAAGGAATGAAATGGCCTAAGTGCCCTATTTATAGTCTAGGGATAAATTATTACACAAGAAGCCCAAAAATGACACTCTTAGATTGCAAAAATAATGAAAACGTCGGCTTGTTGCACTTTAATCTCAACATGCGAACCGCAGACAAGGTCTATGGCATGATCTAAAATTCACAGGCCATGCCCTTCGCTCCTTCAACTTCTACGATGTCCTTTCTCTATATGTGGTCTACATACTCATCTTGTGACACCATCCGCGACTCGTAAATGGTGTTTTCCTCACCATATGTTGTCCTTTTGCCTTCCCATGCAATCATCCACACTCGTAATCCTTGGGATTGCACTAAAGTATGCTCTTAAATGTCTATGTGCAATTCTCGTGAAGCTTGGGTATCATGGTCTTGCCTCCACGTATCGATCTTGAGGTAACTAGGAATGCATTATATGGTGCGATCCAAGTTGCCTCAATATCGCCTATGTGGATGACCTTGAGCTCTATGCTTCACGAGGGTTGCACATGAGGATGGACGTTAGAAAGCATACTTTAGTGCAATCTTAAGGATTCCGAGTGTGGTTGATTGCATTGGAAGGTGAAAAGGCCATGAATGTCAAGGATGACACCATTTGCGAATCGCACATGATGCCACGATATTGTATGTGAGCCGTAAATCAAATGCGAGCCGACAACCCAAAGAGGCAAAAGTGCACCACTTGCGATTCACGAGATGGTGCCACATATGATGCTCGCAAATCACAAGTCTTCCACAAATCTTGACATCTAATCCTTTTAGGTTACTTTTGCAATCTATAGGTGTCACTTTTGTGTAATAACTTAGCTTAAGACTATAAATTAGGTCATTTAATTACTTAGATTATTTTGAATATTGATATTATGAAAATCTATTGAGAGCTTGAGTGTTGAGGGCTTTTTGAAGTCATTTATTGTTCCTTTGTTTGAGAGGATTAGTTTCTACAGACATTAGTTCCCTATTGGTCTCCTATGAGATTTGGTTCTTGTTTGTCTAATCAATTGTGGGTTTTGGCTAATCTAGAGCCTTAGTTCTCAATTGTTGGCTTTCTTGGGTCAATCTATATATCCTTTAATTCCTTGTATTTCTTTTCCTCAATTCAGTATGTATCAAATTGGTATAAGAACTTAGGCAAGAGTTTTGTTTCTACAATTCTCAATCCTAGGGTTCTTATTTGAAAAATGATAAAAATTTGAAAATTCACAAAAAATTGATTTATTGTTTCATTTGGGAGTTTCTATTGTTAGATTTGAGTTCCCGAGGTTGAATATACATATCAAAATTTTAAGTCATTTGGAGTTGTTTTAGAAGAATCACCATTGAAGATCTTCAAGCTTTGAAGAACACTTAAGTGGGTCTTGCGGTTTGGAGAAGTAATTGGATCCGAAATTGCTTCGGCTTTGTTCTCTATATCAATGAGAGGCTAGATCTAAAATTTGAAACAATTCTGAGTTGATTTGGCTGTAGTTGGAATTTTGGTTGTTCATAAATGTTCATTCTTGTTCTTCATTGTTCTTGATGAAGAAGAAGGAGAAAGAAAGGTTTGATCCAAAATTCCCAAGACAAAGTTGGGAAAAGTGTTTTTGGGGTCCAAAAATAGCAAATATCAATGGGCCAAAGTCATTAAAATAGCAAGGAATAATCAAAAGGTGGTTAGCCAAATGAATCCCAAGAAATCTTGACGTCACCAAAGATTTTTTGACGCAATCACAACCTTCGAATCATAGGTTGCACCATAAATCATGCGTGCGAACCTCAAACAAATCGCAGACCATGAAAGAAAACTTTGAAAAATTGGACATCATCTCGCGAACGCAAATTAAGAGTAGACTATGCTTTTGTACCACTGTTGAATCGCATATCATGCTTTTGTACCATTGTTGAATAATAGATCACGTCGCATGTGACATTTTTAGGTTTTGTGATTTCAATTTGATGTCAATCCATTTCTTTTCACTTGTTTGATTCTCCAAACTATTTTACATCAAATAATTTACCTATTTGATTGTTAATTAGTTCGGTGTCATGTTTTCTTTCGTAATATTTCTTTTCATTATTTTCTCATTTTACTTTGTTGTTAACTTCTTAATTCAAGTCTCGTTAGTTTGAGTATAACTGTTTCTTCATCGAGTCAAACAATAATCTATTTCAGTCAAGAGTAGAAACTAAATCCCTTGTGACTAATTAGAATTAACAAGGTACAATCATTGGCCGAGACAATCAAATATGCACACAATTGAGTGGTTTATAAGATTTATTTTCACTAACTTAACGTGTTTTCTTTTTTTGTTGATTGTTCTAAATAGGTAACCATAGATTATGATTCTTGTAATGGAGACATTGATGGTTGTAATGACAAGGAATATGACTATAACGATGAGAGTTATGGCTACGATGAAGAGTATGAAGCTTCTAATGAGGGTTGTGAATATGATTATCGTCACTACAATGAAGAACATGAGGTAAGGAGTACTCATGGATCCTATGTTGAGGCTAATGACTCGAAGAGTCTTATGATCATCATCATGACCTTGAAGGTACTTCAACGTACAACTCTTACTCTTCTTGTGATGAACGTAGTGATGAAGGTATTGTCCATGAGTATGATGATAGTAAAGTGTCAAGTGCTTATGATGAAGGTGAATCTCAAGGTCAAGAGAAGCTGACTTACATCCATGATATGTTTGGTGGTGGTGGTTTCACTTTCCCGTCCTCTAGTGGTACCATCAAATGATCTTATTATGGAGGCATGAGACCACACCTCACCAACAATCCTCAAAGTGTTGTGAGAAGATCTCAACCCAAGGTCAAGATGAGGATTGAACCTAACAAGAGATTACATCGCAGGATGGTGAGAGTACGTAATGATTAGGGAGTTCGCCTTGAAATTACCGAACATCGCCGTGGTTGCTACATATTTTCTCAAGACGCACGCCGCTAGGATTATGATGGACTAGGGAAGAAGATCCTTACATTAGCAATAGGGGATATGTGGTCGATATGGTGAATGTATCCTTTTCTCATGGGGACTATCAAGAGGAAGTGTGGTGTATAGTACTTTCCGTGGGAACATAAGACTTGTGTTTTCGATATTCTTGGTTCAAAGACCATAGGATTGGTTATGAGCGTGATTGGCATAGGTATGTCGTGGATGAAAGGGGAAATCTTCTATTTCCACCTATACCTCCTAAGATACTTCCAAGTGTGAGAATTAGAGAGCCTAATGTGAAATGGCCTACCTTGCATATGGAATCTAGCAAGAAAGAATACAACAAATGGGAATTCATGATGGATAGCATCTTTGCTAGACATAACTACTCACAAGGAAGGAAGTTGTACTTGGCTTTTAAGACCTTTGAAATGAGGCTTGTCAATTATTGGTTGGACTATATCACAAGAGAGAAGATGACGAGAATTCCAATTGATACTTGGGATGCATTGAAGAGGTGTTTGAGATTCCATTATCCCGAACCACATGAAGAGGGGTATGAAACTAAAGACAAGTCCCAAAAGAAGAAGCCAAATGAGAGGAAGCAAAATTCCCCTTATGAGATTGGTCGGGCCCTTCCACAAGAAGGGGAGATTATCGTACCATTCCATATGGTGAAGAAGAAAAAGACTATTTCTGGAACTATGAAATCTAATGATCTCGAGAGACAAGAGATTGAGAGGAGTAAATGAGTGCGAAGTGGCAACTCAAGAGTGGAAAAATGAGAGGATGTGTGGAGTGATGTGAGGGAGTTGCCACAAATTCAATCTAACCCTTCTACTTCTTCATCTTGTGAGAAGATTCTTTTGTAGGTACTCAAGAAAATAAATTGCTAAAAGAGTCTTCCCATGAACAACTCTCGTGCTTGAAAGAGGGAATGGAGGATAAGACCATCTCTTTGATTGGTCAAGTGATTTCTCCAGTTGTAGTTTGTGGTAAAGAAGACTCTTCATGTGAATGTCAAGGTATAATGGCTATACTCAATACTTCAAATTCTTTGATTGAACAAGTTTGTGATGAGAGTGTGAGTAATAACTTGATTTTTTGTGAGCTTAGTGATTCTTTTCCATATAATGATAGTGTCTTTGTTGAGAGTGTTCATACACTAGTTGATCCTTTTGATGACCAAATTAACTCTTCATGCAAGGTCGATTTGTGTCCACCTAGTGTTGATACTAGTAATTTGAATGAAAGTACATTATCATGTGACCAACTTGAGTGTAATGTTAGTCCACTAGTCGAGGAATTTTTTGATGTGATTGATGAACCTTTGATTAGTGATGATGTGGTTGTAGTTGATTATTTGAATGAGTGTGGCACCCCACCCTTGTTTGATAAATGTGAAAATGAGTCTCTTGGTCTTGTTTTTATGTCAAGTGATGAGTTCCAAGATTCTCGCAAGAATGTGTGTTGTATGGATAGTCATGGAGACCTTACATGTTTAAATTCTTCATCATTGATTGATTGCTTTATCATTAAAGATAATATCTTAATTGATGATGACATGACTATCGAAGAGGATGTGCATAGTGGCATGTTTTGTGAGGTTGAAAATATAGCCAACTTTGGGGGCTACAAGATCTATGGGAACCCACTATGGGAGATTGACACCCTTCCCTTAGACAAAAGCCTCGTCTTGAGTGATTGTAATTCAATCGTAGGGAGTGGAATGTTTTGATCTTCTTAAAGAATCCAAAGAAGAGGCATCTATAGTTGAGCGGGAATTGACTTGATTGATTGTTTGAGGAACCCAACTAGTCATTACCTTTTCCCCAATGAACTTAATTATGAGCCTTTGCATGATTCTCCAACCATATGTGATAGTGATATGCATGCTAGGCTTGAATCAAGTGACCTCTATGGATTTGATCTGTACTTTGATAAAAATGCTAGTGAAGAGAGTTATATTGGTGATATTGCTTCGTTAGACACTTTCCTTACTAAATTGTCTTCTTGTGAGGTCTCACATTTGTGTTTAGAGGCATATATATTCCCTAAGGATTTTCTACTTGATTTTACATTGCGGGGCACCTTCCTCTATTACTTGTTTGCTTATGAGGACAATCATGCTTGCATTTGGGGTGCATCTTATGATGGCGAGGATAATAATGGGGGATATGGTTGTGTTCTTATCCAAGATGTGTTGGTGTTTTTCCCTTTTGACCCTGATGATGTTTTAAGTTTGTGTGACTTAGTCATATTACTATCTTTGGGGTGGTATCACTTTGAAATGGAGGATCATTTATGTATCATGTCTATTAGAACCAATGTTATATTGTCTACTTGGTATTTTGAAACCATTGGTTCCTCTATGATATCCTCATTTCATGTTTTTTGGGATAGCCAAGTTCTTAGTGCTCTAGGTGAGAGCTTATTCTTCATGATAATGGTTGATACTTGGTTATATCACAAGTTTGTGCATACTTGGCATGTTAGTAGAGTAGGCTACTCTAACACTAATCCTCAACCTTTGAGGACCTTCTTGTTGCTTGTTTTCCATATGGATTTGCGAGGTTTAGATTCAAGGACGAATCCTTTTCAAGAAAGGGAGAATGATGCGATCCAAGTTGCCTCAAGCTCGCCTATGTGGAGTGAAGACCATGAGTTCCAAGCTTCACGAGGGTTGCATATGAGGATGGAAGTTAGAAAGCAAACTTTAGTGCAATCCCGAGGATTCCGAGTGTGGATGATTGTATGGGAAGGTGAAAAGACCAAGAATGACACCATCTCGCGAACCACACATGATGCCACAAATGATGTCTCACGAGCCGCAAATCAAACGCAGAAGCCGACAACCTAAAGAGGCAAAAGAGCACAAACTTCAATTCGCAGATAGTGCCACATATAATGCTTGTGAATCCCAAGTCTTCCACATATCATGATAGCTAAGCCTTTTGGCTACTTTTACAATCTAAAGGTGTCACTTTTGCAAACTATAAATATGAAGCTTAGGTCATTTTATTACTTAGATTATTTTAACTATTGATATTGTCAAACTCTATTGAGAACTTGAGTGTTGAGGGCTTGTTGAAGCCATTAATTGTTCCTTTATTTGAGAGGATTGGTTTCTAGGGACATTAGTTTCTTATTGGTCATCATAAGAGATTTGGTTCTTGTTTGTCTAATCAATTGTGGGGTTTGGCTAATCTAGAGCCTTAATTTTGAATTGTTGGCTTTCTTGGGTCAATCTATATATCCTTTACTTGTATTTTCTTTCCACAATTTGGTATGTACCACCATAGAAGGACAAGTCACAAGGGCATACATTGTGTGGATGATTGCTTGGAAGAAACATTGAGATGAATGCCAATTGATGAAAGCCACACAATATGGTTAGAAGTGCAAACGTGATTAGAAGTGCAATTCATAGCTAAGGAGTGTAATTCGTGGCTAGGAATGTAGTTAATCCAATTCATGGTTAGGAGTGCAAATTCGAGGCTAGGATTGCAATTCAAGAGAAGAAACGCCCATGTTGGATTATTTGTGCAAAGGCCACTTTTGAGACTTTGTTGTAATAGGCAAAGACTATAAATACATGACTTAGCTTCATTTCATCTTTTAGCTTGTTTTGATGATGAAAACTCTTATGAGAGATTAGTATTGTAGTTGATAGGTTATCCATAGATTCTTAGTTTAATTGTAGTGTAATTATGAGGTTGTTCTTGACCTTGTTCATGATTCACACTTGAGCATTGCTCACTAGTGGAGTCATTCAAACTCTTATTGTTTAGGTTCTTTTATACTTTATCCATTGAGGTTTTTGATTTTATATATCACTGGTTTCTTTGGATTACTATTCTTGTGTCTATTCTCCTATCCTTTAATTTTCCACATTTTTGATTCGATTTCTTACTTTTGTTTCATTTAGGGAATCTTATCACAACTCCTTGGTATCTTCGGATTACTCCTATAAGCAGGCCTATTTGGAATCTGTACACCAGGGCGTAAAGTCAATTTGATGCTCAATTATATGCAAAGGTAGTAAACTTTTAGGAATATCCTCGGGAAAGATATCAACAACATCCCGCAAAAGAAAAGAAACACTACTTCGCAAAGAAGAAGTTAGTAGCTTGGAAGTAATCAAGGTTTCTATGTAAGTGAGTAGTATTATGGATAGTCCCTCTTTTCTTGAATTCAAACACTCTTTGGCTTTTATATAGAAACTCTCTTTTCTTTTCCTTAGCATCTTTTCTCTCACCAAAACTTTCTTTTTTTCCACTCAAACCCTCTTTTACCCCTTTGCTTAAGTTGCTGCCCTATCTCTCTCTCTTGGCCATCTCTTTTTTTTTCTCACTCTTGGCCTTCATTCTTTTCTTTTCCCTTAAGCTCACTTTTTTCCCTCCCCTTTGTTTCCCTATTGAGTCCCTCAATCTCTTTTGATATTCAAACACTTGAGAACGGCTTAAAGGTGCAAGAGTATACTTCTTTCCATTAAGCTCATGTAAATATCTATTCTTTCTTTCATCATGAAAAATATTCCTATCGAACACCACAGACGACAAAGGAAGATATGACAAGCTTGCATAGGAATGGAATCACATTGTGTATCATACTCATACCTACTAACATTGAATGGAATCATCCATTGTTTGTTGACTTTCAGTTCACCACTATCATTCAACCATTGGAGTCTATAGGGCTTAAGATGTTTCATGCATGCAAGCCCTAACGTCTCTATCAAGTGTGAACTCACCACATTAGCACAACTACCACTGTCAATAATCATAGAACAAGTTCTCCCTTTTATCCCACACCTATGGAATATATTCTCCCTTTGTTCTTCACTATCAATTCCAAAATTGATTGCCATAATCCTCCTAACTATAGCAATCAAACCGTCATTAAAAGGGAGTCCTACAACATCTTCACTCACACCTCCATCTTCTTCCATTTTCTCACTTTTTTTACTCTCATTTTCTCCATCAAGGATCTTCCTAGCTACCCCAACAAGACTACTATTAGGCAACTCTACATCATCTTCACTCATACCTCCCTTTTCTCCCTCTTACTCACTTTTTCACTCTCATATATGTAACATTGAATGGAACTAGAAGGTTTACATAACTTAGGATTAAAAGCTTTTACCTCCTTTTTTGTCTTCTACTTTAGCTTTTCCCTTGTCTTCTTGAGGTCTAGAAGTCACATCTTATTTTGGCCATGGCTTCTTTGAATTGGTGTTTGGCTGACTCCTCTCGAACTAGCTTGCTACTTTCTTTTAATTTGCTTTTCTAATTTTACAGCCATATCTACTAACTCATCTAAAGTTACATATTGTTGTATTTCTACTACATCAACTATTTCTTTATTTAAAAAATTAAGAAATCTAGCCATAGTGGCCTATTCATCTTCCATACAATTATCTTGATCATAGCCGTACATAGCCTTAAAGTATTCATCAACAAATCATGGTTCCTTGTTCTAATCTTCGAAGATGCATTTGTAGGTCCCTCCGAAAGTGGGAAGGTACGAACCTCTTCTTCATGACTCTCTTCATCTCAGCCCAAGTAGCAATGCGTGGTTCTCCATCTTGTTGTCTATCCCTTGTATGCTTTTCCACCAAATAGAAGCATAGTTAGAAAATTCAACAACAGCGAGCTTAACCTTATTTCATTTTGAATAGTTGTGACAATAAAAAATGGCTTCAATTTTCCGCTCCCAATCAAGGTACAAGTCCGGATCTCTTGTGCCTTTATGCTATTAATGTTCTCATCTTCCACTCTACCTCATTGTCCCATCCTATCTCTCCCCACCCTATCTAGATTTATATCAAGCTCATCAACAAAATCATCTATAGGGTTTTCTTGATGTACAATGGGGGAATGGGGTACATTTATTCTATTATGAGGCCTAGGATTATTTTGGGCTTGTACAACAGGTTCATTTCCCCTCCTTGACAGAACCGCTATGATACCACTTGATAACAACGAGGTTAGGGAGATACCAAATTTAGAATAAAAATATTAGAAGTCTACATAGAAAATAATCTAAAAACTAGAAAATAAAGATACGGGAAGTTCAAGGAATAGTTCCAAGAACTCCAAGAACGCAAGTTCTCGAAGATTGACAAGATCCAAGTAATAACGAATTGTTATTAGATGAACCAAATACATTTACTTGAGAAATGAATCAAACTAAGAATTCGGATCTTGACCTCTTCCCGAGTAACGTTAGACAACAATTAGTATGTATACTAATAGCCTTCTAAGAATACCAAGAAGAAAAAAAGATATCAAAGAAGAAGTTATCTTACTACCTTGAACTATGAACTAGCTTGGTTGAAAGATAAATCCCAAAGTATTATGCCACAAAGGTTCAAAAGAACTCTAAAATATATTATATTCTTCAAAATATGAATTACAATGAAGGAAAAACACTCTTTTTTATATAGTACTAAAGAAGGATCTGGTCAAGATAGAAATAAATGAGAGTTATATCCCCTAGAAGCATAGAAGATTACCCACACTTGGAGCCATGAAAGTCAACATAGATTAAAAAAATTCTAAATAGGAATGATATTTCCTAGGGGCATAGAAAGAGTCCACACTTAGACCAATGCAAGTTAACATAGATTAAAATGACACTTAAATATAAATTCTAGAAATTATTTTTGAGTTGATGGATTTTCTTATTTTTGGGGCTGATTTGGGCCTCATTCCATATGGTTTAGACTTTAATTTGGGCCTCCAAATAGGTGCATGACTTGAGCAAAATATCTTCTTCCATAACAAGACACTTTTTAATTGCTAATAACATCCCATTGAGCTTGTCTTCAAATTTTCTTTTTTTGAGATCTTGTCATGCATCTTCTTGGAACTTCCAATGCTTCATCAATGTCCTTTAATGATGTTGGGCTGCCATGGATTCTATCACTACCCATGGACTTACTTCTCAAGGCATCGGCTACAATTTTTGCCTTGCCGAGATGGTATATAATATCAACATCATAATCCTTCAACAGCTCAAGCTATCTTCTTTGCCTCGTGTTCAAATCCTTCTTCCGAATATATACTTGCAAGCTTTTATGGTCGGTAAATAGATCAACATGAACTCCATATAGGTAATGACGCCATATCTTCAAGAAAAATACAATGACCGCTAACTTAAGATCATGAGTTGGATAGTTCAACTCATACTTCCTTAAATGTCTCGAAGAATATGCAATAACTTTTTCGTGCTAAATTAGGACACAACCTAGGCCAACTCGGAGGCATCACAATAAACAACATATCCTTCGGTACCTTCCGGAAGTGACAAGACATGTGCGGATGTTAACCTATTCTTTAACTCTTGGAAACTTTGTTCACACGCATCCGACCACTGGAACTTGGTTGCCTTGTGAGTAAGCTTATTCATAGGTGTGGAAATAGAAGAAAAACATTCTACAAACCTCCGATAATAACCTACCAAGACCAAGAAACTACGTACCTCGGTAGGAGTCGTGGGCCTCGACTAATTGTTTACCGCCCGAATCTTCTCGATTATCCACTTTGATGCCTTCGAAGAAACTATATGGCCCAAAAAAGCAACCGAGCTCAACCAAACTCGGATTTAGAGAACTTGTCATACAACTTATAATCCCGGAGCGTCCGCAACAATGCTCGCAAATGAGCCGCATGATCCGCCTCCATATTCGAATATATATAATATCATCAATGAATACAATCACAAAGACATCCAAGAATGGCTTAAAGACCAAATTCATTAATCCATAAAGGCCACTGGGGCATTAGTAAGGCCAAAAGACATCACAAGAAACTCAAAATTAGATCTTGTCCCGAAAGCCGTCTTGGGTATATCTTTTTATTCACCCTCAATTGGTGATACCCATATCTCAATTCAATCTTTGAGAAGTACTTAGCACCCCGCAATTGATCAATAGATTGTTGATCCTCGAAAGTGGATATTTCTTCTTGATAGTAACCTTATTCAATTCCCAAGAATTGTGGTTTTTGTGAACAAATAATACCGATTTGCCCCATGGTGAAGTGCTACGCCCGATAAAGCACTTTTCCAATAGATCCCGTAGTTGCTATTTCAATTCCCTTCAGTAGGAGCCATTCTATAAGGAGGAATAGATATCGCTTGAGTATCTAGAAGCAAATCAATAGTAAGATCGAATTCCCTCACTGGGGGAATACCCGAAGTTCCTCTAGAAATACATCTCGAAACTCATTCACTACGGAATAGACCGAAGGGTCGAAGGGTTTACATACACATCTCGAACTTGTACTAGGTGATAGATATAGCCCTTGTAAATCATCTTTTGTGCCTTAAGGTAGGAAATAAACCTCGCCTTTGGCGACGCGAATTACCCTTCCATTCTAGGGCCGGCTCACTCACTGGGAAGCAAAACTTGACGTATTTGTTTTAAAATTGACATTGGCATGAGATGAACCTAACCAATACATACCCATAATTACATCAAAATCAACCATTGACAATTCGCTAGATCACCTGAAGTATGACAGCTTACAAATTATCATCGTACAATCTCTATAAACTTGTCTAGCCATAATCGTATCATCAATCGGCGTAGCCACTTCATATGGCTTAGATAATAACTTTGTCTCTATTCTAAACTTACTTGAAACAAAGGGTGTAACAAAAAACAAAGTGGAGCCAGGATCTATCAATGCATAGGCATCATAAGTGAAAATGGATAATACACCTATGATAACATCCGGAGATGACTTTAAGTCCCGTCGACCCGATAGAGCATAAATGTGGTTCTAACCACCACCGAACTAGATGCTCCCCCTCAACCTCTCGCCTATGCCTCTACATGCCGGGGTCTATGGTCTACTACCTGGTGGACATACACTCAATGAGGAATCACGACCTCGATACCCGGTCACCGAGCCATACTACCCATTCTTTTATTCAGGCAAAATCGCATAATGTGCCCAGGACTCCCTCATACAATCTCGAGAAGCACACCTGATTCAAGATACGTCATCCGACGCCGAGCTAAGGAACTCGAGCCTTACAAGCCATGGTGATGCAAAAAGAGACTTTGGAGACCTTTGAGAAGCTTCATAAGAGAGCATATGATGTGTGGATGATTGCTTGGTAGCATGGAGTGAAAATGAGATGGAGGAAGATGATGGTGGTTATTTATGAAAAACAACTATTCTTTAAAGTCAAGCCATCATCCCTAAAGAATACTACCAAACAAGGCCCTTATTTCATTAAGGGTATTATTATAATAACTAGTCTAGTCTTCTTTAGCTTATTTAGTATAAATACCATACTTGGTCATTTAATTACTTAGTTTTGATGAATTGAGAATTGAGATACTCATTCGAGAGTGATAGTTGTTTAGTTAGAGTGTGGTTTAGAGATAGTTAATTATGGTGGATTCCATTGTTGGTTATTGAAACCTTTATCCCTTGATTTCATATGAGAGTTCCTCATTTGTGGATTCAATTGAGTCTTTTCTTTGATTTCAATTAGTGTAGGTTCTTTGGATTGAATTTGACTAGGAGGGTTTGGTATAGAGTCCAAATTTGCCCATAAATTCAGTATCCATTGGGTCTTTCTTCTATTCTCATTCCCATTTCTTCACTTCTCTTCTTTGATTTCTTTTTATCTTTAGTTTCTACATTTTTATTATTTTAATATGCTTATCTCCAAGCCGGATCGTACCATTTGGTATTAGAGCAAAGGTAGAAGGATTGGTCCATCAATTCTTCATCCTTGGTTATACAAGAAAAAAATTTGAAACCCCCCCCCCCCCCCCCCCCAATATTTTGTTATTTTGGTGGATTTGAAGTTGGATTTGAGTTCCTTGATATAAAAAACACACATAGGTTTTAAGTTTCGTATCAATCGGAGGTCTTTTGAAGATTACACCATTACCTTCAAGCTTGAAGAACAAGCAAGTGGGTCTTGTTGAAGAAGGGTTTAATTGGCTTCAATTTCTGTTGGGCTTTGTTCTCCTCACTAAGAAGACCCTAGATCTAAAATTTGGGAGCAATTGGAGTTGATTTGAAGGTGGTTGGAAAATTGGTGTTCTTCATGTTCTTGAGCATCTTTAAATCTTCATAAGGAATAAGGAGCTAAAATGGGTGTTTGATCCAAAATTTCCAAGTTAAAGTTGAGAAAAAGTGTTATTTTAGCCCAAAAAGGAAAAATATCTACAAAAGTGGGACCAAGGTACCAATTCGGTCGGAATAATCAGCAAAGAAGCTTCCAAACGGATCCCAAGAGTTGAGTGACATCAAATACAATTTTTCCAGTGATTTGGTGATCCACTTTAGCTTTTGCATCGCATAATAGCTTATGCGGTCACATTTTCAAATGCATTCCAAAATAGTGAGCTCAAGTTTAATCTGCATTTCGATTTGCGAAGCAAAAATCAATTTGTACATAAAATGCAGACCTCATATGCGATTTATGCTTCCACTATGCAGCCCATATCCGCCCTTTGCAGCGTTGCATTTCATGCCATATTGATGCAATCCTATTTTCCTTAAGATCGTTAATGTGGAGTCAAGACCATGAGATTCAAGCTTCACGAGGGTTGCACATGAGGATGGAAGTTAGAAAGCATACTTTAGTGCAATCCCGAGGACTCCGAGTGTGGATGATTGCATGGGAAGGTGAAAAGGCCAAGAATTTCAAGGATGACACCATATGCAAACCATACATGATGGCACATATGGTTTCGCGAGCCGTAAACCAAATACGAGAAGATGATAACCCAAAGAGGCGAGAAGAGCACCACCGCGATTCGCAGATGGTTCCACGAGATGATGTCCGTGAAACGCATGTCTTCCACATATCATGACAAACTTAGCATTTTGGGCTACTTTTGCAATCCAAAGGTGTCACTTTTGGATCTTTTATATAATAACTTAGCCTAAGTCTATAAATAGGAAGGTCATTTCATTACTTAGATTATGTTGAATTGAGATATTTTGATACTCCTTTGAGAGTTTGATATTTGAGAGCTTGTTGAGGCCATTGATTGTTCTTTTGTTTGAGAGGATTGGTTTGTTGGGACATTGATTCCCTTGAGACCATCCTAATAGGTTTAGGTGCTTTTGAATGGTTAATTCATTTGAGGTCCTTAGTTTCATATACTTTGGGTTTCTTTTGATTACATCTCTTGTGTCTACCTCTTTATCTTTTAATTTATTGTTGTTTCTTTTATTTTACGCAATTTGGTATGTACCAATAAGTATCGAGCTTGATTGAAAGGTTTTGATATAATTCAAATTAGGGAAGACACAGAATCAAACAACACAATTAAAATAAGAAATGAAAGGATAGAAACAAGACAGAATTTGTAATGAATTTATGGGAAAACTTGGATTGGTTACCAAATCCTCCCAATCTAATTCAACTAAAGGCACCTATGGTATTTGAAATCAACAAGAATGAATACAAATGAATCCATAATTGAGCAATTCTATGTGAAATCAAGGACACATATAGATTGAGAAATAAAGGATAGAAATTAAAAAATTAATTACCATGCTTGAATCATCTACATAGTTAGATCCAAAGAGAGGTTCAATTGAAGAGGATAAGGATTAATCCCTACACTAAACCTACACTCACTAGGAGCACTAACCTAACACTACAATCTAGATACTAAGAGAATCACTCTCATTCAATATTCATCAAATATACATAACGAAATAACAAAGGTAGTATTTATACTACTAAGCTAAGAAGACTATTAAAGCTATTACAATTATACCCTCAATGAAATAAGGGTCTTCTTTAGTCTTATTCATGGACGAGGCTTGGATTTTAAGGATAACCTCTTTGCATGAATAACCACCCTCTCTTTGCATAAATAACACAAGTTGACTCGTATCATCCATGCTATCTTCCATAGCTTGATCCGTGAGTACTCCATGGTCTCCAAAGTCTTCTATGCTATCTCCCATAACTTCACCATCCGCACACATGAGTCTCCAATGGAATTCAAAGGCTCACCCTTTATCATCAATGAGTGTGTAGAGTGGGAATAAACACTTGAGACCCCTTGAAGCTCCTCAAATATGGTGCAAATGCTCCATGGAACATCATTGGTTTGAGATCAAGCCCCATCATGAATTGTAGCTCTCATAATCAACCTCGAGCCATCCCGTATCATATAAGGTTGTTCAAACAATCCTTGTCTTGGGTTTTGATTACTACAAAAAAAGTGTTCATCCATCCAAAATTCAAAAATATAAAAATAGTTGTTTGTTTATTGATTCTATCACTAGATTCGTGTTCCCTAATGTTAGAAGAGTCTAAATCTCAAGTTTCAGATCTTTTGAGTCAATATTGAGTCATCTACCATTATTGTCCATTGAAGAACTTGAAGATCATGAGGCGGGTCTTGAGAAGAAAGGAGAATTGAAGCTTAAAAGTTAATGGGATTTTTTCTCCTATTGAAGAATGTTTGGGATCTAAAATTTGGGAGTATTTGAAGAAGGATTGAAGGTTTGATTTTTTTTGAATCTTCAAGTGTTCTTGAAGACCTTCAAAGAGTTCTTGAGGAGGAATAAGTAAAAATGTGTTATTTGATCTACCAAAAACCTAAATTCAAGGTGAAAAGTTGTTTTTGAGCCAAAAGAGGTAAAATATCGAAACAGTGGGCCCGTGTCACTAGGAAAATAAAAAAAAGACCTAGAGAACGGATGCCCAAAAAGATTTGGCGTCATAAAGTTGTGTAGAGAAAGCACAACCTGCGAATCGCAGTTAAAACACAAGATGTGATAGAGAACTGAAGAAGATTGGCACGATTTGCGAAGTAAATAGTAAATAGCAGGTGACACATGCAATTTATAAAACGTGCTTCGCAGTGCATTTTGCAAATCGCAAATCGGGACTAAAATTTAAAAAAAATTGTCATAAATCTCATTTGCAAAATGTGTTGTATACTTTCAAATTGCAACATCTTCGTTCTTCAATCCGGGTTCATTCCATTTTCATTTCTAAGTTTCTTTAGGTAATTTGTTAATAATTTTCTTAGATAATTACTTTAAGTAATTATCCTTACTTAGTAGTTAATTAATTCTTGAGTCTGTATTTTCTTTCGTGCTACTTCTTTTTGTTCATTTCTAGTTTTTACTTCGTAGTTAACTTCTTTATTCAAGTCCATTAGTTTGAGTCAAATCGTTCATTCGTCGAGTCGAACAATAATCTATTCGGCTAAGAGTAGCAACTAAATCCCTTGTGACTAATCGAGTTAAACAAGGTACAATCATTGGATGAGGCAATTTGTGAGGCAATCAAACAAGTTAAACAAGGCACACTTGAGTGATTGTGAGATTTATTTTCACTAACTTAACGTGTTTCCTTGTTTTGTTTATTTTCTAAATAGGTAAACATGGATTATGATTCATGTGATGGTGACTTTTATGGTTGTAATGATGAGGAATATGGCTATAACGACGAGGAGTATGGCTATAATGAAGAGTGTAGTGTTTCTAATGAGGGTTGTGAATACGACCATGGTCATTACAATGATGAACATGAGACAAGGAGTACTCATGGGTCCTATAGGGAGGCTAATGATTCGAAAGAGCCTTATGATGATCATCATAACTTTGAAGTTACTTCAACGTATAACCCTTACTCTTCTTATGATGAAAATAGTAATGAAGGTAGTGGCCTTGAGTATGAAGATAGTGAAGTATCAAGTACTTATGATGAAAGTGAATCTCAAGGTCATGAGAAACCCAATTATAACCATGCTATATTTGCCGGTGGTGGTTGTTCTTACTCTTCCCCACATGGAACCATAAAGCAATCTTGCTTAAGGAGCATGAGACCTCCTCCAGGAAAAGCTACTCAAAGAGTTGTGAGTAGAGTTCAACCTAAGTAAAGATGAGAGTTGAACCTAACAAGAGATTTCATTCAATGTTGGTGAAAGTACACAATGATTGGGGAGTTCACCTTGAAATTAATGACCAACACCGTGGTTGCTATATTTCTTCTCAAGTCGCACTCCGGTTAGGATTACGGTGGACTAGGAAAGAAGACCCTTATATTGGTAAAAGGGGATATGTGGTCGATATGGTGAATGTATCATTTTCTCATGGAAACTATCAATAGGATGTGTGGTGTATAGTACTTTCCATTTAACATGTGACTTGTGTTTGGGATATTCTTGGTTTGAAGACCATGGAGTTGCTTATGAGTGTGATTGGCATAAGTACGTTGTGGATGAAAGGGGAAACTTCTATTTCCGCATGTACCTCCGAGGAAACCTCCAAGTATGAGTATGAGAAACCCCAATGTGAAATGGCATACCTTGTCGAAAGAAGCTAGTGGCAAAGAGTATGACAAATGGGAACTCGTGATGGATGAAATCTTTGCTAGCTATAACTATTCACAAGGAAGGAAGATGGACTTGGCTCTTAGAACTTTTGAAGGGAAACTTGCCAAAAAACGGGAGTACAATAGCAAAAGAGCAAAGGAGATGGGAAGTCCAATTGAGACTTGGGATGTATTGAAGAGGAACTTGAGGTACTATTATCCTGGGCCACATGAAAAAGGGTATAGGACCAAATTCAATTCCCAAAAGAAGGAACCAAAGGAAGGAAAAACAAATGCTTGTTGTGAGACCAATTGAGCCTTTCCATAAGAAGGGGACATTACTGTACCATTCTATATGGTGAAGAAGAAAAACTCCTTGTTGAACCACAAAGTCTAATGAACTTGAGAGACAAAAGATTGAGAGAAGTAAGGGAGTGAAAAGTGGAAACCCACGAGAGGAAAAAGGAGAGGATGTGTGGAAACCCACGAGAGGAAAAATGAGAGGTTGCCACAAATTCAATCTAACCTTTCTACTTCTTCATCTAATTGTGAAGAAGATTTTGTAGGTACTCAAGGAAATGGAATGTTAAAAGAGTCTTCACGTGAGGAACTCCATGCTTGAAAGAGAGAATAGAGGCCAAGACCGCCTATCCACTTGGTCAAATGAGATTGCAATTGAGAGATCAAGGTAAAAGAGATCCTTCTTATAAACTTCAAGGTATAATGGCTAAACTCAACATTTCTAATTCTTTGATTGAACAAGTTTGTGATGTGAGTGTGAGTGATAGCTTGATTTTGTGTGAGCTTAATGATTCTTTTCCATGTAATTATAATGTCTTTGTTGAGAGTGTTCCTACACTAGTTGGTCCTTTTGATGACCGAATTAACTCTTCTTGCAAGGTCGATTTGTGTACACCTAGTGTTGACACTGGTGATTTGAATGAAAGTACATTATCATGTGATCAACTTGAGTGTAATGTTAGTCCACTAGTCGAGAAATTTTGTGATGTGATTAATGAACCTTCGATTAGTGATGATGTGGTTGTAGTTGATCATTTGATTGAGTGTGGCAACACCCCACCTTTGTTTGATAAATGTGAAAATGAGTCGTTTGGTATTGTCTTTATGTCAAGTGATGAGTCCCAGGATTGTGGTGGTGATGTGTGTCATTTGGATAGTCATGGAGACCTTACATGTTTAAATTCTTCATCATTGACTGATTTCTTTGCCATTAAAGATAATATCTTATTTGATAATGACATCACTATCGAAGAGGATGTGCATAGTGGAATGTTTTGTGAAGTTGAAAATGTAGACAACTTTGTGGGCTACAAGGTCTATGGGAACCCACTATGGGAGATTGACACCGTCCCTTAGATGGAAGACACATCTTGAGGGATTGTAATTCAGTCGTATGGGTGGAATATTTTGATGCTCTTAAAGAATCATAATAAGAGGCATCGATAGTTGAGTGGGAAATTAACTTGGTTGATTGTTTAAGGAACCCAACTAGTCATTACCTTTCCCCTAATGAACTTAATTTTATGCCTTTATATGATTCTCTAGCTATCTATGTTAGTGATATGCATTCTAGGCTTGAATCTAGTGACCTCTATGGATTTGATCCATATTTTGATAAAAATACTAGTGAGGGGAGTTATATTGGTGATATTTCTTTGTTGATGCTTTCCTTACTAAATTGTCTTCTTGTGAGGTCACACATTTTAATATGGAGGCATATGTGTTTCCTAAAGATTTTCTACTTGACTTTACATTAAAGGAAACTATGATGTATATAAGGAGGGGATTGTATGGTTAGGTGGGTTGGAGTTGGATTGGGACCGAATGGACATGAAAAATAGGGGTCAAGTGGAGGTTGACAGGTAGTGTATGTTTGGTGAGAGGTGTGCGGGTACCTTCGGGTGGAATCGGGCTGAGGAATTTGGAGGGGTCGATTTAGATACGTTTTGGGCTATGTTGGTGGTTGGATGGTAAGGTAGCGGAAACCGATTGGGACAAGAAGGTTGGCGGTTTAGGGACTCGATAAGGACGATGGGAATTAGTTGGGGTTTCGGTGTTTGTAGGAGGAATCGGTTGTTGACCTTTTGGGTGTAGGTTTGGGGGGGGGGGGGGTGTTGTGGTGTATTGTGGTTAAAGGAATCATGTAGTTTGGACAAAGATGGATCACAAAATTGATCGACAAATTCGTGTGCGGATAAGGTGATGAAAGCCGAGAAGACCTTCATTGTATTTGTAACAAGTAACCGGATAGAACCTTGGCTTGGGTATAATTAGATAACAAAAGTTCTATCTAGACTTAAACCGAGGGTTTAGACCACAAAAGGACCAAGGGTTGGCCCAAGGGTTTCGGCCAAAAGGACACCCACAAAAGGACCAACTAAGGATAACAATACAAAAGTTGAAATACTTAGCAAAGTTTGAGAAAACTCAAATATATTTCATATAACTTCAATGTCTCTTTACATCAACTACATGCCCTATTTATACTAGTTATAAACCTTTTATAAGAGCAACTAGATAGACATCATACATGGCACTCCGCCGAATGGGAAATGGAGAGGCTTCGACCGACTTGGGAAAGGGAAAAGAACCAACCTTTCATATTCTCTAGGCCACCCTTTTGTGTCATCTATGTAGATAAGTACATGAACTAGCTAGTTCATGAACTACCTCCTTTGGGGCACGTTTAGAAGCTTCTCCTTCTAGATGATTCTCGGCCTAGTCATCCTATCTTATTAAAGGATTAATCTTTACAAGGCACTAATCTTCCGTTCACTTTGCTATTGTTGTACTTGAGCTATCTCTTCTGTCATACCGACTCACCAACTAGAGTGGATACCTCAAAAGGTTCGTGTAACTTTTTTGGTTCTATCCAAAACTTCTTAGCAACAAAAGAGGTTACATATGATAGAGTGGATCCAAGATCCATAAGAGAAAACATCAAAAGTGAAGACCATTAATATATATGTGATGACATCTGTATGAGCCTCTATATCCCGATCACTCGGCTAAAGCATATAGGCGGTTTGGAAATCGCCTATGTTACTAAGCTTAGCCGTACCACGCCCTGGTTGGGCCTAAGTATTGGGATTGACTACTGAATTGGTGGACTAAGCTATGTTACCACCGGTACCTTGCTTTGATGATGGGCAATCCTTTAGAAAATGACCATGCCGACTATACCCAAAGCGACCATCCACGCCCGAACGACACACCCCCGAGTGCCTCTTACTATAAGTGTTGCAAGTAGGATGCTAGAAACCCCTATGGCCCATGCTTAATTGCGACCGTGATCCTTCTTCTATGAAGTTCGCCTCTTATATCAATCCCGAACTTTGGGGTGGGGCACTTTGGCCGAAGATGGAGCAAATCTTGAAGAACTGTCTGTCTCCACCTCACCTATTGATGAAGTGACATGAGGACTTAGCTTTTTTGTTAAACTTCATGTCCTTCTCTTTTTCAGGGCATCCTCTTCTATCAACATGTTCTCATTACCCCGTATGAAAGTAACAATCTTTGTCATCTCATTGTTCTCGAGATGTAATATTATATCATTGTACAAGTGGGGATCAAGACCATACATGAATCACCTCACTCGGCCCTCATATTCGAACTATGTGTGGAGCACACTTTGAGAAATAGACAAACTGAAAATAGTACCCCCGCACACTCCTACCGTTCGCTTAAGCTTTTCAAATCCTCGCCGACCTCAATTGGCGAAATTTCTCAATAAAAGCATCAAGAAACTCATCCCAAGTTGTTGAAGGTGCATCTTCCTCACAGATCGCTCCCATGATTCATACCAGATGTTGGCAACATCCGACAACCGCTAAGCTCGAACTACGCCGCCTCTATCTCGGTATCATGCATACACGAAAGATTTTCCGCAGCCCATGAATAATATTATGTGGATCCTCTGTCTTGTTTGACCCCGTGAACACCGGAGGGTCCATATGAATAAACTCATGAGTCCTAAAACTAGATGAATCCCCATTAGTCTTCGTACTTAGAGTCATTTCCTTGCGTTGTGCACCGAGCACCACAATGTGGGTGAGCGGTTGAATAACTCCCCTAACATCCAAGTCGGTGGAATTGGGTAGCAGAATTAGAATCTCCACAGTCCCGTGGTATCGGGTGGAGGTGTTGTACCCGAATTGGCTCCCTAGGCTTGAGCCTCTTCCTCGCGAGCAACACTAGAAGTAGCTCTCTTGCTAGTTTGTTGTTTTCCTTTTCGCAGGCATTTTCTCGAAATACATAATACACACGAGTTAGAAGGATGTCCCGAAAGGTATAACTTTAACTACACGATCTAGAGTATGAATGAAGTGATTCAATCCTAGTTGTCTTGGTGGTAAACTGTTTACATGTGTAGGGCCCTCACACACAAAAAGTTACCCCACTAGACACATTTTCATAGACTCTCTAAGACACTTAAACCTAGTGCTTTGATACCAAGCTTTGTCATGCCCCAAACTATGGCTTGGGCAACACACAACACTTGTTGCCCGACCGCATGTGATCGAGTGAACCACATGGTGATGAATCAACGTGGGCATCAAAACATGATATAACAATAACTTGAAACAAGTAATTCAAACTGCCGAGTTTATAATCGAGAAAATTTATTGAGGAAATAGTCTAAAAATATCATAAGTCTTAAAATAGTAATATTGACTTACCGAACCGGTCTAGTCTATGAAACCTCTAAAACTTGAGTCCGACTGAAGTTTGTGTACTAGGACAAGGCCCTGGCTTACCTCTACTAATAAAATATAATACCGAAATAATAGTAGACCGACACCTCGAATGAGATGGGGGTCACCAAACAAACAAGTATCAAGCAATCCTACAAAGTAGATCTCGTCGTCCTGAAACTCGCACTGCACCGTGAAGTGCGGGCTCCATGTAAAGGGATGTTAGTACATTTGAATTGTATTGTGTGTCAAGCAACTGAAATAATAAGTATCTATGGGTTGCTCGAGAAAAAAGGCAACCCAAATCTATAAGCGAGATACTATACTTGAATTTGAAACCGATAACGTATAACTTAACAAGGAAGAAAATAATAATAATACTTCATGTACTGAATCGGAGAATCACATATTTAACTAAATAATAAAAAATTATGGCCTTAGGCAAAAAATATGTGCACAAATATGTGGCCTCGGCCCAAGTATATGTATAAAATAACTATGGCCTTAGGCTTAAAATAATCCGTGGCCTTGGGCCCAAGATACAAGTGCTCAACATGATACCGGATTACTAAAATATACTAATATGAAACACTCGAGTATGAATTATTGGACATGAAATAGTGAACATTAATTCATGAACTGATTATGAGTACTTGGAGCTTTAACTAGTTTATAAGCATAATGAGTATTACAGACCGAGACTTGTGGATATCTATCACAAGTCTATGTTGATTACGTATCGAGTCCATAATGACCAAAGTGATATTTATGAACCACTATGAGGTTATAATCACAAATTTTAGTCTTTTCATGAACTAGGGTTAAAATCTCAATTTCTCGAAGTAATTAGCATGTAATCTCGATGAACGAGGCGTGAGGATGATTAAAGACGTTCCTACACATAGATAGAAACTCTACATACCTTAATGTGTCTTAAAATTCTTTACTTTGAAGAAGAACCCCAACGATTGAACCTTGAACCCTAAGTTGGGTTTACACCGAACAACCTAGGTTAAGAACATTGAATTCTACTTAGAATTCATTAGGATTATGTTAGAATTACGTAGAATCGCATGAAAAAGACTTACCTCGATGTAGGAGAAAGTTGGGAAGCTAGGAGATTCGTTCTATGGCATAGGAAAAGTGAAAATTAATTTTTGAGACTAAGGCCGTGTGTATTTATACTTTTTGTCGTCGAGAGGGATTTGATGGTCCATCAAATTTTTGACGGCTCGGGTCTAGACCATCAATAATGTATAGTCCGTATAATCGGACCATCAAATTAATTTAATTAATTTACAACTTTTTCCAGTAACCTCTAAAACTTGAAAGTTTTAGACGGTAAAATATGAAGGACCGCCAATTATTATACGGTTAGTAAGATCTACTAGGTTCCATAAATTACAAGAACCGAATCAACGGTTCACTTAGATAGTCCGTAAATTATTTTATGGTCCATCAATTTTGGCGTCAAATTGGATCTCGCATAACTGAAGTTGGTTTTTAACTTAAACTTCCCGATTTGGTTTTCTAAACTCCCGAATCATAAACATGCCTTAGTTTAAAGGTACGAGGTCTTACATGAACCACTTCCTAGAGTAAGTGGTCCTAATCTTTCATGTTTTGATAGGATGGATAAAAGCATTGACAGGAAATTAAATGATCTCCAACAAATGGTTGCTCAATGCTTGGACAAGGAGCAACCAACACAAGAAGAGAAGGCTATTCCAAGTGAAGCCAAATGGAAAGAAAAATTGAAGGGTTAACCAATTCCTTGTCCAGAAATTTTTAGCACTTGTCCCAACTCCCATGAAATTGAGAGAAAAGATTGAGAGGAGTAAGGGAGAGAAAAGTGACAACTCTAGAGAGGAAGAATGAGAGGTTGTGTGGAGTGATGTGAGAGGGTTGTCACAACCCGATTCTAACTCATGTATCTTTTATTTATTTTCTTGTTGTCTTGATAACGTGTAGGTATTCTTAGAAACAAACCGCGAGATAAACCTTAAACTCGGAAAGTTCATGAGTAGTTGAAGGCTTCCCAAAGGAGCAAATGTGCTCCACCATTAAAAACTACGGTAAGGAAGATACTTTGTTTGAAATTTAAGGTAAAAGAGCCAATCTCAACTCTCCAAATCATGTGAATGATAGCTTGTCCTTATTTGAACTTAATGAATCTTTACCATGTGATGAGCTTAGTACTTTACCACCTAGTGTTGACATTTGTGATTTGTATGTTAGTACATTGTCATGTGATATGATAGCTCACACACTAGTTAATCCTAGCGATTACTTTGAATTGATTATTCTAGCAAGATCGATTCGCGTCCAACTAATGTGGGTACTTGTGTTGATCAATTTGTTTGCTATGAGAGTCCACTAATTAAGAAAATTGGTGATGTTCTTAATGAACCTCGACTTAGTGATGATGTTGGTGTGATTTATCATATAGATAGTCATGAAAAGGAAATTTCTTTGAAAAATGAAAATTGTCTTTATGAGAGTGAACCTAAATGTTTAGAATCCTCATTGTTTACTGATTGTTCTCTCTTTAAGGATAATGTCTTAATTAATAATGACATGACTATTGAAATTGAAGTGCATGGTGGTATGTGTTGTAATGTTATAAATGTAGCCATCTTTGAGGGCTATAAGGTGTTTAGAGACCCACTATGGGAGGATGACCCCCTTTCAAATGAAGGAATTTCCTTCTTGGGGGGGGGGGTTGTTAGTTGATGCTTAGTCATGATGACAAGCTTCGGATGGATGAGGACGCCATCCCCATTAAGAATTTCTCGAGGATTTGTGACCCACTTGAAGGACCTACGTCGTATTTGAAAAAGGTATCCGTAAGTGAAGATTGCTCTTCAAAGAAGGGGAGTGACATGAAAGAAAAGGATCATATACTTTTGAGGGACTATGCCGATCTTCTAATCCAAAATGTGAGGAGATGCTACTCAAAGCTTGGCATATGATCCATGAGCCTAAAGGTAAAACTCTCTCTCTTGATGAACTTGATTATGTGATTAACTTTTTATGACGTTTCATCAAATGAGTAGGCTTGAAGAGGATTTTGGAGGGAACCTCATTGGACAACAACTTGGTGTGACATCACATATTGTACTTCCTTCACGGATGGTATGTACACGTGGCTCATCTTATTCTTGGTCTTTCTAAAGCCATGGAGGTATCTTCCTTGTGTGATGAGTAGAGTAGTAGCACTTATAATCATTCATGTGATTCTTTCCTAGTATTATTACTTGAGTTCATGTTGGGCTTGCATGGGAATGTGGGGAAAAGAGTGTGGGGGATACCTTTGTATTTGACACCGGTGTTGACTTTAGAGTGGTTTTTTCTTGAGAAGGGCTAATGTAATGATTAGACACTTGGGTTGGTTTTGTTTGTGATGTTGCACTTAGCCATGAGGGAGATCATTTAATTCTTGACTTATGGGAAGATATGTGCTTCTTGATTGGTAGGACCAATGAGAAATTTCATGATTGTTTTCCTGAATGCATTGGGTTCCTTAATTTACCCTTTTGTCAACATATCTTGAATAACTGAGTGTCTTGGGCATTATTTTTATACATAGCCTTTATAGATTCTTATGATGCTTGGTTATATCATAAGAGTGAGCCATTTAGTGTATTGGTTGCATGATATGCTTACATTAGGTATTATCATTTTCCTTATGATTATTACATTATTTGTTTTGTGAGTGGATATGTACTTATTCTCTTCTATGTCTTGCAAGGTTCAGATTCGAGGATGAATACTTTTGAAGAAGGGGAGGATGATACGATATCGGGGGCTCAATTGCTCAAACTTCTCCAAGACATTGTACTAGAATTTGACCTAAGGACATCCAAGATTTAAGAGCCATGTTCATGGAGAATGAAGCCATGGATGCAGTTTAAGAGAGCCATTGGAGGGCCTTCAAGGTATGTGATAGCATGGAGGAAGATTACAAGAGTCTAAGAGTCCAAGGCCCAAAGCTTGCCTCTTAAAGAAGCCCAAATATTATTATGTGGTTACAATTGCAAGCTTGGGTAGTCAATGACCGGAAGGTGGTTATTTATGCAATGAGACCATTCTTTAAAGACAAAGTCATCTTTCCTAGAGACCAAACAAGTCCCTTATTTCATTAAGGATATTCTTGTAATAGATAGCCTTGTCTTCTTTAGCCTAGTAGTATAAATACTACACTTGTCATTACATTACTTAGTTTTTGATAATGTTGAGATGGATACTCATAAAGAGTGGTAGTTTATTTGGTAGTTTAGTGTAGTGCTAATTTAGTGATTAGTTTAAGTGATAGTGAATTATGGTGGATTCTATTGTTGGCTATTGAAACCCCTTTCCATTGATTTTCATATAGATTTGCCCATTTGTGGATTCAATTGATTAACTCTTGTTGAATTTCAAACAGTAGAGGTTCTCTTAGGTTGATTCAATTTAGACGGTTTAGATTTCATATATCCATGTTTGCACATAAATCCAATCCTAATTGGGTCTTGCTTCTATCCCTCTATTCTCATCCCAATTTCTTCAATTCTCATCTCCAATTTCTGGTTATTTTACTTTCCGTGTATTTGTTGTTTGAATCTATGTCTTCCACAAGCCGGATTGTATCAATAAGTGGCAAATGATCATCCCAACTACCCTCGAAATCCAATACACAAGCTCGTAACATGTCCTCGAGCGTCCAAATAATATGTTCGGCCTCGATTGTTTATTTGCGGATTGAAGGTTGTACTAAGACTCCCTTGATACAATATAAATTGTGGAATTGAAAAGAAAAAATATAAAAGGAAGACACAAAGAATTGAAAAAAAAATAACCCAACGTATATTAAACAATGGACCTTAATTGATGAACCAATACAAGTACCTAACCTTTGTTTGATGGACCTCAAGGGAATTGAATTTCCATGCAACCCAAATTTCTAAAGCATGATTCAATTACAAGATTCAAGAAACTCTCAACACTCAAACTCTCAAGAGTAGCATAAAAATAATATTCAAGATAATCTAAGCAAATAAAATGGCTAAGTTCCCTATTTATAGTCTAGGACTAAATTATTACACAAGAGGCACAAAAGTGACACCCTTGGATTGCAAAAGTAACCAAAATTCCGCATGTCGCCGTCGCTATGCCACCTATGAATCGCAGAGGGCGGTGGTATGATCTGTGATTCATAGGTCATGTCCTTCATTAGTTTCCTCATTTATGGATGTTTCACATGGGCTGCGAACCGCAGCCCCACCTATGGCACCATCTACGATTCGCAAATGGTGTTTTCTACACCATGTGTTGTCTTTTCATCCTCCCATGCTATCATAAACACTTGGAAGCCTCGGGATGGTGCTAGAGTATGATCAAGGATGTCAATTATCATGAATATGCCTTGTAATGCTTGAAGTTCACAGCTTGACTCCTCGTGAACGGTCTTGATGGAACTCGATTTGTATCATTCTCCCCTTCTTGAGAAGAATTTTCCCTCAAATTTAAGGGTTTATCATCTTTTGCGTCAAAGAGAGAGAGATCACAAATGTTAAAGGTGTTGTGGACTTGATATTGCAGAGGTAAGTCAATTTTGTAGGTATTGCCATTGTGCCTCTTAAGCATGTCGAATGGACCATCACCTCTAAGCATCATCAACTTTGCTTTCCTCTTGTTGGAAAATCTTTCCTTGCGAAAGTGTACCCACACCCAATCTCCCTATTCAAGCACAACTCTTTTTCGGCCCTTGTTTGCCCTCCGGGACACATCTTGATTCTTCTTTTCAATGTGAGACTTCACCTTTACATGCAGCTTCTTCATAGATTTGTCCCTTTTGTTTCCATCTAAACTCAAAATAACATCTTAAGACAAAGGGGTAAGATATAGAGGGGTTAGTGAATTAAAAACATAAACAACCTCAAATGGAGACATGCCAATAGGACTATGAATGACTCTATTATATACAAATTCCACTAAAGAAAACTGATCTTCCCAATATGATAGCTTCTCTTTAACCATGGTCCTAAGCATAGAACCCAAATTCCTATTCACAATCTCGTTTTGGCCATATGTTTGTGGGTGACAAGACATAGAAAATAACAATCTAGTACCAAGTCTCCCCCATAATTCTTTTCAAAAGTGGCTAAGGAATTTAGAATCCCTATCACTCACTACGGTTTTGGGAATACCGTGCAATTTGACAATATGTTCAACAAACAAAGAGGCAATATGGCATGCATTATCACACTTATGACAAGTAATAAAATGAGCCAAGTGATCAACAACAACAAAAATGCTATGCTTGCCCCTTTTAGTCCTTGATAATCCCAACACAAAGTCCATAGAAATGTCAAGCCAAGGTCTTTGAGGGGTGAGGAGAGGGGTATACAATCCATGGGGAAGGAGTCGACTTAGCACCACGATATACAACACATTGGCCACAAATTTTAGCAACATTATTTCGCATTTTAGGCCATTAAAATTGTTCTTCAAGGATCCCCATAGTTTTATCAATCCTAAAGTGACCTATCATGTGCATCTCTCACAAAACATTCCCTCCAAGAGCTCATGTTCACACATAGTCGCTTGTTCTTGAACAAGTAACAATCAAACTTAGCAAAAAGAGTAGAAGACCTATCCTTGAGCCACTTTTCCCTTTCCCAATTTTCACAATCTTGATAGATTTTCGTAAATTTAGGGTCCTCAAGATAGAATGCCTTTAAACATATAAAACCCATCAATTTGGAAGACAAAGTATTAATCAAAACATGTTTACCGGACAAGGCATCTACCACAACATTATCCTTCCCCTTTTGTATTAGATTACATAAGGGAAAAATCTCAAGAAATTCCACCCATTTGGCATGCTTGTTTGTTCAGCTTTCCTTGGGCTTTAATATTCTTTAAGGACTCATGATCGGTCCGAATCACAAACACTTTAGGCCACAAGTAATGTTTCCAATTACCCAAGGCTCTAATAAAAGCATATGCTCAAGATCATACGTGGAATAGTTCAAATTCGCACCTTTAAGCTTTTCACTAAAATAGGCAATTGGTTTTTGGTCTTGCATCAAAATGGCACCAATACCTACTTTTCTAGCATCACATTCAGTTTCAAATTTTTTATCAAAGTCGGGTAATTGCAACAATGGTGCGGAGCTAAACATTTGTTTCAAGGTTTCAAAAGCCCTTGATTTCTCCTCACCCCAGGAAAAAGGTTTATCCTTTCGGATTACCTCGGTCAAGGGAGCGGCTATGGTACTAAACCCTTTAACAAACCGCCTATAGAAACTAGCCAATCCATGAAAAATTCTCACATCACCAATGGATTTCGGAATTGGACAATTCTTAATAGCATCTATTTTGGATTCATCCACCTCTATGCCCTTGAACTCACAACAAAGCCAAAGAAAATGAATTCATCAACACAAAAAGAGCATTTAGCCACATTAGCATAAAGTTGTTCTTGCCTAAGCACTTCAAACACACATGTCAATTGATCAACGTGCTTATCCATGGTTTTACTATACACTACTCACATTTGTAATTCTTCACAATCCCGATGACTTATAATTTGCCTTGGAATAAGCTTCCCTTATTAGGGCAACTGGAATTATTCGCACACATAAAATGGGATCCATTCTTACTAGTATTTGGTCTTGATGAGCTTAACTTTTCTCAAGCCGTTAATATCAATAAAATATCCTTCTTAATAACTCTCAAAGGTTGTTCTTTTATCATTTATCCAAGAATTACTTAATCGTTCACTTTTGCTATCATTACAATGCCAACTCGCTTTGCAAAAATCCTTCAATTTTCTAACTCGAATGCAATTTGTCTTAGGTTGCTTCCTAACAATGGTATATCTATATCCAAAGTCTTGAATCGGTCTCCCGATAATTCTCCTTAAGGTCGCTGGTCCACTTCTCGTAATAAGGCACAATCTTATGACTTATTTATAATCCAATAATTTGCTTTCTCTTAAACATGCCCATGAACGTTATCATAATACCATGATTTAGCTTATTCTCTCTAATGAATCCTCCTATCTACTCATAACACCTTACTTAACCTTTTACCAGTCTCTTGCTAATATTACCACCTCTTACCTTATTCCGGAAGACTCTAGCGGGGCTCTATTTCGCTTTTGGATTCCCATGCTTCATCCGACCTTATTCTTTTGGTCGCATAATATTCCTTCTTTACTAGGACAAGGCCACACGGAAGTGGATACTTACCCTACATATAAGAATTCCAATACCTAACCTCCAAATCTTCTAAACCCTTGAGAAATCATATTTGATTATACAATTCCAGGGTACATACTTATATGACTCATAAAGAGGAATTATCAACATATTCGTAATGCTATTCAAAAATATTGTTGAGTCCTAACAAGTTGGCCATTGTCAAGGATTACTTAGACCCTTATTAGACTTCTGGAATTTTTTTCTTTCCAAAGCTATGTTTGTTGATGCCTACAAGCGGTAAGTCGAAAGTGGTGGTCTTGTGACTATACCTCTATCACCTTTGAAGAACGAAATCGTAATGCTTATCTAACTATTTACACGTTTCAAAACTTAGGTACTTTGTTAAACCCCATTTTTTGCACCATTACATATCGGGAGTAATGTAATGAAAGCCTAGTGAGGCTAAGATACCAAATTTATATGATAATGAGTTAAACAAGTGTTAAGTAAGTTTCATAAGAGTTCAGTTTAAACGAATCAAAAAAAATACTTATCGATGAAATTCGCCAAAGGAAAGTGGATTGTAATAGCCCGTACTTTCAAGATAAAAATAAGAGTTCTTAATATAAGAAGAAGGTCCTGTTGTGAGGTATTTTAATCGTACAATAGTCGTATGATAATCCTTGAAGTCAAGCAAGTTGTAAAACAAAAGTTGGCAAAGGTCATTGCGCTTCATAAGCTCCCCGAAATTTGGGTGTGATGTAGTAGATATTTAATCTCAATATACTAAGAATTATGGGGTTATCCACCCATGAAATGGAAGGTCTACTAATATACTTTCCAACGCATTAAACCGTTCGTCGATATAACTCGTAGTAGATAGATATTCGCATTTTTGTGAGACGGCACAAACAACTCCCTTTGGGAACCACTTAGGCGGTGGAACTTTCAAATCCTATATAAAGTAGTCCCACTTTGTTAAAAAACCCATTTTGATGGACCGAAACAGTTTCTAAACACTCCTGCTCTCCAAGGGTTTCCCCATGATTCTAAAGTGAATCCAAAGGCAAACAATGTAAATCTTGCGTTGTAGAACTTGAGTTCTCTTGTTGTAGTTGATTTGGGGGTTTCTTCAAGGTGATGTAAGATCCGATTTGAGATGTTCTTGCGGTTATGTGGTAAATAATCTCTTACTCTACATGTATTTAAGCTTATCTAAGTTGCAACTAAGTCGTTGAAGCTAGGATTTTTTGAGATATCTATCGAAAAGCTAACAAGTAATGTTAGAATTTGCTGAACTATTTTAAGGTTGTATTTTTAATGTTTTATGGGTGGAAATCAGTAGAGATAACCTAAGAATACTATTTCTATTGTGGTTGAGGTGTTTGAAAGAAGAGAAGTCGTGGAGAAATGTTGTTTAATATTGTTAAACCAAGCTTCCTACTCATTTGTTGTTGTTGTTGATGTGCCATTGTTTTCCTGTTGTGAGATTATTTCTAAATTGAATTCATGTCTGGTTTACACAAAAAGGAGATTATTTATGTATGGTTGGTTGTGTTGCTCAACTTGGAAGAAAGGAGAAGTCCCAAATGTGTTTTTCATATAATTTGAAAATCGAGCTTGTCGCTCATTACATTGTTGTTGAGTTGCTGGCTGGTTATAGTAATTATTAGCCTATTGCCGGTTTGAGAAAAGTAATAATATCGGGGGAGGAGCTACCCGTTTTAATATAGAGTAAGCTCATCATTCGTTGTACGATAGTTGTATCTTTCGTAGCTTAACGATAGCGTCATTATCATTGTTGTAGATTAAGGTACGATGAGTTGAGTTCAACGTGGTTATTGTACAAATTGTTATAAGGTATGTTAAGGCTATTCCTTTATTTTGACATGAATTTAGCTCCAAAATGAGTTTTCATAAAGAAATGTTCAAAGAAGTGTTTTATCGAAAGTAGTCTATTCCATTCAAGTCTCTTTTGTAGAGCTTTATTTTGTTTGTCCCTCATCGAAAATACTTTTCAGTCCATATTGATTCATGTTCAAGGAGAAATAAAAGAGTTCGATCACAAGCTTATAGATTCACGAGAGCAACAGAACACCAAGCCATATATGTGGCTGGAAAGATGTATATATATATGTACTGCATTTCCGAGCCACACACGACAGCAGTAGACATACCGAGCCTCCCATGGAAAGGTAGACACACCGAGCCTCCCATGACCGGGTAGAAATATCGAGCCTTTCATGGCTAGGTAGTACTAAGCCCACGTGGCTGGGTAGTCACACACACACCGAGCCCTATAAGCGGTCGGGTAGCTATATACGTATGCATTGCATCGGTGTGAGATGATACAACAACAAATAAGTACTTACACAATTTATCGGCGACTCTCGGTACTTACGCTTTTATAGCTTCCGCTTCATTTTCAGTTGCCTTATATGATCGGTACATTATTTCGTACCGACGTCCCTATGCTTGGATATATTTTGTTTCATGTCTCACAAGATCTGGAAAAAATGGAGATAGATTCGAGGAGTAGATTGCCGAGCATCGATGATTTGGTAAGCTCCACTTTATTCGGAGTTGCCACGATCGATTTTTGTGTATATCTAACATGAGTAGCCCACCCCTATACAATATTATCTTTAGAGGCTTGTAGACCTAATTTGTTGTCGTATAGATGTCTTATTCATTTTGGAGTTGTTTCGGTTTCAGATTATCTTGAGTTTGGTTGTCACACCTCAACCATGGGGGGTATGGCCGGCACCCAGCACCCGAAGGCTTGAGCGGACCACTATAGTATCTTAAAATTGTAATACGAAACATGTGCCGACAAGGCCTCCATATAACCATATAAGACCAGAAGGTATGACAACATGTATACGAATAGTCCCATCATGATATATATATACGATAACCAAGGCCAACACGGCCATGAGGAGAGTACACTACTAACAAAAAGAGGCCTATCAGACCACAACATACATGTACCCACTATACATAATTCTGTAAGGCTCTAAAAGTGACATAATACATCCATAGGTCGGGACAGGGCCCCGCCATACCCAAAATGCTAGTAATATATACAACAAGTACCTAAAGAATCCTATACAACAACTTTGAGAGAAGAGAGTGCAATAGTCCCAGCTGAACAGGTAACCTACTGAGGAGGAGAGTCGCTCATTCTATCTCGTACTGCAGGAATGAACACAGTTCCCTAGAAAGAGGACATCAATATGAAAGATGTACTTGAATAAGTAAGGTAGATAACAAATGTGAACATAAGGCATAACATAAGATATACAGGTACAAAAGTCAACCTGAAACTCATAACAAGCCTCGAGAGACTACCCGTTACAATCATGTCGGTAAAAATTAAGCCGCTTAATGGGGCCATAATGTAATATCTACCCTCTTTGTGGGGAAAATTATATCATAATATATCGTACCCGACCTCGATAAGAACTCGGTCATACCCGGCCTAGATATGGAACTCGGTAATATCAAAACAAAATGCACTTTGTGTGCTCATATAAGTGTCGTACCCCACCGACTATAGCGCACTCGGTAAGAAAATAACATATATATAAGTGTAATTCAAGACAGACCACAAAGAACATCACAAGCGAGCTAGAGTGACCTATCATTATTATCCTCCGACTATTGTTATTGGTGCTACATTCATGAATCTCAATACAACCAAATTGGAATAGATAGACTCCAAGAGATGACATAGATTAGAAATACCTAGAGGTTAGGGTCAATTGATCAAGAAAGGCTTATTGTTACTCAACTTCATACGATGGAACTCTATTTAAAGAAACGTTATGTCAAGTCATGGCGGAAAGAAAGTTGCCCTACATACCTTATCGAAGAAGGTGGTTACGTCCCGTGAAACCTCATACGCATTATGGATGATTATATACATCATATAAAGGACTTTATATTAATATCGTATCCATATACTGTACATAAGCTCTCTTAGGCATATTATCAAACAACTTAAGTACATAGGGTTCTTAGTCTTCTTTACAAGGAACACTTATGTAATTAAACCCCACAATCCTCTAAAATTCACTTTCCATAATCCCAAAACCCATACAACCAGTTTGATTATCCATTTCACCTCATATTTCAACTAAAACATCCCAAAAAGTCATACAACTATGATTACACAAGTTTACAAGTTTTGACTATGAAGATCCTCCCACAACTTATTCCAAAACATCTATTAACCATATGAATAGGTAGATGGGGATAAAACATACATTTACACATAATAATTTCCTCAAAACAACATATTACTTCGCCTCTAAGGATTTTTTGGAATCGATTCTACAAGGAGAAGACGATTATCACGATAACTACGGGATTTACCACATTGATCTTGCTTGTTTTGGCATAGATTGAACTTAGGATGTCAAGATACTTTAGAGATGGTTTGGGGAATGTTTTAGGTATGTTCTTAATGAAAATGACGTCTTAAGATCGAAGGGATCCATTTATACCCAAAAATAAATTGCACCGCCAATTTGTACGAGAATAAATATACGGTCCGACGAACGTGAAACATATGAGGCATAACATCATTCCCCCTTATGAACATTCATCCGCGAATGTTGAAAGTATTCTTGATTCTCGAGTGTTCTAAAAATTTTGCAGAGTTTCCTTTGTAAACAAGACTATCCAAAACTTGTCAAGCAGCCCAAACATATATCCAACACCATACAGGGCAATACAATAACACAAATAACATCAACTCGGCTTCACCCGACGGTTTGCGCTTATAATAATGAGAAATAGTCACCATAACTCACCTCAATATTCTCCTGCTGATATTTGAGCCGCACCTACTATACTTGTCTCAATATCACCACCTAAACAAATATATGGATCATGTTCGGTAAACAAAATAGGAATAGAAGAACCATACCACACGAATATTAATATACACCGAAGTCTAAAACAGATGAGGGTATTTGGATTTCATATCTTCATTAACCTCCCATTCCACATTATTATTCCTCCAAAGCACCATCACCAATGCTACTTCTTTGGTATGTAGCTTACAAATTTGGCAATCCAACATAGCAACAAGAACTTCATCGTATGACAGGTCCTTTGTGACTCGAACATCCTCAATGGGGGTTATGCGATAAGGATCACCTAAACATTTGCGAAGCATCGATACATGGAATACCAATGAACCGCTTACAATTCTAGGGGTAACTCGAGCTTATAAGCCACTTGGTTGATTCTCTAAATAATCTGATATGGCCCAATGTATCCGGGGATATACTTGCCCTTCTTACCGAATCTCATCATGCTCTTCATAGGCGATACCTTTAGGAAAACCCAATCTCCCATAATAAACTCTAAATCACGACATCGGTGATCTCTTTTGTCAACTCTAAGCTATCAACAATCGCTCCCGAATTAACTTCACCTTTTCTACATCTTGTTGCACTACATCGAGTCCTAGTAGTTTTGTCTCACCAATGTCGAACCAACCAATAAGAGACCTGCATTTATGTATGTATAGTGCCTCATATGGTGCCATATGGATACTAGAATGGTATCTGTTGTTATAGGTGAACTCAATAAGTGGCAAATGGTCTTCTCAACTTCCCTTAAAGTCTAAAACATAGGCTCACAACATATTTTCGAGCATCTCGATAGTTCATTTGGCCCGTCCATCGGTTTGTAGATGAAAATTGGTACTAAGATTAATTTCGGTACCCAAACCTTTCGAAAGGACCTCCGGAAGTTAGCTGTAAATTGAGCGCCTCTGTCGGATATAATAGACACCGGAACAACGTGAAGTTGAACTATCTCTTTAATAGAAAGCTTGGCATAATCTTCACCGAATAAATAGTTCGGACCAAAGAAAATGAGCTAACTTTGTGAATCTATCTAGAATAACTCATATAGAATCGAACTTTCGATGAGAATTAGGTAGTCATGTAATGAAATCCATATTAATAGCCTCTTATTTCCATGTTGGGATCTCTATATTCTATAGCAATCCTCCAGGTTTCGATGTTCAACCTTAACTTGTTGGCAATTCGGGCACTAAGCAACAAATTCTATGACATTCTTCTTCATATCATTTGACCAATATAGATGTTGACGAGCATGATACATCTTAGTAGAACCAGGATGAATAGAATACTTGGACTAATGAATTTCTGCCATGATCCATCCTCGAAGCCCTTCTACATCGTGTACAAATAGCCGACCCTTATACTTAAGAACTCTATCTTCGACAACTCAAATAACCACTTCTTTTGAAAGGGAACACCTTCTTTAATCCTTACCATGGCTGGATCATCAAATTGTCGCGCCTTTTATTCTCGCCACTAAAGAAGACTTGAAGTCATCCTAAATTATAGGACCTCTATCTCCAAGATCTAGTAGTTGCACATTAGGCTAGCCAATCAAGATAGATCTCTAGTCATCTCTAGTTTATCACCTTACACATGTCTCGGGCTTCCCATCGATTTACATCTTAACGCATCGCCTACAACGTTTTCCATACCCATATGGTATAAAATATCCACATCATAATCTTTTAGTAGTTCAAACCATTTTGTTTCCTCGGGTGCAACTTTTTTTGTGTGAATATATATTTCAAGCTCTTATGGTCTGTATATATATCAACATGAACTCTATACATGTAATGACACCATATTTTCATAGCAAATACAATAGCCGCAAATTAAATATTGTGAGTCGGGTAATTCTATTCGGGTTTCCTTAATTGCTTCAAAGCATACGTAATGACTTTGCCATGTTGCATTAGAAAGCAACCCTAACCCTACTCTGGAGGCATCATAGTACACCACATAGCCCTCTAATCCCTTAGGTAGTGCTAACATAGGTGCCGATGTTAATATGTCTTTCAACTCCCGAAATTTTTTCTCGCAAGTGTCCGACCATTGAAACTTGGTTGCCTTATGTGTCAACATTGTCAAAGCAAAGCAACAATAGAAAAGAAATTCTATACGAACCTCTCGATAATAACTAGCCAAGCCCAAGAAGCTACGCACCTCGGTAGGAGTCATGGGTCTCGGCCAATTCTTTACGGCCTTGATCTTCCGACCATCCATTTTAATGCCTTCATCCGACACTACATGACCCGTAGAAAAGCCACCGAGTTCAACAAGAACTCACATTTAGAAAATTTAGCATATAACTTGCAATCCTGGAGTGTTTGTAACACATATCACAAATGAGCCACATGCTCTTCTTCCGATTGAGAGTATACCATAATGTCATCAATGAACACTATTACAAAGATATCCAGGAATGACTTGAATACATTATTCACCAAATCCATAAAATGTGTCGGCATATCGGTCGACCGAAAGACATAACAAGAAACTCGTAGTAGCCATATCTAGTCCGAAAAGTGGTCTTTGGAATATCTTTCTCCTTAACCCGTAGCCGATGATATCTAGACCTGAGATCAATCTTCAAGAAATACTTAACGTCGTGCAACCGATCAACAAATCGTCAATTCTGGGATGTGTATACTTTTTTAATAGTCACCTTATTCACTAATAGTAATCAATATACCTTCTTAATAAACCATACTTCTTATGAACGAATGACACCGGTGCACCCCACGGGGATGTATCGGGCCTAATAAAGCCCTTCTCTAGAAGATCTTTCAACTTAGCTTTCAATTATTTTAGCTCGGCAAGAGCCATGCGGTACGTAGGAATAGATATAGGATGTGTATCCGGGAGCACATCAATAACGAAATTGATTTCCCTTTCGAGAGGAATGCCAAGAAGTTCATCGGGGAATACATCGGAAATTCATTAATGCCAGGAACTAATTGAAAGGATGGAGGATTTACCTACACGTCCTTAACTCGTATGAGGTGGTAGATATATCCTCACGAGGTGGTAGATCGATCTTTAAGGTAGGAAATAAACAAACCTTTGGGCGGTGCAACAATGCCCTTCCATTTAATGATGGGATCGCCTGGAAAATTAAAGCAAATGACTTTAATCCAATAATCAATATTAGCATAGAAAGAAGCCAATCAGTCCATGCCCATAATAACATCAAATTCCACCATTTCTAGCTCATTCACGTCGTCTATAGTATGGTGATCATATATCTTTATATCACAATTCCTATACACCCGCCTAACAACTATAGGTTCACCTACGGGCATAGATACTTCAAATGACTTATATAACAATTGAGGCTCTTTTCCACACTTACCAAAGCAACATATGATGTAATTTATGACAAGTTGGAACTCGGACCTATCAACGCATATATGTCAAGAGAGGAGATGGATAATATTCCTATAACCACATCCAGAGATGACTCAAGGTCCAATCGACCCGACAAAGCATAAATACAGTTTTAGGGACTACTTAAACTAGATGTTGCTTCTCTCCGCCGCCCCTACCAACCAATGACTATGTACCTTTCCTAGAAGGGCGTATGGATGAAGAATAAGCTACCACAGGACCCTCGTCGGTTGTGCCATACCGCCACCACCCCTCATCGACAAAACTGCATAATATGACCAGGTTGGCCACATGAATAACACATGTTCGAACCCTGGTGGATCTTAACGAAGTGAATCCTACCATATCGAGCACAATATGGAATTAGTGGCCTCGACCGACCGGACTCTCCTCTATATTAGGAGCTCGACGCCGCGTGAACTCGAACCCGACTAGAATAAGTAGTCGATCATGATGCTAGCCTTGAAATTATGGTGGTGCACTAGTCATCAAGTAAGATGGGCATCTAGGAAACCGAGGCCTAAACCCACCTTAAAACTCTCTTGTATCACTGCGGACCGGCCCTCTTATACCGGCCTCTATTATGTTCTCGACTAGGTCATTATTGTCTCTTACGGTCCTCTAAATTCTATGCATAGGCTTGAATGTGAGAGATATCCATATTTGGATTAAGAGATGTTGTCGTGCACTCATTCACCAAATATGGCCCTAAATAGTTAACAAATTGATGTACCCGGTCTCTCATATCGGAAAAATCATGGAAGCGTACATGGCTAAGGAATTGAACCGTAGGATATACTCTCGTACACTCATATTACCCCGCGCCAAGTTTAATCACTTGACTCATCAAAGCTCGACCGGCGTATACAATTGTAAAAATGCCTCGGAGAAATCCCTCTAGACTATAGGTGGGGCTTGGGGTCCCCGAGTCTTCTCCTAAGTCTCAAATCAAAGTTACGACCACATTATGTAACATATAGAAAGACAACTTTATTGACTCACAAATCAGTAGTGTGCATAAGTCGTAAGGTTTCGCCGTATCCTATCCAAAAAATTATATGGGTCCGAATTGGGATATTTCCCTATAAATACCGGACGGTCCTTGTGAACAAAATCTCGAACACTCCCACTCACAACCCTATCACCAATACTCGGGAGTCTAATGTTGGGATTGAGAGGCCACTAGTCGAGTCAAGAGTTGCACCGCGCACCGCATATCTAGATCCCGGTTAGGGGAAACCGGAGGAGGAATTCAAGGTATATCGGCTCCCCTCTACTTCTCCGGAGGTGGTGATGGGGTGGATTCTTGGAGGCCCGAGATACAACCTCATTCTCGGTGCTCATGTCACCCCAGGTCGGCGGGTAGTGCTTGACTAACACCATCTCCCACCTATTCGTCTACCCTCCTCGTAGCCTCCCGTTATCTAGTAGTAGCATACATAACCGAGAACATAAACAAGATAAATATTATGAGTGAACACTTACGATTTAGCGCTATCGTAAGATAGTGTGGTGCATAACACACTTATAAAGAAGACTCTACTAGATACAACTTATAGACTCTTTAGGACAAACTCCGCTCCGATACAAAGTTTGTCACACCCCAACCTTGGGGGTGTGGCCGACACCCGGTGCTTGAAGACCTAAGTTGACCATTGTAGTAACCGAAACCCGTAATATGAAACTTGGGCGACAAGGCCTCCAAATGACCATATAAGAGCGAGAAAAGTCCGGCAACCCGCACGTAGAAGAGTTCCAACATGATATATATATATCGATAACCAATGCCGATAAGGCCACGAGGAGAGTACATTATTAACAAAAATGGGCCGACAAGGCCACGACATACATACACCCACTTTACACATGTTTGCAAGCCTCTAAGAGTGAAGATATATGCATGTCGGTAAAAATAAAGCCGCTCAATGGGGCCATATAATTGAATATCTAGCCTCTCTATGGTGCAAATTATAACATAATATATCATACTCATCCTCGATAAGGTCTCGGTCGAACTTGACCAAGATATGGGACTTGGTAATATCAAAAACCAATTGTAGTGGTATGCACATATAAGTGTCGTACCCGGCTAACTATAGTGTGGCTCGGTAAGAAAATAAATACATATAGATATGTTCAATACAAGACAAACCTCAAAGAACATAACAAGCGAGCTAGAGTAACCTAACATCATTATCCTCCGAGTATTGTTATTGGTGCTACATTCATGAATCTCAATACAACCAAATTGGAATAGATAAACTCCAAGAGATGACATGGATTACAAATACCTAGAGATTAGGGTCGATTTATCAAGAAAGGCTTATTGTTACTCAACTTCATAAGATGGAACTCTATTCAAAGAAACGTTATGTGAAGTCATGCTAGAAAGTAAGTTGCCCTACATACCTTATCGAAGAAGCTAGTTACGTCCGGTGAAACCTCGTACGCGTTATGCATGACTATCTACATGATATAAAGGACTTGATATTAATTTCGAATCCATATACTTACGAAGCACTCTTAGTTATCGAACAACTTAAGTACATAAGGTTCTTAGGCTTCTTTACAAGGAACACTTATGTAATTCGACCCCACAATCCTCCAAAATGCACTTTCCTTAATCCCACAACACATACAACCAGTTTGATTATCCATTTCACCTCATACTTCAAGTAAAATATCCCAACAATTCATACAACTATGATTCCACAAATTTACAAGTTTTGACTATGAAGATCCTCCCATAACTTGTTCCAAAACATCTATTAACCATATGAATATACCTTCTCTAATACTAAATTTGTCACACCCAACCTTGGGAGGGTATGGCGGCACCAAGTGTCCTAAGGCCCAAGTATACCGGTCGTGATACCTATAGCATACTTAACGAAACCTGGGCCGGCAAGGCCTCGACCAATAATTACATAATCGATGACATAACAAAATACATGCGAAGAAGAGGCCCAACTTACATATATATACATAACAAGGCTGATAAGGCCGACATAAGTACAACAAGTCAACTAAAAAGGCCGAAAAGTCGTACATGTCTACTATATATAAGACGACTATCGACAAGCCTCTAAAGATTACATGAACAATAATAGGTTAGGTTAGGGTCTCGCCATACCCAAACTATATATATGAGACAACCATTACCTACCAACTCACTAGACAACTTTGGAAGAAATGAGCGTGACAACTGCAAAATTGACTGAGTCAAGTCGCCTACCATAAGGGGTCGTCTATATATCTATATGTACCTGTTGGAATGAAACACAACGCTCTAGTAAGGGACATCACTATGAAATAATGTAATAATATGTAAGGATGAAACTGTAAACAAGTGTAATACTCGTAGATAATGTAAGAGAGAAACAACCTATACTTTGAACGCCTCGTGAGAAATGAATATGCATACTTTATTATACATATATATATATATATATATATATATATATATATATATATATATATATATATATATACATTCTACACATCGAGGCTATGTCATCATCATTAAGCCGCTCTTTGGGGATATCATCATCATCATAAACTATCCAACTACGGTGGTGTACATATATAAGTGTCTCGCCCGACCGACTAGAGCGCAACATAGTAAGAAAATAGATACATATATTAAGTGCAATGCAAGATAGACCTCAAGGGACACCATGAACAGAGTTGGAGTGACCTATGGTAGTTAACCTTTGATTATCATTATGTAACTATATTTGTATCAACTGTCACAAAATCAATAAGGGCCATAAGAAGCCATACAAGCCAAGACACTATCAAGGGTGGGAAGTGCTACCACAAGGAATAACAAGAGACATGAAAAATACCAATAGGAAGCAAAGGCATTCACGAGTTCAAATCTTAAGAATAGAGCCCTTTTTGGAGGGACGTTCGTTCTTATTATGCTTCTTCATAGGTCATGCCAAAAGAAAGAAAGGGTGAGCCTTAACATACCTTATATAAAACCATGATATATTAAGCTGGAATGGGCCTCCTTTGAGCCTAAGTCTACAACCAACAATCCCCCGTCGAGCGGCAAGCTCATTCTATATAAAATCGGACAACATATCTCTCATTTTTCTTACTTTCCCAAGTCCATAAAAACAACAAGAATAGATAAAATCTTAAACTATATACTTGCGAACCACAACACACTCAACATCCCAACAACACATATCAATATAAATAACAAGTGCACAAATATCACCAATGAAACTACTATTTATCACGACAAGCGGCAAGCTCGGATTGGAACCAAAACCCAACTATTTTTCCTATATTCCCCATACTTACAAACCTATCAACAGGTCCAACATATAGACATATATATCAACAAGCCGCTTTTTTTCCTAATGTACAACATCATCATCAATATACCCAACATGTATACGAGCATAAAAACAACAATAACAACATAACCAAGCTATTCCCCATAATTTCCTTCCATATGAATTCATATGCACAACCCCAAAACATTCCCACGAGAGACAACAACAAATTTTATCACTTCAAGTGCTATCTTGTAGTTCTTCATCCAAACAACTTAACCAACACATAGATAAGATTAAACACAAGAAAGAGAGGGTTAAAAATACCTTATATAGAAATTAAAACATTTAACCAAATCTTTCCTTCACTGGAACAATCCTCAACATCACCACAACACCATAGAGACACTTTTCTTCGCTTAGGTTAGCTTTTGAGGTTGGATTTAGGTAAAACCACCTTGGATTTACCTTTGAACCTTATAGAACTGTTAGGGAGGTCCTAGGAGTGTATAAGGACTGATTTATGTGGAAAATGACTTAAAAGAAGGGCTGCACCGCCTAAATAAAGGCTGGAACTTTCCACCATCTAAGTGGGTCCCAATGGGGTCTAATCTGCGCGACCTTGCAAAAATGTGAATAACTCTATACTCCGATGTAGTATTGATGAATGGCTTAATGTGTGGGAAACTAGACTCATAGAACTTCTATTTCATGGTTGGATCACCCAAAAAATCCAAGTATATAGGGAGAAAAGCTCGGTGAGATCCGACCCAAATTTCAAGAGAATTATGAATGCAACTCGTGGTGACTTTTTCAAACTTTTGTTTTACAACTTGCTTGACTTCTAAGTTTAACGTACGGCTATTATACGGTATAAATAACTTAAAACACAACTTCTTTATCATATTAAGCGTCATAGTTTACCCCAAAAGCACGGGTTATAACATCTTCGATTTGTTTAGCCCCGAATTCTTACTGATACTTAATGCTTATTTAAAACCTTGATTAACCATGTAGAGGTATCTTAACCTATTCGAGCTTACGTTAGGTAACTTGTGACACAATCGATGTAAAAGTACGGGGTGTAACAAAATTGTTTAACGATCACTCTAAACTAGTAAGGAAACAAAGTGTAACGACCAATATTAACTGATCGCGAAGCATTTTCAAGGACCAAAATTTAGTCCTAAAATCTTCAATTAGGTACCATATATATGGTCCCTAAATGCCTTTATGGACCGGATTTTAACTAGTCGCAAATGAGTTTTAACAACCACTACCAAATCTTGTTCTTGATACTCTTTAGTAGTCGAGGTTTGTAAGGACCGATAATCTGGTCGCTTCTAATCTTTAAGGACCGGAATCATACATTTATGGACCAAAGAATCCCTTCGCTATTGAGAATTTTTCTTATAGTGCCAAATATCTTTGAAGTCCAATATATAAGACCATAATATATCCTCGAGCGTCTCAATAGTGCGGTTGAAATATTGTGCTAAGGTTCACTTGAGTGCCCAAAATTCTTTGAAACGACTTCAAGAAGTTAGCTGTAAATTGGGAACCCCTATCGGATATAATAGACACTGGAACACCGTGAAGGCAAACTATCTCCCCTATATATAACCGGCATAATCTTTAGTTGTATAGGTAGTCTTAACAAGAAGGAAATGAGACGACTTCATTAATATATCGACAATCACCCGGATGGGGTCATACTTCCATTAAGAACGAAGAAATCCCGTAATAAAATCCTTGTTAATCACTTCCCATTTCCATGTCGGGAGTTATATATTTTGAATAAGTCTCCCGGGGTTTTGGTGCTCAATTTTAACTTGCGACAATTCGGATATTGAGCCACATACTCTGTAACATTCTTTTTCAGATCATTCCACTAGTAAAGTGCTTTGAGGTCGTGATACATTTTCGTCAATCATAGATGAACAAAATATCGAGATTGATGCACTTCGGCATAATATGCTCTCTAAGTCCCCTAACATTAGGTACACACATACGACCTCAATATCCAAGAACTATGTCCTTCCCAAGCTCTAATATCGGTTTATTCTGTGGTTGAATCCCTTCTTTGATCCTCATTAACTTAGGAACTTCAAACTATCACTCTTTTACCTCGATTATTAATGATGATTCTACTATATTCTAAAGAATGACACCTCCATCATATGAATTAAGCAACCAAATGCTCAAACTGGCTAATTGGTACATGTATTTATTCATAGGCATCTTCTCTGCTAGAAAATCACTCAAACTATCCATGGACTTACGACTCAAAGTGTCGGCTACCACATTGTCTTTGTCGAGATGATACAAAATGTTAACATCATAGTCTTTCACTAATTCAAGCCACCTTATTTGCCTCAATTTCAGCTCCTTCTATCAAAAAATATATTAAAAGCTCTTGTAGTTATTATAGATATCAACATGAACCCCATATTCTAATGACCCTATATATTTAAGGAAAACATTATCGTTGTGTCACGATCCAAACCGGGGTCATGCGACTAGCACCTAGTGACCTACTCGATCGAGCGCCAAATGTTTATTTCATCTCATTCAATAATTTGACTCAACGAAGCCTATAAGGCTGTATTAACATTCATATCTCTAAACCCGATAAATAACCCAAAAAGGAATGTACATATATATATATATATATATATATATATATATAGGCCAACAAGGCCGCCATGATAGACCAACATCATATACGTACTATATACAAGACAAGTATCCGCAAATCCTCTAATATGGAATATCATACTCGTACATAGTTCTGGATAGGACCCCCGAGATACCCAACATACAAAATGAAATATGCATATGTACCATAACTCGGTAAGGCTCCGAATGAAAGTGGAGTTTACCAATCAAAGATGATATCCAAGGATAGCCTACGTGTGAGGGGTTCTTTATCTCGTCCACCCGCACTTGCGTGGCATGAAACATAGCATCCCAAAGCAAAGAGATGTCGTACAAATAATGTACTAAATATGTAAGGCATAAATAAAACATAATAATAAGACATCCTTAATGAGAGGGATATAAGGATCAACATGTACCTTTGAACCGCCTTTCGGGCCATGAACATGCATAATTATACTTACATACTTATAAATATACATGTATATAACAACATTATACATATATATGTGTATATAACTTCATTAGGCATCTTTCTTACCATAACAAACCTCTCTGGGGCATAATCATCATCATGTAACCACTTTTCAGGTGGTGGTGTATATATAACGCCATTTTTCTTTCCCATAACCTATATAGATATCGTATATACATATATAGCATCTTTGATCATAGTACATATATAAATATATAATGCATGAAGACTCTCACGAAACATTAGAACATCTTTCGAGTGACTTGTAGTTGATAACCATCCGAATACATTATGTACATCAACATCATTATCATATACCTCAAAAGGGACATTAGAATCATATCTAGACATGATTTGAATATATAACATAAGAATGAATAACATAGATATTCTTAGCCTTCAATAGTAGAGCCAAATTATGGTATGACATTACGTTTACTTGGATCATGCCAAAAAGAAAGAGACTTAGCCTTCACATACCTTTGTTTCTAACGGCTCGTTAGATAATCCTCGTAGTCCTTCAACCTATATCAAGGTATTAGAATTATTGTTAATTCCATGGAAGAACTCAAAACACATTTCTAAGCTAGTAGCTCTCCTATGGAAAATTGGGCAGCACTTCTCCTATATTTCCTCACTTCCCCCAATTCAATACAAAGACCGAACAACAATATTAACATTACAACCAACCAATCTCATCCATTCAACCCCTCAACAATGTAAGTACAATTCCAACAATTCAACAACAAGACAACGAGCAAAGAAAGTTCAGGTTTGTGATTAAACAACAATAGTTTTCAACCTCTTCTTTCTTCCAGAATTTAAAAAACATTAAATACAACATATTCAATTATCCATACTGATTTTCAGCCACAATACAACTTTAAAACAACCCCATAATAGTCCCACAAGTACAATAACTCAAATTGATTTTCGTGTCACTAAAACACGTTTCGACTTGTCTTTTCTTTCAAATCGAGCAACACAACCAAAAGTACATAATTAAGCCTCTTATCATGTAAACCAGCCATGAATTCAACTTCAAAACATGTTAACAACCAGCTAACAAAGTGGCGCAACAACAAACAACATACTACTCTTTCGAAACTCACAAGTTCTAGTCTTTCCGATCGAGCTATAACTCGTAGAAGCTTAGATAGGGGAAAAAGAAGCATAAAATTACGTTGTACTGAGTATATATCATGTTGTCATTATTTTACATTCATGATATGTCAGTTGTGATTGTCACGAACCTGTTCATAATCCATGAACACATGCCTTGATTCACATGAGTTATTAAATACAAGTTATGATCATTATCATTTAGTTCCATGAAGTCATATATATTTCTCATGATTTATACAAGTTATACTATATATTTCTTCACATGCTAAGTTATAAATTTACAAGTTACGTTTACAAGTTATACAATGAAATTCATGGGATTCAAGCCAACTTTTTTCAAGTACATGTTTTGGGAGTTGCACATATTATCGAGAAGGCTCGGACAACCCGAAACTACGTATACCAATGAAGGATAAGGGTCTCTCCACTAGAGGACGATACCTTCTTATTACCCCTTGTGAGATATTGGATCCATCATGTTCATGTATACTCACCATATTCACTTTTGACATTTATGCCCTTATGGACCCTGGATCCACTTTGTCATATATAACCCCTTTTGTTGCTAAAATTTTTGGGATAGGACTAGAAAAGTTGTATGAAGCTTGTAAATTGTCCACTCCGGTTGGTGAGTCTGTTATATCTAGGTGAGTTGATAGGGGTTGTCCATTTAAAGTCTATCACCGTATTACCATAGACGATTTGGTAAAGTTAGAAATGGTAGACATTAATGTAATCATGGGTATGGATTGGTTGTATTCATGTTATGCAACAAGTAGGTTGTAGAACCAAAATTGTAAAATTCAAATTTCCCGATGAACCAGTCATAGAATTGAAGGGTGATGTAATTGCACCTATGGGTATGTTTATTTCCTATCTTAAAGCCACAAAGATGATATACCATCTAGTCGGGTTAGGAATGTAGATACCCGCACCCCAACTCTTCACCAAGTACCAATTGTTAATGATTTTCAAGAGGTTTTTCCAAAATATCTTCCTAGAGTTCCTCCCGATAGGGAGATTGAGTTCGGAATTAATCTACTTCCCAAAGACTAAGCCGATATCTATTCTTCCATATAGAATGGTTCCATTAGAGTTAAGAAAACTAAAATCCCAGTTGAAAGATTTCATTGATAAGGGATTTATTAAACAAAATGTCTCACCATGGTGTACACTAGTCTTGTTTGTCCGAAAAAAGATGGGTATTTGCGTACGTGCATTGATCGCCAACAGTTGAATAAGGTCACCATTAACAACAAATACCCTCTTCGAGAATTGATGACTTATTCGATCAACTTCGGGGTGCTTTGTGTTATTCCAAGATTGACCTCGGATCAAGGGAGCATCGGCTTAAGGTTAAGGAAGTTGATATTCGAAAACCGCCTTCACAACTGGTTAGGGTCATTTCGAATTTTGTGTTATGTCGTTCGGATTTACAAATTCCACAACTTCTTTCATGGATCTTATGAATAGGGTTTTCAAGCCTTATCTTAATTTTTTCGTCATTGTCTTCATTGATAATATTCTAGTCTATTCTCGTAGTGAGGTTGATCATGCGAATATCTCGTAAATAGTGTTGCGGACACTTCAGACCGTGAGATTTATGCTATGTTTTTCAAGTGTGAATGTTGGGTTAAGTCGGTGGCATTCTTAGGCCATATGTGTTTAGGCGAAGGCGTAGTCCAAAGGTTGATTTTCGAAAAATAGACAACGTTAAGAATTGACCCGGACCCACTTCGCTTCGATATTTGGAGTTTCTTGGGTCTCGCTAGGCTATTACAAGCAATTCCTAGAAGTTTATTCTTCTATCTCAGCTCTAGTGACCAGATTGACTCGGAAGAATGTCAAGTTTTAGTGGTCGATGCCGATGAGCATAGTTTTGAGGAATTGAAAACGAGATTGACTTCTCGCTCCAAAGTGCTAACATTGCCGGAGGAAACCAAGCGATTCATAGTGTATTGTGATGTTTCGAGAGATGGTCTTGGGTGTGTTTTAATACAGCATGGTAAGGTTATAGCTTATGCATCCGGACAGATTAAACATCAATTATCCAACTCATGACATAGAATTGGCGGTGTGAATTTTGCACTCAAGATTTGGCGTCATTATTTGTATGGAGTTCACATCGACATTTTTATAGATCACAAGAGCCTTCGTATATTTTTAAGAAGCGGGATTTGAATCTCGGGAAGAGGAGATGGCTTAAATTGATAAAGGATTATGATGTAGATGTTCTCTACCATCCAGGGAAAGCGAACGTGGTAGCCGATGCTCTTAGTCGGCGATCCATGGGAAGTGTAGCTCATGTTGAAGAATGTAAGAGAACCATGACAAAGGAAATGGAAGGAAGAATTTATGAACTAACAAGTTCATGAATTATCTATATTGAAGACTTAAAGGTGGCCCAAAGGGAGAGGAAAAGTTGGCCGAAATGGTTCATCAAACAAGTGCAAGGAATGGAAGCTTCTAAACTAGTTCCAAGAAGATGAAGTCTTGAGAAGCCAAATCCATCTACTCTTCTACTTGGAATCCATAAAGGGAGTGTGAAAGATTCATTCTTTGTTCCCAAGAAAGGCCAAGACCTTTCCCATTGTGTTGGTTTGGTCGAAACACCCTTGGTCACCAAGTAAACCCAAACCTGTTCCCATTTGTTCCCACTAGGCCGAAATTGTCATGTAGTTTGTGTCCTTTAGTTTTCCTTCTAGAATAGTCCATGATGAGTAATAAATAGGACCCTTAGGACCTTGTAAATATTTAGAGTTGATTGAGATATAAACTTGAGTTTTACTAATTTGCTAGGTTATTCAACTTGTGTGTTGTTTATCTTTGTTGGTTCTTTGTGAGACAAACTCGTTAGTGTAAGTTGAAGCTAGGACTCGTGTGACCTAGTTAAACCCAAGCTAAGGTTTTCCTTTGGTGTAAGTCTTGGTTAGGACTGTGTGACCTAATGAATACCCAATCTCAAGGAATCCCCTTAGTGGTAAGAGAACGTTGGAATTATGTGGGCCAACCTAGCTAAGCTCCGGTTACTAAAAGGTCTTTCGATCACCCTCACTTGGCTAGTTCACGGGCATTGCACTCAAGCAAACCCAGGTCTTGACCTTGTGGAATTGGTCACCTTATCTTTGGTGTCGACTCGGGCAGTAAAACCCCCATGTCTCTATCCTTGGGATCATCGACCACACCTCACTTAAACCATAGCAACCGAACCAAAGACTTAACCAAATTAACCGTCCATCACTCGAGCTTGCATCTTGCAACTCGTGTTCAATCTTATCTAACCCACTGTATACTTACCATACTCAACCCCCACAGTACTTCACAAACATACCCTCCAAAGGTTGTTAACCAAAACCACTGGTAAACAACCGTCCATCCCGACAACATCAAACAGTCCTACTACAAACACCAACAGAGAACCTCACTGTTTCAGATTGTTCTCGAAACCTTTACATCATCAAACCACCTAAAACCGATCAACATAGCTACCCACAACGTACCCAAAACAACTCCACAAAACGCCTGAGTCCAATTCCACCTACAACTGCCCTAACAACCCAACCAACCACGTTGACGTCTCTACCGAGTTCCATCATCGAACCTCACAGCTTTAGTATATTTCCACCACCTTGACACCACCAAACCGACAAGTCCCAATAATCAAAATCACCCTCAATACATCCGTGACACCCAAACAAAACTCCTTAACCCAACTCATTCTAAATCCACCCGAAATAGCCACCAAACATCACCCTATCCGGCCAAACCGAGAATCCGAGAACCACCTTTTGAGTCCTATTTTTGGGTCGATCCAAATATACCCAACACCCAACACCCGACCCACATACCCATCAACACCCCTCCTTACTTGCATCAAATAATGAAGAGATGACTTGGGTGGCCAAAGAAGAAATATGATCAAGATATCCCTACTTGTTTAAGTCTTCTCGGTTTATACCGATACTCGTACGATGTGATTTTCTTGTTTCTATTCTATTCGACAATCCTAAATAATTTATCTTATGTAGGTTTTAATGTGAAAGAAAGTACAATAGGTGTAGGTTAGAGTACGACAGAGGATGGTTAATGTGAGCTATGGCTAACTTTATTTGATTTCGAGATATAAAGATGGTCGTGTGAGGCCTAGTTAATATTGTTTTGTATTGTGTTACCCTGTGGTATTGGATATATGTTTGGTCTATTTAGTAGGTTTTGGATAGTCCTGATACAAATGAAACTCGCCAAATTTTTAGAACCCTTGAGGGTGAAGAATATCCTCAACATTTGCGGACGAATGTTCTTAAGGGGGAAGGATGTTACATTCTCGTAGTTTCACATTTAGTCATGTTGTTAATGGATACTGATGTCCTAGGAATAGGTACGACTTTACCAAAGGGTAATCAAGGTTTATATTTTGTTTATGAAAGTTTCGGAGTGTTTGGAAGTTACACGGATCAAAGAAAGTACGTTTCGACGAAATCGGAACTCGTGAAATTTGATGAGGAAGTTGATGGACCGTCAAAGTGCAAGGTTGAACCGTCAATATTTATGAGATTTTGATTTTTCAGGAGGCAAATTAACGGACCATCAATCCAACTGTCAAGTTGCGGCGACGGAAAATATTTACCGGGTTTCTAATCGGGTCATGCGATTTTGAAGTTATTTTTCATCAAGACCAGACCTAGAACTCTCTATAAATCATCTCAAAGGTTCCATATCATCCCAAGTTCAAATATAAGGCTAATCACACAAGATTAACGTGATAATTCCAAAGGGTAATCACAAGAAACCTCTTCTCCGTATTGAATCAATTTCGTAAACCCTTGGTGATGGGATAACTCTATGTTCTATGATTAACGATGATTCGGAGCAAGTTGTGAAAGGAATTTCATAATCGAAACTCGTAACCATATGAAATCATCATGATATGACTTGCGGGCTGTTTTGCTTGAAGTATGAGTTGATATTGATTAGTAAACTAGTTGTTTATGTTGTGAAACTAAGACAGAATGTCTCGAACAATTGTGGGGTCGAATTACCTAAGTATCCCTTGTTAAGAGGTCTAAGAATCTATATCTAATTTTGTGCTAGGTAACACGATGGACTCTTTGTCTTGAGTCAAGATGATACCCATGCCAATTCTAATACCGAGTTCACCTTCAAATAGCATGTTATGATTCAAAGCACAAGTGGTAGCAAAAGTACCAACACTCCGAATGAAATGACGAGGGAGGAACTCGAATAATAGAAACTTATTCGGGTGAGGTTATGTACCCCATGAGTGGTTGGACAACTAGAAGAGTATGGATTAATTTGTACACAAAACTCATGGAAGAGATTAGTACATTCTTCGGAAACATCGTCACCATACAAGCATACTTCTTTAAATTGCCACACAAGCCTCGCAGACTTGTTATCTCATTGGTGTATTGACAAGAAACAAAGAGGACCATCTTGACGAGTCTATCCATGACTATCATGAAAGGGTTGTTGCCCCATTGTGCTCGTGGTGAGCCTTGTATAAAATCCAACCTCGCATTTCTCTCGTGATCGTTCCGAATTCGCAAAGGAGGATCCAATCCTTGGTGTGAAAACCCTTTGCCCCTTTGAGAAGTGGAACATTCATTCACCCTTTTATGCATATTCTTGAATTCGGGATCTTGTCGACGAAGCTCCTTTAACACTTCCAATCCCACCAATTTTTGTACAAGCATGGTCACCAATATGCACCTTCGGGAGAATGCAACAGCCACCACATTGGACTTGTTATCTTCTCATTTTGTAGAGGTGATTTGCAAGTATGCCCCCCAATTCACATGATTTAGATTCAATCTTTCTCACTCATGCAAGTACTTCCAAGATTCATGAACCGAAAACAAGGTAAAAGGGTTTGGTCTCATGAACGACTTTGGAGCAACACACTCAAGCCATTTGCACCAACTATACTTGGCTTCCCATTCACCTTCCTTTCGGATCATTCTTTGATGGTAACCATTACTTAAGTATTTCTCAAAGAATAACTCGCATTCTATTCCTTCCACCCAAGAGATCTTTCAATCTTGGCATAGGATTTGTGCACTTCATGGTGAGGTTATCAACCTCTCGGCAACATGCGGGCCAAGCCTCTTTCGGTACCAACAATGCAGATGTTATGTAGGGACTAAGGCACTTTCGGTCATGTTCTTTGCCTACCAATTCTTGTTATTGAAATCCATAGTCCTGGTGAGTAGAAAATGAGCTTCTTGAAAATAAATCAAGAGAAAGTTCACTATCTTTCATTGGTGGTGTTCCGGATGTAAGATCATTCGCAAGTTCCTTCACATCGGCATCTTCCAATGTAACGTCCGCAATGTTCTCCCTTTTCTTGCATGCCAATGAATCCATAAGACTCCCCTTCTTGGATTCTTCTTGTATCCTTCCCGCATCAAGTAGTAGGGCCTCGACTTTACGCTTCTTTGCATGTCGATTCTAATGTCCTTCACCTTACTAGGTGACATCGGTACTAGTCGGATTTTCTTATCATCTTTTCGAAAGGATATAAGTATTCCTTCCTTCATCATGTTGTTCCTTCGTGTTTCCATAGTTGTACCAATAAAGTATGGCACGCATCCATAGGTAGGATATCACACCATACCTTATCTTCATACTTCTCAATTCGAAAGCTAGCAAGAGTTTGTTTTACTACTCTTAGCTCATCGTCTTGGTTCAGCCGTTGGAGATCATATTGCTTCGTATGATTGTGGGTGGGTAAATTTAACTTGTCCACCATTTCCATGGCGGCCAAGTTGACATCACTTCTTCCAATAATCACATCGCACACTTTATCATTTACTTTGCAACGCGTGTGAAATAATTGCTCCCCTCGTGTCTCCTTATGTACTTAAAGTGGAATACTCAACACATGTTGGGGTACTAAATTTCCACGCTCTCTTGCAAGAGTAACATCTTCTTCCAAGAACTCCTAAAAATACGAATTTCTCCTTAAAAAGGAATCACTACATTCGTGATTATACAATGGGTTATTAAAGATGGCACCGTACTCTTCTTCAACATCATATAGTGGATTAGCAAAAGAGGTACCGCCCTCCTTATGCCTTGGGATAATTTGCATAACCCCAAATTCAGAATTATTCATCACGCATGATCCGCAAGTCCCTTTTTCAAGGCTTGCACACGGACGGTCAAAACATCACACATAACCCTCCGTAATTCCTTTCTTATGAGAGGCATAGCGTCAAAGCGTGGGACGGGATTTCCTCGCTCCGATACAAATCGATGCAAGTAAGGAGGGGTTATATTTGAAAAGTGGGTAGGGTGTTGTTGATATTCGGGTTGACCCAAAAATGAATGCCAAAGTAAGGGTCTTGGGTTGTGGTTTGGCTGGACAGGTGTGATGTATGATGGTTGTTATGATGGTCGGGCTTTGGTGGTTGGATGATGGAAAGGCGATGGACTAGAACCGAATCGGTGAGGTTCTCGATAAGGTATGTTATGCGAGACGGTTTGGTGTTCTCGGGATTGGACAGACATTATGGGTGGTTTTGGTTGGGAGCCTTTGGTGGGAATATTTATGGAGTCTTATGAGATGTGGTGGTAAAAGGATTAGAGTGATTTGGATGAGGGATGAACACGGAATGCAAGGTGCAAGTCCGAGCACACACCAAGTGTTGGTTGGTATGATTTCGGGTTAAGTGTTTGGTTGTTGTGGTTGCAGTGAAGTGAGGTCGATGAGCCCAAGGATAGAGATACGGGGGTTTTACTGCTCGAGTCGACACCAAGGACATGGTAACCAATTCCACAAGGTCAAGTCCAGGGTTGCTAAGTACAAGCCCGTGAACTAGCCAAGTGAGGGTGGTTGGAAGACCTATTTAGTAACCCGAAGTTTAGGCTAGGTTGGTCCACACAGCCCAACGTTCGCTTACCACTAAGGGGGTTCGTCGAGCTTTGGTATTTTTAAGGTCACATAGTACTAACCAAGACTTAAACGAAGGGAGGGGTGACCCACACAAGATTGATATGCTTCAACACACAAGTTGAAAACACAAACTAAAGGACCATTCTAGAAGACAAACTAAAGGACAAACTCTAGCTTGAACCTTTCGGCCAAGTGGGGAAAAATGGAAAAGGGTTCGGGTTTTCTTGGTGACCAAGGGTGTTCTCGGCCTTGGTGTGAATAATAGGAAAGGGTTTGGCTTTTCTTGGAGACAAGGATGAACTCAAACTCCTTCACACTTCTTTGTGGCATCCAAGTAGAAGAGTGGATGGATTTGGCTTCTCAAGGATCTCATTGGAATGTGTTTGGAAGATTCCATTCTTCGAATTTGCTTGATAAACAATTTCGCCAACTTCTTCATCTCCCCTTGGACGATTTTGAAGACATTAATGTAGCCAAATTCATGAACTAGTTGGTTTATGAATTGTCTTCTTGGAAGCCTTAGCTTCTAGATCATTCTTGTCCTTGCCACCTTATCTTTCTTACACTCATCTCACCTTGTCGGCTTGTTGGAAGAACTCTCGGCCTTGTCACCTTATTACATGGTCCATTAAATGTGTCCTAATGAAAACTAATAGTTAAACTAAGAACTAAAGGAAAACAAGAAGCTAAAGGAAATTCATGGTCTCAACCAAGACCAACAAGAAGCCCAAAAACAAAATGTCTTCTTGAACCTTCACGTAACAACTCCAACTCCATTCCATTTTCCATGCCATATTAGGCATGTAAGTGTAGATTGATAGGCCATCGTTGTCACTCTTGGTAAATCACCTTTCGACTTAGGTGGAGAGTTTAAGTCCGCGCGCTTTCTTGCATCAATTCGCCTATATGGCATCCATGTTGCTTTATGCTTTCCTTTACAACTTATTTCTTTATATTGCTTTTATGCATTTCTTTACAGTTTAAAGTTTCATATTGTTATTCATGCTTTACATACTCGGTACATTATTTTGTACCGACGTCTCTTTTTCCCCGGAGCGTTGTCCGTTCATGCCGCATGTTATGATAGGGGCTCGCTAGGCCACCACAAGAGGAGCTATCGAGTTCACCCGTCAATAAGCAAGCTTCATCTTTCTCAAAGCTTCCTGGTTACCTAGTGTGTATGTTTTTGCAGAAGTTATGTATAGTATGGGTAGGTCGGGCCTTGTACCGACCATATGACCGTTCGCTTATTCGTAGAGGCTCATAGACTTGTCTGGTATGTACGATTGTTGACATTTAGTCTTGTCGGCTAAGTGTCTTTTGTTGAACCATGTTATGACCTTGTCGATCCTATATGTTGTGCTAGTCCCTCTTGTTCGGTGTTGTTATTGTGTTATATTCCAAACGACCTTCTCAAAGGAAGTTCTACTCATACAAAAGTCTTGTCATCGAGTGGTACGCTCGCTCCAACAGAGCACCGGATGCCGGCCACCTACCTAGTTTGTGGCGTGACATGAGTTAAGACATGTAATGCCACTCTCCAAAGGATCAATGTCATGACTCTCTACATGGCACACAACAAGATTATCATAACCTTGAGTCACATCAAACGTCAATAAGGTAAGATCATAGGATTCATCTTCATATGTGTCAAATATGGGTGGTGTGTCATACTCATTCAAGTGACCAACTTTATCAATATCATCACTAATCGTAGGTTCATTAAACACATCATAAAATTCCTCAAATAGTAGATTAATATTACAATCAAGTCGATCAACACAAACATCAACACTAGTTGGTAGCATTTGAAGCTCAAAAGAATTTACAACATGACTACCACAATTAAAGTAAACTAGTGTAAGAGGAATTTTATTACATGACAATGTACTATCATTAGAACCACAATTGCATGCACTAGGTGGACACAAATTGATCTTACAAGAAGAGTTAATTCGGTCATCAAAAGGATCAACTAGTGTGTGAACACTCCCAATAAGATCATCATCATTACTCAACAAACAATCATTATTCTCCACAGAGGCAAAACTTCATCCCTACTCAATTGGCCATTAGCCACAATTTGTTCCTCTAAGTTCAATAGAGTGTAGGGATTAGCTTTGTTAAATTTTAGCTCATCCACTTAACCTTTGTTACCTCGATCAAGTGTCTTGCCTTGGAGTTTCTCTTTTGAAGAGGTTTGGGTTACTTCACTTCCCAAAAAGACTTGGGATTCTTTTGAGTGTTCATCCCTACGAGTGCCTACAAAAGGACCAAGACAACTAGAAGAAGTAAAAAGGTTAGAAGAGGGATGGGTTCTCAAAATTCCTTTTGAAGGGTTAGGATGACCCTTCACTTTAATTTTCCATTTGGTTCCTTGGACGTTAGCGACTAACTTCTCCTTGTTCACCTTCTTTGTATGGACCACTTATTTCCTAAACCTTTGACTTCTTTGCTAATTCTAACATACATGAGTATGTTACAAAGGTGTCAAGGGACGAATAACATGTCTTTGCCCTCTCAATATGTGGTATACTCGTTAGTCCTTCTAATGTGTATAGCTAACATCGTTAGTCCTTATATCATGTATAGCTATTCTTTCAATTCCCCAATGGCACCAAAGCAATAAATGACAAGCTCTTATAGGTAGGACATCACAAAGTACTTCATTGTAGTACTTGCCAATTCGAAATTTTACCCAAGCTTGCTTTGAAACATTTGATTCTACACAATTTTGCAACCTTCGAAGTCTTTTGGGTTGGTAATGGTCTTGAGTTTGAAACTTCAAATAATCCACCAAGGTATATACTTACCACATTAATGGCATTATCCTCATCAATGACCATAGACCTAACATTACCTTCCACCTTACACCTTGCAATGAATAGGTGCTTTCTTTCTTGTAAAAGTTGAGCCATACACACTTCATCACATTAATGATGCTAACAAGATGATTGCTCGCAATCACAACACTCAAACTACTATTTCTCCAACCATAATATTGAGAGTAAGTTTTATTTGCATTAGGGTAGTAAGTATTATACGTCTTTCTACTACAAGTAGGCAATGACCTCATCTTCTCATATGACTACCTCCATTCCCCCAACAAACGCGTACAAACCACCTTGATTAGGATACAATTTATGATAGGACGATGAACGTGAATAATTACTATAAGATCTCTTATATTCAACATATTCAATATAACTATCTTCATGGTCATAACCCTCACAAGGCATATAATCACAAGAACTATCTAGCTCATCATGACTTTAACTCCCATAAAATTCAACACCAATTGATTCAAAAGGAAATTGCATAAAAGTGTTGTATCTAACATTGTCCTCATATTCATGGTATGTAGCATAGGAACCTTCATCTTCACCATGGTAATCCTCATACGGTTCTGCTACTCCTCATTCGTAATAAGATCCATTGTAACCATTGGCCTGATAGTCATTATCGGAGTATTAGTACTCTTCACCATATTGTTCATAGCCATATTGACCATTATCGACTTCATAAGATCCATCATCACCATGGTCATACCCTCCATCACTATCATAGCCACCCATGTCATCATCACAAGGACCGGAGGCTATCGACGACATGATTCCTTATAACTCCTCTTTTGGTACCAACAAAACGAGCAAAAAAAGTTAGTAGTAAGAGTTTGTCACCAACGCTCGTGTTTGCACTCGTTCTTGCTTGGCTAGCACCACTCTATTATTCTCACCACTCTTGCCTTTTTCTCACTCAATGGCTTGTCTTTAAACTCATCAAGAACCTACAATATCAAACTGTGTCCTACTAAGTATAGGTTCGAGTGGATGTTATGTGATACCAAGAATGGACAATCAATGCAAACAGACAAGAGCCAAACAATTCACAACAAAACAAAAGAGAAATGCACGAAAAGAATTGGCACAAAATGAAATTCGGACTCAAGAACTAATCAAAAACTATGTAAGGTCAATTAGTAGTTTTAATTAGTTAAGAATATCGATGAAATGAAAAATAAACTGAAATGGAATGAGATTGAAGTAAGAAAACATTTTCGACAAAAGATGCGAACAACCCGCGACCGTAGATTGTGTCTTGTGATTCGCACCATCAACATCGCTTTTCCCCCACCCTCTAAGGTGAATAGGAGAGTCGTTAGGAGAATTGTGTGGTGGTGTGGTGTCCCGCAACATGGTCATTCGACACACAATTGAACCGCAAGTTCTGTTAGTAAGTTTTTCCAAAAAATTGATTCCTCTTCGAATTTGTTCATTTTTTCAAATTTTGAGATTTCCTTTGGCCCACTTAACCTACGAACTTCCTTTTTTGGGTCTTATAACACTTTTTCACACTTACCCAAAATTAATTTGGATCAAACACTCCTTTTTGTTGTCTTCATCCTCTTGAAGATATGAAGATGCTCAAGAACATTCAAATTTCCAACCACCTTCAAATCAACTCGAATTTCTCCAAAATTTTAGATCTAGGCTCTCCTTAATGAGGAGAACAAAACCTTCATTCAACAAGACCCACTTTGGATTTCTTTCATGCTTGAAGGTCCTTCAATGGTGGATTTTTCAAATCACCTTGTAATGCTCCCAACTTTTGGATTCTATGACTTCTTCACTAGGATAACAAAACCTAGTGAAGGTCCTTCTAATTCCCCCTTCTTCTACCAGACCAACATTCAAGTTCATCAAAACCTTCAAGTTCAACAATGGTGAAATTCCCAAACTTTTCCAAATCCCTTGAAACTTCTAGGAACTCAAATCTACACTAAATTTCACTCAAAACAAACAACAACAACATTTTTTTTTTTTGAGATTTTCAAAATTTTCAAAATTTTATATTTTCAAAATATGAAGAACGTAGGATTAAGAATTGTAGAAACAATCCTTTAGGCTAAGCTCGATACCAAATGATGCGAATCAAATTGGGAGAAACGTGGAATTAAACAACACAAATTAAGATAGAATAAATGAGAATAGAAGAAAGAATGAATTGAAATCAAGTAATTGATCACAAACCAAGAAAGAAGAGACTTGAATTCATGCTCTAATTACCAACTTGGATAGATTCAAAGAGAGGTTCAACCGAAAAGATTAAATACTAATCCCTACACTCCACTAAGAGCATTATCCTAACACTACAATCTAGATACTAAGAGAATCAATCTTATTCAATATTCATTAAAACTCTCCATAATGAAATAATAAAAGTAGTATTTATACTAGATAGAATAAGAAGGCTAATAATGACTATTATAACAATAACCTTAATGAAGTAAGGGCCTTGTTTGGTAGTCTTCTTAGGGATGATGGAAGCATATTGCGAAAATGGTCTATTTACATAAATAACCTCTTCCACCAAGCTATCATACATATCTTGATTGTGGTTATCTTGTAGTCTACTTCCCAAGCGATCATCCAAATGTTGTATGCCCTCTTATTGGACCTTCAAGGGCCTCCAAAGGCTTTATCTCCATCATCAAGGGACATGTGGAGTGATTGTATCCTCTTGAAGCTCCATCACCACTTTTAGCCCTCATATTTTCCCATGAGCTTCCTAGGATCATATCATACATGCCTACAATATATCCCGGAGCGTTTAAAGTGTAGACTTGGTCCGGCTATCTATCCGGGGTGAAAACTATATCGAGTTCTCTCGTATTCCTAAACCTCTCTAGAAGTTTACTATAAACATAATTCTTGTTCTAAACTAATAGCTATTAGAATGTCATAAAGTCGCATAGTCTACTTAATATACAACTTTGAAAAATCCTTGGCCATGTGAATAACTCGTCGGCACAAAATGGGTCAAATTTGTAAGTATGTCGATCATCACTCATTTGGAGTCATACTTCATATAAGAGGGGGGGGATTCCATAATGAAATTCATATCAATCATCTTTCATCTTCATGTTTAGATTCTATACTTTGTACTAGCCCTCTAAGCCTCTAATGCTTTATTTTTAATTATTTACAATTGGGGCATTAGGCCGTAAACTTGGGAATGTCCTTCTTCATATCATTCCACCAATATATATATGATATCATGATATATCTTCATCAAACGAGGCTAAATGAAATATCGAGACTAATGTACCTTCGTCATAATCTTGTCTCGATGACCAACTATGTATGTAGCATACATTTAAATTCTGCATCGGAGACCTCCTTCCCCCTTAAGCTCGAACATTTGCTTGTATTGCCATGCAATATTTTATTTCAACACCGCTAACTCGGGACCGTCGTATTGTTGTTTTTTTACTTTTGTCCCAAGAGGTGATCTGGTTACATTTTGAATGATAGCTCTACCATCATCGGGATCTATTAATCGGACTCCCAAGCTTTCTAACCGATGGAGATCTTTGGCTAACTTACTCTCTTCTCGGCTTTTAGGTAAACCACGTTACCCATAGATCTCATCTTATGTTGCCCCGAAGGTTATCATCTTATTATATGAACTTCCTCTTTAAGCTATAGTATGACAAAATCTGCATACCACTACTGTTCCACTTTTACCTCTACGGGTAATACCAATGTGTTATAAATGGTAACTCTGTTGTTATCTTAGTTCAATGCTCTTTTACCACTTTCATGGGATACTCTTCCATAGCAGTCTAGATTTAAGTCATTTCCTTTTCGAGGAGGACCATACACTATATCATCTTGGATGATCTTTACTTACTTTATTAATCCCAAGGATTGTTACTCTCCTAAAGAGAAGGCAATATAAACATGTCATGCCATATTGATAACGCCCAAATGCACTTCTCAAAGAGAAAGTATAAACGGTCGTCGCAATGTAATTTACCCAACTAGGAGACGGGGTCGAATCCACATGGAACAATATATTAGGGAGATTAAGCTTGTTATGGAATTATAACTAATTAAGCTAAGTCAAATAATTTTCAAATATTTGGTTTTGTTTAAAAAGGAATAAAGGTAAATCTAACTAATGGGAAGCACAAACTATGGAAATTTTGGTCTTTGGAGCATAGTAATTTAACTTAAACTTAATAATGATCCATTTCAAGTAATTATCTACCACTAATTAATAAAGGGTCAAGAAAATTTGCCTTGGAATCTCAATTACACTCTAATGTAACTCGACTATTTAGCTGGTCTATCATAGTTGGTTCTCTTGAATAAACCGAGGAGCATTAATCATATTCCAATTTTTGACTACACTGGGGTTTTTCCTATCTCTAGGTTAAAACCATTAGATTACGTTTAAAGCTCCAAATCGTGATAATCAATCTATCTCAAACCTTAATTTCCTCTCTCGAGTTTAATTAAGGATTGATGGGCTACTCCTAGGGTTAGCTAATCCCGTAGGAAATATTCAAGAACAAGATTAATTAAATAAGCAAGAGACCCATTTCATAAATAGCAAGAAATAATCAATACAAACGCAACAAGAGTTAAATACAAATACTACTCAATATGTCTTTACAACTTTGTTGTCTAAAGTCATCACCCACACCAAATATAGTAATACAAAGCAAGGAAATAAATATATGAAGTAAGAAATTCTCATTAATGGCTTCAAGTCTTCACTTCCAAGGTGATGGGTGATGAAACACTAGCCTCCAAATTTTGTTTTCCCTCTTCTAAGCTCTCAAAATGTGTTGGAGAATGATTCTTGTGATTTTATATGAGTTGGTGTGTATTTCCTTGTGGCTACAATGACCTAATGTTATATTTATAGCCCAAAGATAATATTTTACAAAATCTAGAAAAAATGTCCTTTTTCCCATTTTGCTACCAAAGAATGGTCAACATAATGGGACAATGACTTCTGTCCCATTTTGCTACCCATTCTACGGTCGATAGAGTGGGACAATGATAGCAAAACTTCTGTCTCATTCCTCTACCCATATACGGCTAGCGAACGGTTCATTAGCCAGCGAGATGGTTTTGTGTCCAAAGAAAATGGTCACAAAATAGTCCATTTCTCATTTTCTTGCGATTCTTGACACTTCAACTCCAAATTCTTACAAACACAAAATAAACATAAGAAACGACATTAAAAATTACTTACGGGGCTAGAAAAGTTTAAGGAAAGGGTATCAAAAAAGCATAATTTCACCGCACATCAACACCCCCAACTTAAACTCTTGCTTGTCCTCAAGCAACTAAAACAAAACTAAAAGTTACGACTAACAACAAAACAAGAATCACAATTGTTGGTTCTACCTATGAGTTCACAAGCATGCGATTCAAAATATTAACAAGCCCTCAATTTTCTCAAAAACAACCCAAGAGCGTGTGGCCACGAACAATCATTTCATGAAAATCAAGCCTCGATTAATGACTAAATGCTATTAGTGACAAGATATGCACAAGTACAACAATTTAAGAAGCTCGATCACAAAGTTCATGCAATTAATGTGCCTCACAATAAAGAAAGTCACTAAGAACAATTAAAAACATGGGACATATGTCAAATCACTTACACTAAAAAAGAATGTCAAGTATCATGCCATAGGCTTACCCTTATTTTAAGTCACCACTACTCAAGGAATGCTCGGTTTTGGATCTCGAGAGGAAGGTTTTTTCAAGCTTGTAATGTAGGCTTAGGGACGGGTGGGATGTTCGTTTGGGTACAAGTGACTTTTCCCTCTTCTAGCACTACACATTTTTCATTCTTTTGGCTCAATTACTTTCTTTTTCTTTCCACCTCTTTTTTCCACCCCTTTATTTCTAGTTTCCCCACTTTATTTCACTCTTTTTGTGTTTCATTTTCTTTTGTCTTTTCTATTGTTTTTGAATTTCATTTTCTTCTTTTTCACATTTTTTCATTTCTTTTAGTACTACTCACATCACAATCTTCTTTCCTTCTTTTCTTTGATCTCATATTCCACCCCTCAATCTTCATTTTTCAAGAACTTCAAGGAGGGATTTGGTTCAAAAGATGGTTTGTTTCAAAAGGGATTTTGGTTTGTAATGATATGCCAAGGAAAAAGGTTAAAAGGTTCAAAAGGGACAACTAGGTACTCTCATCTCACGGGTAGGCTAAAGAAGTTTCAAGAAGAGGTTACTCTTATAAGAAAGCCTAAGATCATTTTCTCAACCTAACAAACTCTACAATTGCGGTGACAAACCAACGAAGCACGTTCTAGATGATACAAGCAAGAACAAGAGAGCAATCAAATCCTCGCCACACGATGCACATGAACTACAACAACCGCTACATTAGCTCTCTCGCTTTCACAAAATGATCATTCAAGTGCGAAGCTATTCTTTTTTTCCAAAATACAACATTTTTAGTGGTAATATCAAAACCAAAAATAAGCTACACATGCTAGAAACTACATAAAAGTACCAACCAAGTCAAACTACTCTATCGGTAGGCCATGGTTACTCGAACATACTCCCTTGGAATAGAACAAGGCAAAGAAAACCAAAGGGGGATCAAAGAAAAAACTACAACGCAAAACTAAACATGTTACCTTACCCCAAACTTTAAAAGCATGCAATGTCCGCAATGCATAAAATCAAAATGTAAGGAAAAAAGTTGAGGGGCTCTATGTGGCTCATTAAGCACTCTCCCGAGTTTGGCTCTATCCGGGCATCGCCTCGAACCGTGAAACCGAAGCGGATAACTCGAACCGCCCTTCTTAGACTTGCTGGCATAGGACTAGAAGCATAGGTAGGTGAAGTGGTTCTCACAAGAATTGGAGGCATGAGATATAGCTATTTTTCATCGACCGACATAGCATCTAAAATGGGATCGCAAATAGGTCGCGAAACTATTTTGCGGTCGCATAATGGATCCTTTCCATCGTAGTTTTGTGCTCAACCTCCTAGTGGTCTTATTTTGCTGTCAAAAATGCGGGCCTCATTCTAGGAATGCAGACCGCATAATTGTCCGCACTTTTGAACTTTTTCAAGTTCCATTTTTCAATTCGTCTAGGAGGATTTGCGCATCCAAATGCGGTCCGCAGACCATGTTTGTGGTCCGCGAAGGGGCCGCATAATGATCCTCTTCATTTTCAACTCATTTTTTCTTCAACACATCAATCTCCAACTTCCATCCACCGGTTTTTCCAATTCCTACACACTTAGACAAACGATCAAAGCACACATGGAATAAAATAAAAAATAAAAGCACAAAAATGTAAAAACTAGGGTTGCCTCACAATAGCGCTTAATTTAACATCGCAACATGACGTGTGTCAACCTCACCACTATTCCATCCACTTAGAGGATATGAATTGTCTCCCTAACTTTGAATCAAAGTTATGGTGATGCTCATGAGGAGGTGGTAGGAAAGCAAAGAGGCGAACTATTAGGTGTCGTATCTTACACTTTTTGGCCGTCAAGTGAGGGATGTCATTTTTGTCATTTTGGATGGAAAACTCAAAAATTTACCATCTTGTTCTTCATCTCTATGAGTCTCCATAGGCTCGGTCATTTGAACTTCCATATCATCAACCAAGCACAAAGTTAAAAAATGGTTGGAATGCGGTCTAAGACGCTCCATTTTAAACTTGCTTTATTTTTGACATCCTCACCCCGAATAAACTAGAGTCCTCAAAAATGATTTGATGAACATCTTTGCAACTCTAGTATCATTTCTTCAACATCGGCATCATTTTTTAAAATAGGGTTGGTTGGTTGGAATTTCACCATTAGCTCTCCCAAATTGATCTTGACCTCATTTGCCATGAAACCCAATACAAAAGTGCTATCCATGACCAATTGACATTGAGCATTACATGTCTCAATTTTTGCATTTAATTCGGCCTCTAATTTCCTAATAGCAATTTTAAGTAGCTTTAATTCCTGACTTTGCTCAACATGAATTTTAAAAAATTCATCCATCATTCGTGAAATTCCTTCACGGTGATCCTCATAAGCTTCAAGTTGATGAGCTTGATTCATAAGCCACTCTTGGCTCACAATTTCCTCTATCTCATGATTGTTTTCATGGTGAAAGTCGTTCAAAACTTGTAAAAATCCATCCAAGGTGAGATTCACATTTTGGATAGCTTCTTCATCTCCATGTTGATCTTCTTCCTACAATTTGATCAAGACATGCCCATATTTTTCATTCCTCGCCGTCATGCGTTTTAAAATTTCCTTAACATCATTTTTCGAGAATTGGAGATTTCTTCTTCAAGATTTTGCTCTTCTTCAAGTTGAATCACTACTTCATTTTCACAACTTTCGTTGTGGTCACAGAAAAAATTCAGACTCATCTTTTAAATTATAAATCTCTTCTTCATCCAATTCATTTTGAGGAGTAGACATATTGATGCATACCAAATTGCGGAAAGGAAATAAAGGGTGTAAATGATGGATAGATTAACCCAAGAAAGCCAACAATTGTTAATTAAGGCCCTAGATTAGCCAAAACCCATAATATTAGACAAACAAGAACCCAATCTCTTAGGATGACCAATAGGGAACTAATGTCCCTAGAAACTAATCCTCTCAAACAAAGGAAAAATCAATGGCTTCAACCAGTCCTTAACACTTACGCTCTCAATAGAGTTTCACAATATAATATTCAAAATAATCTAAGGAATGGAAATGACTTAAGATCCCTATTTATAGTCTAGGACTAATTTATTACACAAGAGGCCCCAAAGTGACACTCTTGGATTGAGAAAATAGCCAAGACACTGCGTTGTCACGCTTCTCTTGATGTGCTAATCGCAGGTCATGTCTCGTGACATGATCTCGTGATTCACAGTCATGTCCTTCACTTTCATCTTCATTTGCGGCTGTTTGGCTCAAAGGTGTGAATCGCAGACTACACCCGTGATACCATGTATGATACAGATAGTGTTTTCTTCACCATTCATTGCCTTTTTTTCCTTCCCATGCAATCTTACATCCTTGGAGTGACGCTAATGCATGCTCACAAGTGTTTATCTTCATTTGCAATGATCTTGAGGAAACTAGGAATGCATCATTCTCCCCTACAAGATTCCAAGAAGAAGATAAAATACCACCACTACAAGATTCGTTAGTACTAGAGAGATCCTCTAGCATCATCTAACAATCGGAATCCTCATAAGCAAACAAATAGTAGAGCAAAGTGTCTTTTATTTCAAATGCAAGCGTAAAATTACCGTTGGACACAAAAACCTCATCACATGTACAAGGGACCTCATCATCCAATGTCATATGATCAATGTAGCCATCAACAAAGTCACTCACAACATCAAAGCTTTGTTTCTTTATCGACCTTTTACTACTCAAATATGACACTACACTCTCATTCACCACAAGAGATTCCCTCACTAGCATTTTTATCAACAAATGGATGATGGGTCACTTGAATGAAGCCATGCACGCATATCATCATCATAAATAGGTGGGGCATCATACAAAGACTCATAATCATGGACACTAGAGGTAGAAGGATCACTACTAGGATTCCATAAATAGTCAAGTAAGTCAATCCCCCCATCAACTAGTGGTGCATCCTCCCTTGGTATACCCATAACACTATTAAGGGCATCCACCTCTAAAGGTGAAAGATAATCTCTTAACAATAAAGAGCTTCGTCAAGGGTAGATTGATCAATATCACAAAGTGGGATGTCACATATTTTGTAGCCGCTAAAAGAAGCTACACCAACATCATCCCATACCAAACCACTAGGAATATCACTAGGAATGATATCATCATCATCAAATAAGGCATTACCACTAAAGAGATAATAACTACTAGACATGGAATTGTCAAAGCATATGGTATCACTCTCAATTATATGAGAATCATTTTTCAAAGCACACCCTCCAATAATACGAAGTATACCAAATGCAGGGCAATGAAAACAATTACTCACACACATATTGTCATCCAAATTACTCAAAGAAGTATGAACACTATGACAGAATGGTTTAACTCAACATTCATTCAAAGGGTCCATCGGATTGCTTTGATGGGACGACTTGTGTGGTATATCATCTTCATCATCATAGGCCTTTAAGAAGGAAGAAGTAGAACTAGACCAAGACAATGTTAGTTCATTAGATGATAAAGAGTAGTTCTGATGCATAATAGGGACCACCTCACTTTTCTCCTCAACCTCCTCCCCATCTCCTTCAAACTTGCCAAAAGAATCATCTTATCCCTTTCTTTGAATATTCACCAACCTAGCATCCAAACTATTCATTTGACGAGTTATGGATGCCAACATACTCATCATGCCAACAAGAGTTGGTTCCCCGGTGGGAAATTGTGTTCCATTTCCATTATTCACCATGGTAACTATTTAAGACACTCAACAAAACAAACAAACACGTCATGTTAGTGAAAATAATCTCATAATCACTCGAATACGCACCTTTGATTGCCTCACAAATTGCCTCACCAATGATTGTACCTTGTTTAATTCGATTGGTCACAAGGGATTTAATTTCTACTCTTGTCCGGAAAAGATTAATATTCTACTCGATAAATGAACGATTCGACTCAAACTAACGGAATTGAATCAAGATGTTAACTACGAAGTAAAATGAGAAAAGAACGAAAAGAAATAACATGAAAGAAAAGACGGATACAATAATTAATTAACAATCAAATAGGTTAATTATTTTATTTTAAATAGTTTGGAAATTTAATAAGTGAAATGAAATGAATTCGAAATTGAATTGACATCACAAAACTTGAAAAGCGTGATCTGCGACTTGATATGCTATTCAACAAGTAGTAAAAATACATTATATGTTATTCAATAGTGGTACAAAAGCATGATCTATGACACAATCTGAGGTTCGAAAATGATGTCTTGAATTGGCCAAATTTCTGTCACAATCTATGATTCAAGTGCGGTTCGCAAGTTGTGATCGTGTCCCAAAATCACGGTGACGTCAAAATTCCTTGGGATTTGTTTGGCGCTCACCTTTTGATTATTCCCTTCTATGTTAACGACTTGGGCCCACTTTTTCTACAGATATTTACTATTTTTGGCCCAAAAACAACTTTTCAACTTGAATTTAGTTTTGGAAGAACACATGGCACTCTTTTACTTCATCCTCAAGAACTCTTTGAAGGTCTTAAAGAGCACTTGAAGATTCAAAAAATTTCGACCTTCAAACCTTCTCCGAATGGCCCCAAATTTTAGATGTGGCTTCCTCTCAAGATAGATAACAAACTCCAATACCTTTTAAGCTCAAACAATTAAAAAATATTCAAGATCCACTTGCTTGTTCTTCAAGATCTTCATACTCAACAATGGTGAAATTTCAAATCAACTCCAAATGACTTGAAACATCGTATGTAGACAAAAAAAACACTAGGGAATACAAATCTAGTGTCAAAATCAATAAACAATCCGGAATTAAAACTATTTTTGGGATTTTTGAAATTTTGGATAGATTATTTTTGTAGTAACAAAATCCAAGACAAGGATTGTTGGAACAACCCTTCAATCAAGATCCGATACCAATTGATGCATACCAAATTGCGAAAGGAAATATAAGGAAGTGTCAAAATGACCCAAGAAAGCCAACCATTGAAAACTAAGGCTTTAGATTAGCCAAAACTCACAATTGATTGGATAAACAATAACCAAATCTCTTAGATGACCAATAAGGAACCAGTCCCTATAAACCAATCCTATCAAACAAAGGAATAATCAATGGCTTCAATCTGCCCTAAACACTCAAGATCTCAATAGAGGTTCACAATATAAATAGTCAAAATAATCTAAGGAATGGAAATGATTGAAGCTATTTTTGTTTAGGACTAATTTATTACACAAGAGACCTAAAAGTGACACTCTTGGATTGCAAAAATAACCAAAATGTTGCGTTCTCATAGTCTCGCTCTTGATATGTGAATCGCATGTAGTGTTTATGACATGATCTGAAATTTGCAGGTCATGTCCTTTAGCCTCATCATTATCTATGGATATTTTGCTCGGTCTGCGAATCGCAGACTCCACCCGTGCCACCATCTATGATTCACATATGGTGTTTTCTTTACCATTCGTTGCCTTTTTTCCTTCCCATGCAATCTTCCATACTTGGGATCCTCGGATGACGCTAATTCATGCTCACGAGTGCCAATCCTCATTTGCAGCAATCTTGAGGCAATTAGGAATGCATCATATATCCATGGCAATCGAGGAATTGATGTCCTCACTTGAATCTTTCATTATTTACACATCTTCTTCATTTTCTAAAATGGATTGTTGGACTAGTTTTAGCTCCTCCTCCATTTTATCTTCTCTATCCAAGTATGTTTGGAGCATTGCCATGATGCCTTCAAATCGACACTTTGCCCTTCACTTGCCATGTCATTGTTCTTATAAAACTCAAAAGCACAATTAGAATTCTCGTTAGAACAACTTGGGGGGCATAATAATTGGGAGAATCACCCCAATGACAACCTTGACCACCGCAAATATTACAAATATTCCCATCATATGATTGAGATGGTGCGCACATCTCTCTCCCTCGAAGCATTTTCACAATCTTGCCAAAAGTGAGGTCCTCCGCAATGTGGACATGGGTCATCAAAATATGGATTTCAACCATCAAACCCATTATCACTCCAAGATGCCATAATACCAAAAACAAATAACAATAATAAAAACTAACACAAAAAAAATCACAAACACATATTCACAAGTTTGGATCAAAGCAACTAAGCTTACATCCAAACTAACTCAATACGCCAAATTGTTGCACGACAATAATGCCAAAATTGATGACGTCCAAATCCACTTCTCAAAGGGAAAGTGTAAATGGTCGTCGTAATATAATTTACCCAACTAGGAGTCGGGGTCAAATCCACATGTAACAATATACTAGGGAGATTAAGGTAGTTAGGGAATTATCACCAAGTAAGCTAAGCCAAATGATTTTCAAATATTTGGTTTTGTTTAAAAAGGAATAAAGATAAATCTAACTAATGGGAAGCACAATCTATGGAAATTCGGGGCTTTGGAACATAGTAATTTAACTTAAACTCAATAATGATCCATTGCAAGTAATTATCTACCACTAATTAATCATGGGTCAAATAAATTAGCCTTGGAATCTCAATTATCCACTAATGTCTCTCGACTATTTAGCGCGTCTATCTTAGTTAGTTCTCTCGAATACAACTAAGGAGCACTAATCACATTCCAATGTTAGGCTACACTAGGGTTTTTCCTATATCTAGGTTAAACCGATTAGATGAGGTTTAAAGACCCAAATCATGATAATCAATCTATCCCAAACCCTAATTTCATCTCTCGAGTTTAATTAAGGATAGATGATAAAGTCCTAGGGTTAGCTAATCCCTTAGGAAACAATCAAGAAAAAGACTAATTAAATAAGCAAGAGACCCATTTCATAAATAGCAATAAATAATCAATACAAAAGCAACAAGAGTTAAATACAAATACTACTCAATAAGTCTTTACAACTTTGTTGTCCAAAGTCATCACCACACCAAATATAACAATACAAAGCAAGGAAATAAAGAGATAAAGTAAGAAACTGTCATTAATGCCTTCAAGTCTTCACTCCCAATGTGATGTGTGATGAATCCTAGCCTTCAATGATTATTCTCCCTTTTCTAAGCTCTCAAAATGTGTTGGAGAATGATTTTTACGATTTGATATGAGTTGATGTGTTTTTCCTTATGGTTACAATGACCTAATGTTATATTTATAACCCAAAGAAAATATTTTACAAAATTTGCCAAAAATGTCCTTTTCCCATTTTGCTACCCATTCTGCTACCAACGGAACCATTCACATGGCCGGCGTAATGGTCAACATAATGGGACAAAGTGACTTCGTCCCATTCGCCTACCCATTCTGCGGTCAACAAAATGGTTCAATGGCAAAATGGGACAATGATGGAAAAACTTCCTGTCCCATTCATCAACCCATTCTATGGCTAGCGAATGGTTCTATGGCTAGCAAAATCGTCAAAAAATAGTCCATTTCTCATTTTCTTGTGATTCTTGAGACTTCAACTCCAAATTCCTACAAACACAAAATAAACATAACAAGTGTCATTAAAACTTTCTTAAAGGGCTAGAAAAGCTTAAGAAAAAGGTATAAAAACGTGTAATTTCATCTTATATTGACTATCTCAAATGTGTGCTCAACTCGTTATCAACCCTAAGTCATGGGTCGGTAATTCTCTTTAACTTCCCCGATCGCTCTTAAGCGTAGAGGATCTCATTTCCTTAGTCATTCTTAATACGCACATTCCGAATGCATTAACATTTCTCAATCTTTACTACTTTTGAGGATCGTAAGATGTAGTAGCGAGCTAGTGAAGATCATGATAGGGGCACCATCGTATTTCTAGGTGGATTTAGACATCGCTTTCCTAGGCGTCTATCTTATCCAACGACTAGTGCACCACCGTATTTCTAGGGCCGCATCGCGATCGGACCACTTATTCTAGCTAGGGTCGGTGTTCATAGGCACTAGGCTCGCATTATAGGGGAGATTAAAGGCGGACCAGACACCATTACCCTAATGTGCTCGGTGTGGTAGGGCCCATCTAGGGCAATGCCGTCGAGAGATAGATATATGTTATTCTTGTAGTTACTCATGGCGCTTTACTAGGAATTGTTCGACAAGAGGTGGAGGCGGTATGGAACAGGGTCCGTAGCACTTTCTCTTCATCGGTACACCCTTTAGGGTTGGGAACACGGCACCACCGGGTAGGGGCGGAGCAACAACCTAGTTCGAGCGGTCCCCGAACCGTATCTATACTTTTTCGTGTCGACAAGACATAGAGTCATCTCCAAATGTGGTTATAGGTATATTATCCATATTCTATCTTGATATATATGCTTTAATAGATCCGGGTTCCACCTTGTCATATATTACACCCTTAATTGTTGGTAAGTATGAGAAAGAGCCTTAATTGTTACATAAGTCGTTTGAAGTGTCTACGCCCATATGTGAGCCCGTAATTGTTAGATACTCGTATAGGAATTTTGATATGATGATAGATGATTACAATAGTATCGCCGACTTGAATGAGCTGGAAATGGTAGAATTTGACGTCATCATGGGTATGGATTGGTTGGCTTCTTGCTAGGCTAATGTTGATTGTTGGTCAAAAGTTGTTCACTTTAACATTCCAAGTGAGCTTGTCATTGAATGGTAGGGCAATGTTGCGTTGCCCAAGGATAGGTTTATTTCCTAACTTAAGGCTCGAAGATGATCTCAAAAGGATATATCTACCACCCGAAAGGGAAATCGACTTTGCTATTGATGTGCTCCCAAATACGGAACATATATATATTCCTCCCTACCGCATGGCTCCCAAGCTAAAGGAATTAAAAGCTTAATTGAAAGATCTTCTACAAAAGGGCCTTATTAGGCCTAGTACTTCCTCGTGGGGCGCATCGGTGTTATTCATTCATAAGAATGATGGTTCACTTAGAATATGTATTAATTACCGTCAACTAAATAAGGTGGCTATTAAAAACAAGAATCCGCTCCCCGAATTGATGACTTGTTTGATCAATTGCAAGACGCTAAGTATTTCTCAAAGATTGATCTCATGTCGGTACATGATCAATCTGCGAGTTAAGGAGAAAGATATTCCAAAGACCTCTTTCTAGACTACATATAGCCACTAGGAGTTTTTGGTTATGTCTTTTGGTCGACTAAAGCGCCAAAAACTTTTATATATTTGATTAATTGGGTATTCATGCCGTTCTTGGATATTTCGTAATAGTGTTTACAGCCATTACTTTGACTCCTTTTATGCAATTATGAACTCCACGAAACTTTATCAAACGATGCTTGTATTGCTCTCCCACAAGCTCGGTTTCACGGTTTAGGTCGCTCCCATTTTGCTCGCCGCTACTACGGGAGCTTCGCAGAGCAACTCTCTCCCCACCCCATGCCTCGGTCGACCTCTCCCGATGTATCCGTGAGTAATTGAAGCATCCATAAGTTGTGTCCTTGGAATAGTTCTCGCTAATACTGGGCTAGACATTGCTCTACATGATACTTATTATGTAGTTGCACATTTCCATTATGTACTTTGGATGGGAGCCTTTCGGAGCTAGATTAGTTGGCGATGAACAAGTAAGAATTGCCTCAACCAAAATGGATGGAATTGGCCTCGCAACCGTCGTCTTTTAGATGATTGATGAGAAAGGTACGAAAATAGAAGGATTCGAACCCTCGGTAAACAAAAGCCTACGTAGCGGTTCCAATGCTACGCCTTCAACCACTCGGCCATCTCTCCTACATAATGATTATGACCCCAAAACCGAGTGAATAGTGAGTTGATGACATTTTGGTATACTCCCAATTAGAAGCAGAGCATGCGGATCATTTGTGATTGGTGTTACGGACACCCTAGGGTCGCCATTATACACTAAGTTTTCTAAATCTGAATTCGGTAGAAATTAGTAGCCGTTTTATGTCATGTAGTATCGGATGAAGGCATTAAAATGGATGGTCAAAAGATTGAGACAAGAATGAATTGGCCGAGGCCCACGACTCCTACCGAAGTGCGAGCTTATTAGGCTTGGCTAGTTATTATCGGAGGTTCATAGATAATTTCTCTTCTAATACTACTTCATTGATAAAGTTGACACATAAGGTAGCCAAGTTTCGGTGATCAAATGCTTGTGAAAAGAGTTTGTAGGAGTTGAAAAATAGACTAACATCGCACCTATGTTATCACTACCTAAGAGATCGAGAGGGCTATGTGGTGTACTTGCGATGCCTCCAGAGTAGGGTTGGGTTGTGTCCGACTATAGCATGGCAAAGTCATTGCGTATGCTTTGAGGTAATTAAGGAATCATGAGCAGAACTACCCTACACACGATTTAGAATTGGCAAATTGTATATTTGCTCTTTAGATGTGGTGTCATTATTTGTATAGAGTGCATGTTAAAATATTTACATACCATAATAGTTTACGAGATATTTTCCGGCATAAAGAGTTGAACTTAAGGCGTGAAGATAGCTTGAACTGCTAAAGGACTATGATGTGGATATTTTATACCATTTGGGCAAGGCAAATATTATAGTGATAGTTTAAGTCATAAGTCATTGGGCAGTCTAAGACAATTGAAAGGTGGCAAGCTAGAGATGACCAAGGATCTACCGATTAGCCGATCTAAATTTACAATTATTAAATATAGGAGATGCAGTTCTATGGTTCGGGAAGCCACTAAGTCTTTTTTAGTGGAAGAAGTAAAGGCACGTCAATTTGATAATCCACCCTAGTAAGGATTAAAGAAGGTGTTCCTTTCAAAAGAAACGGATGTTTGAGTTGTCGAAGATGGAGTCCTCAAGTATAAGGATTGTCTATGTGTACCGATGTAGAAGGGCTTTGAGGGAAGATCATGGTAGAAATTCATCATACCATGTATTCTATTGATCCTTGTTCTACTAAGATGTGTCATGACCTTCGGTAGCTATGTTGGTGGAATGATATAAAGAAGAATAACACATAATTTGTTGGTCAATGCCCGAATTGCCAACAAGTTAAGGTTGAACATCGAGAATCTTGGGGGATTATTGCGAACATAGAGATCCCAATATGAAAATATGAGGCGATTCATATGGATTTCATTATAGGACTACCTAATTCTCGTTGGAAGTTCGATTCATTATAGGACTACCTAATTCTACTCGGCCGAGGATTATACCAAGCTTTATATTAAAGATCTAGTTTGACGTCACGGAGTTTCGGTGTCTATTATATCCGATAGAGGTGCTCAATTTACAGCTAACTTTTGGAGGTTTTTTCAGAAGGGATTGGGTACTTAGAATACATTAGTACAACTGTTCATTCGCAGACCGACGACATGTGCCGAACGCACTATTCGGATGCTTGAAGATATGCTTGCGAGCCCGTGTTTAAATTAAGGGAAGTTGGGAAGACCATTTTCCACTTATTGAGTTTGCCTATAACAATAACTACAATTCTAGTATCCATATGGCACTACATGAAGAACTCGTACAAAGCGAAAATGTATGTCTCATATTGGTTGGTTCGACATTTGCGAGGCAAAACTACTAGGATTGATTTGGTACAACATGCTTTGTAGAAAAAGTAAAGTTACTTTAGGAACGATTGTATATAGCTCGAGTCGATAAAATTCTTATTTAGATCACCGGTGTCACGATTTATAGTTTGGTATGGGAGATTGGCTATTCCTAAAGGTATCGCCTATAGAGGGTGTGATGAGATTCGATAAGAAGGGCAATCATAGCCCCGGATACTTCGGGTCGTATCGATTATTCGAGAGAATTAGCCAAGTGGATGTTACCCCTAGATTTGGAAGAGGTTCACCCGGTATTCCACATATCGATACTTCGCAAATGTTTAGGTGATCCTTCTTGCATAACCCACATTGAGGATGTTCGGTCATGAAGGACATGTGATACGAAAAAACTCCCATCGTTATGTTAGATCGCCACATTTGTATGCTATGGACCAAAGAAGTTGCATCGGTTAAAGTCTTTAGAGAAATAATAACGTAGAAGAAATGACTTGGGAGGACAAAGAAGATATGAAGTCTCCATATCCTTATTTGTTCCAAACCCCAAGTTTATATCGATACTCGTGCGGTATGATTCTCTCATTCATATTCTATCCATCGTTCTTAAATCATATACTTTGTTTTGGTGCTAATGTTGAAACAGATATTGGCAACTCAAAGACGGCGAATGATAGTTAAGAGTTATGGATAACCCTCTTTGATTCCTCGCGTATGAGACGGTCATGTGAGGCCGATTGGATATTGTTATGCTATTTTGTAGCCTTGTGTGGTGTTGGTTATCATTTGGATTGGTTAGTAGTCTTCGGGTAGCCATGTTTATAAGGGAAACTCTATCGAAATCCTAAGCGTTACGAAATCTTCAAGATTCGAGGATGAATGTTCATAAGGGGGGAAGTATGTTATGCCTCGTAAGTTTTCGTTCCATCGTTTCATTAATTGATACCGAGGTCCCGGGAAGAGGTGCAACCTTACGGAAGGATACGAAGGTTTATACCTTGTTTATGGAGGTACCAAAGTGTATGGAAGTTAAACGAATCGAAGAAAATACGTTTCGAGAAAATTGGAAAGTTACCAAATTTGACAGACAAAATTGACGGACCATACAATTTTGTACGGACCATAATTTGGGAATCTAGACTTGTCAAATTGTCTCGCAAAACCTTTGACAATCTAGATTGATGATTCGTACAAAATTATACGGACCATCAATGTGGGCGGTGCAAAATTCTTTTCGGGTTTAAATTGGGTCCCTCGACTTGAAGGCCTTATTTTCATAAAAAACCAGCCCTAAGACATTTCCCAAACCCTCTCTAAGGTACCATAAGATCCTAAGTTTAAATATAAGCTAAAATACGCAAGATCAATATGGTAAACCCGGCCATGTTCATATGGGTCTTCGAGGCGGCATAATCACGGTAGGGGACATGCTCGGGGTCGATGTAGAGCTAGAGCAAGTAGCACCGCTTGGGGAGGAGCATAGAAAGTCGGTCATGCCGTGCTAGATTAGAGTCCTCAAAGACATATATCGAACCTTAAGATGTTATGCTAGAAGAGGTGATGGGGCCACCCAAGATCACCTAGATTTATTGCTACTCCGGTTCAACAGACACACTAGTTAGGTTATTAATAGTTGTTGATGGTTTTGCTTAGATAGGCGCATATCCTACTACTTCAAGTGTTTCTCGGACCTATATGGGAGAGGGGCATACTCGGACCCCCGAGTATCATACTCTAGATATTCACTGCGGCGATGTCTATGCTCTTTATTGATGAGGTATATGCTCCAGTGTTTGGTCCTTGACCTATTGGTGGGATAGCTATGACCCACAATAAGAGAAATATTTGGGAGAACTTTTTGAGCATAAAGCCTCCCGAATTCGTTAGAATCCCAAAAAGGATGCGTATGAGTTCATTGTGAGCGATCATGAGATTGCATACCTTATGTATTATTGAGTCACATGGATTTAGTTTTGTAGCCCTTTAGCTTAGAGAAGACACAAAGCGGTGGTAAAGGGCGTATGCTAGTAGCTTGCCCGCGGGGATGCCTCTATTGACTTGGGGTTCTACGGGGTCTTTTTGGAGAAGTATGTGCCTTTGAGCTTATGATTGCGCAAGTGTGATGAGTTTCGAGAAGATTGGGCAAGGAAATTCTACGGTGCATAGTATGCGACTCGCTTTCATGCTTTATCGCATTATGCGGCGCATTCCCCCTATTAAGGTGAGAAAGTAATATATTTTGTTAGAGGCTTGCGTAGGTGGCTTCGGGATCTTTTTTAAGATTGCGGTAGAGCATGCCGGGATGGTGGAGTCTCGTGAGAGATAGTTTGTCCGTATATGATCCTAATAAGGGGGCGAGGCAACATGATCGGTTTAGTTATTCTAATTCCCGTGGTTATAGGTATCATGGGACATATCACAGCCGTAGACCAACTAACCGGTTTAGGCAACTTTACGATTAGTGATGGTTATAGTGAGGGATAGTCGTCCGGGGTTTCTCGGTCTAGATATTTTGACTATGGTGGTTCGGTTTCTTCGATCTCTATTCAAAGCAACCCTCGGCGGCCAGGACTTGTTTTAGTTGTGGAGAGTTGGGAATTTCAAGAGAGATTTCCCTAGATAGTTTTTGAGTGCATCACATGCACCCACGACCCCAAAGACATCCATCTAGAGGTGTTAGTCGAGTATCTAGGAGGATCTTATTCGGGCCATGGTGGCCATTAGTTTTGGCATGGTGGATCCCAATCGAGGAGTGATGAGGCTCGGTTGGGCTAAGGTGGCCGAAAGAGTACTCGGTCCGAGGTAGGATGCACTCATTGCTATAAATTCCCTGGTAGGGTCGAGGCTAAGGCATCCGACGCATTCATCACAAGTATCATCCGAGTCAATCATCGATGCCTGCTCATCGTGTTATTTCATCCAGGGTCTACATTCTCTTATGTGTTTGCCTACTTTTCTGCTAAAATGGAGATGTGGTGTGATATGCTTGATGTTCCTATTCGTGTGTCTACACAAGTCGGTGATTCTATAATTGTAGATAGAGTATATCATATGTATGTAGTTACTTTCATTGGTTATGACACTTGGGTAGAATTGGTTGTCTTAGATATGGTTGACTTTGATGTTATCTTGGTATGGATCGAATATCACCATATAATGTGATTCTTGATTGCTATTCCAAGATGGTTATGTTATCTATGCCTGGTCTTCTCGAGGTTAAGTGGAGATACGATCCCACCTGCTCCAAGAAAGGTCATTTCTTACATTCCGGCTAGGAAATTGGTGGACCGGGATTATATGGCTTACGTTGCTTATATTTGGGATACAAGTGTTGAGACGTCTTCCAATAATTCCATTTCGGTAGTATGGCATATTCATTGCATTCATATCATACATATGCCATTTTATCGATTACTTGTGGATGGACTTGTCTTTGAAGTGATTGTGATGACTTGACTAAGTTCTAGACGAAAGGATTATACTTGGTAATTGGTATGTGGATTACCGTTTAAATTCTTTTGGCACCGGCTAATGTAAGTGATTATGAACTCTTAATAAGGAAATATATATGTGAATTATTATGTGGACTCTGTGAATTATTATGATGTCTACGGGGGTACGTTGTGTACTCATGCTACATTTGTTACATCTGTTCTTGATGCATATATAAATCCGACTACTAGCTCGAGACCACATGGCCGAGTTCGAGCGGTTGATCTTCGTATTCGGGGTGAGTATGTTATTTCCAGCATACCCTTGGATGCGACATCTCTATCATAGTATTTTATTCGCATTTGAGAGTGGTGTTCGAGCATATGTTTAGTTTTGGCACTTCGTTGCCTATTTTAGACTTGTATCGTATTCTAGTTCTCTTGTATTTATAGACATGATCTTTTGGGGGGTTCACTTGTTATTAAGACTATTTCTGCATTAATATTATGATACGTATGTTGTAGTATCTTGTTATCTTCCGTCTTTATTAATGTTATCATGTGAGTGATTCGGGAGTGGTTCGCCTACCGGTGGGGTATGTAGGTGCCACAACGATTCTGAAAAGGGGTCGTGATAGTCTAGTTTCGCCTAACTCCCCTCTATTCTTCATAACATCCTCAATAACACATGGACACAATTACTTAATATCTCTAGCCCCCTTCATACAACAAGAACATCTCCACGTACCATACAACACAATTAGCAATTCAACTACATCAATTCAATCTTCAACTTACTAATAATAATGACCAACTGTTTCTAAAACATCAACTAGCTTATATACAACACATTTAAATGTCCAATACCTAATCATTATAAAAGCACCTCACCGTAGCACCTAACAATTCATCAAGTGGAAAGCTCATTCTATACTCAATCGAGACAATCTCATGTTTCTTTTACATTCCTAAAGTTCAAAACAACCAGAACAACCAACAACTACATCTGCGCAACATCTTTATACAATTAAATCATCCCCAACATACAATATAACACATCCAACAACTAATCTAAAATGTCCAACCACCAACTTGTAACAACTAAACACATCTAGAGCTTAAACTAAGTTATACACATGGAGGAAGGGAGAAATCATACCTTGTTGTCCAATTTCCAGCCATTGAGTTTCATCTTTTAAGGCTTCCCTTCAAGCACTAAGGTAGAGAAATATTAATACAACCTCGTGTGACAAATAGGGGAAGAGAAATCCTAACTTAAACTTGAGATTACTTACCTTAAATGTCGAGAAAAGAGGTAGCACCTTGGTTGCCAACTCTACTACTCCTTCCACTTTCTTATATTGTAGGAATATTTCAATTACTTGAGTCCCTAGAGGAGAGGAGATATTTTCATGGGCTATTTCAAGAAGATTTGAAGAACACTTAGAACCCTAAAGGAGAAAGAGGGTTGTTTCCTTAATTTTGTGAAGAGAGAGAGAGAGACAGAGAGAATTACCTTGAGCTTATGGAGGAGGAGAGATGAGCATCCATGGCTGCCATGAAAATCTTGGAGTTCAACTTGAAGAAGAAGATGAGAAGAGAACATTAAAACTAGTTAGAGAGGCTTCGATCGTAAAGAGAGAGGAGAGAAGATTGTAGTATGTTTTCCAAGTGAGAAGTGAGACATATAAATGTATATATGGCCCCATTAAATGGGCTTGGGAAGATGGGTTTTGGGCTGAGCCATGTCACCTTTCCTTTCCTTTTTAATGTGATCCACAAACTTTAAGTAGGTGATGCACCTACTTGTCACCTACATAAACAAGTAGGTTACTAATAAGCTCTAATCACATGAGTCGTCCTCATTTAATACGTAGGATGTGTAAACATATACGACATGCAAGCAAGTATGACGTGTGAGCAAGTAGATCAAGCACATAGGACATCTAAGCAAGTAGGTGAAATACATAGGTGAAACTAGTAAGTCGTCCACCTTTATCCGATGACTCATTAGTTTATGAATCTCATTCACCTTAACTAAACTTAACATTTACATATACTTGGACCCCTAGGGCTAAAATATAACCTTATTCATCCATATTAAAGTATCCTCGTCGACTACAACTACACGTCGAAGTATGGGGTATTACCGTTATGGATTGCCTAATGTATCTAAATTAAAGTTCACCGAGTCTACTATCCAACAAAACAAACCGGTTGTCTATTGGAGTTGTGTACAAAATGTTATGTGCATTTTAAGAACACGTTGCAAAGCAGCTCATACGGGACCCACTTAGGTGGTGGGATTTTGTAATTAATTATTTAAGGGGTTCAAGGCTTGTTTTAAGCCATTTTTCGACTGCACCAGTACCTTAACACCTCCCAAATCCTTTCTAAGTGTCCTCCCATGATTCAAGAGTAAATCCAAATCTAAACTATCTAAATCCAACATCAAAAGTCTTGTAAGACAAGAGGAAAGTGCTTCTACTGTGTTAGTCATGTTGAGGGTTGTTCTAAGTTGAAGAAAGTACTTATTGAAGGTTGTTCTTACTATCTAAGGTTTCCCCTCTTGTACTTGTGCTTGAGCATATGTAACATTTTGCTCTGTTGTAAGGATGAGTAAGTTACAAGATAACATTTGATAGTTGTTTGTGATATAGTTGAGTTGTGTTAGAGTGTTTAGTGTTGTTCATATGATAGGTATAAGGCTATAGAATATGTAGATATACTTATTTAGATTATGAAAGTATCAACATCTAGTATATATATGAGTTAGGTTCATGATTTTATTATTCTTGGAAGAGGTAAGTTACAAGTTACATGACTAGTTGAGGTAGTTGAAGTGTTGTTTGTGTTGTATAATGTGTTGGGGCTGGTATTGGTGATCATTTTTCTATAAGAAAAGGTCTGGAAATGTTTACATAAATGTTTATGTATTGTTTATAAAGTTCCATAATTTAGAAGAAGGGAGAAGTTAGAGAAATGTTGTTTGATATTGTAAACCATGCTTCTCGTTCATGTATTGTTGTTTGAGTTGTTTTCTTCCTTGTAGATATTTTCTATGCCTAATGAGGGCTCGGGAAATGTAACAAGAATAGGGGAGATGTTGCCCATTTTGATATAGAATAATCTTATCGTTTGTTGTATGATAGTTATATCTTTCGTAGCTTAACGATAATTTCATTATCGTTGTTAAAGTTTAATGTGCGATGAATTGATTTCAATGTGATTATTGGACATATTATTATAAGGTACGTAAAGGATTCATTCTCTCTTCCGGAATGACCTTAGTTCGAAATGTCGAAAGAAGCATTTTAAAGAAGAGTTTTCAACGAGAAACATTTTATTATACTCTCGTCCTTTCCTTTAGAGTTTTATTGTAATTATTTTTGTTTGGGAGGACATTCCGGTTCATTCATATTCCTCGAAAGTGAGTAAGAAATGACTACATTCATATGGTTACTTGTTATATAATATATCCGCATTACTAAGCCGCACACGGCTAGGTAGACACATACCGAGCCAACATGGGCGTATAGCCACTTACCGAGCCCATATGTCGAAGTAGTCACACGCTTACCAAGCCTTATATATGGACGAGTAGCTATATATATATATTGCATTGTATTGGTGTGTGAGTTGAGACAGGAGCATGTAAGTACATACTCGATTATTATTGATTCTCGCACTTTCAGTTGTTACATATTTTAGTTCAATTTTAGCTTTCGGTTATTCGGTTGCCTTACATGCTTGGTACATTATTTCGTACTTGGTGTCCCTTTGTCGGGGCACCGTATTTCATGCCTGTAGGTTTTGTTGGTCATAGAGATAGACCCCCACAAGTAGACTCGCCAAGCAACATCTTGTTGGTAAGCTCCATTGTTGCCAAGTTCATAGTTTAGTTGTATATATAGTATGGGTAGGTCGGGGCCCCGTACCAACCATAGTACAATTGTTATCTTTAGAGGCTTGTAGACATGTTTTGTTATTATACAATTGTCGCTTTGAGGTCTTACAAACCATTGTATATGTCTTTTGGGTTGTATCATGACAAAACACATAGTGGCCTCCTCGGCCCATTTAAGAATATATGTTTTCGAGTTGTTTTCATTGCAGGTTGTGATAGATCCTAGGAAGCTCATAGGCGACTATGAAGGCTAAAACCCATGATGGAGCTTTAGACGTGCATTTTCATGACACGTGCCCTTTGGTGATGGAGATAGGGCCTTTGGAGTCCATGAAAGGACAAGTTACAAGGAAATATATTGTATAGATGATTTCTTGGAAGAAGCATAGAGATGAAGGCCTATTAATGGAAGCCACACAATGTTGTTAGAAGTGCAAACATGGTTAAAAGTGAAATTCATGGTTAGAACTGTAATTCATGGTATGGAGTGTAAATTCGTGGCTAGGAATGAAATTCATGGTTAGGAGTGCAAATTTGAGGCTAGGATTGCAATTCAAGAAAAAAAGGACCCATGCTTTGGGTTATTTGTGCAAAGGATAATTTTGGGTCTTTATTGTAATAGGGATACTATATAAGGAACCCTTAGCCTTATTATCATTATTAGCTTGTTTTGATTATGAAAACTCTTATGAAAGATTAGTATTGTAGTTGATAGGTTATCCATAGTTAGCTTAATTTTAGTGTAATTGTGAGGTTGTTCTTGAACCTTATTTTGTATGAGCTTGCTCACAAGTTGAATCAATCCAACTCTTATAGTTTAGGTTCTTTTGTAGTTTAATTCCATTGAGGTCTTTGATTTCATATATCATTGGTTTCTTTGGTTTACTATTCTTGTGTCTATTCTCCTATCCTTTTAATTTTCACATTTTCGATTCGATTTCTTAGAGTTTCATTTAGGGAATCCTATCACTTGGTATCGAGCTTAGGCTAAAGCATTGTATCTACAATTCTTAATACTAGGTTCTTCTATAAATCTAAAAAAAAATCAAAAAATTAGAAAGTCCAAAAATTCCCGAATATCTGTTGTTGTTTTGGTGAATTTGAGGCCAAATTTGAGTTCCTTGATATAAAAAACCTATATATTTCAAATTTCGTGGCATTTGGTGTTGTATTGAAGATCTACAATTGAAGGACCTTGAAGGTTTTAAACTTGAAAGTGGTTTTTGGTGAAGGAATGTTATATTGGCTTCAAAAGATGGTGGATTTTCTTCTACTCATCATGGGGTGCTTGGATATAAAATTTGGTGCCAATTAGAGGTCATTTGGACACATATTGAAGAATCCACTATTGAAGGACCTTCAAACCTTCAAGAACTTGAAAGTGGTATTGTTGAAGAAGGTGAAATTTTAACTTGAAACCATTGGGTTTTGTTCTCTACATCAAGGATAGCTTAGATTTAAAATTTGTTGAAATTTAGAGTTGATTCGAGGTGGATTGGAAAATTTGGTGTTCTTCATGTTCTTGAGCCATCTTCATAAATTCATGATGAAGAAGTCACTCAAAAAGTCAAGTTTTGGAAAGGTGTTTGTAGGGCCAAAAAGGAAACTTATAGGTTGGTTGGGGTCTACAAATTAACAATTTTTTGTATTTTTTTTTAAAAACAATTAATTTCAAAATTTTCATGTGAATAACTACTTACTCAAATGAGGACTATGCTAGGCTATACATTAGGGAGATAGTGAGACCGCACGGAGTTCCCACATCTATTATATCGAGACCGAGGAGCTCGGTTTACAGCTAACTTCCGGAGATCATTCCGGAAGGGATTGGGGACACAAATGAGTCTCAAAGACGCATTTCATCCTCGGATGGATGGGCGGGCAGAGCGTACTATCCGGACATTAGAGGATATGCTGAGAGCCCGTATTATTGACTCCAGATATTGTTGGGATGATAATTTACCACTCATTGAGTTTGCCTATAATAATAGCTACCATTCTAGCATCCAGATGGCACCGTACGAGGCTTTATACGGGAGGAAGTGCAGATCACCTATTGGTTGGTTTGATGTAGGTGAGACTAAGTTGATCGGCCCAAACATGGTTCAGCAAGTCGTCGATAAGGTGAAGCTCATTCAGGAGAGATTATTAGCAAAGACACGAGTCGACGAAGTCATATGCGATAATCGACGTCGACACTTAGAGTTTCGGGTTGATGATTGGGTGTTCCTAAAGGTGTCACCCATGAAGGGTGTGATGAGGTTTGACAAGAAGGGAAAGCTTAGACAAGGTACATCGGGCCTTACCAGGTCATTCATAGGATAGACAAGGTTGCCTATGAGTTGGATCTACCATCCGAATTGGAGGCGGTACATCCGGTCTTCCATGTATCTATGCTTTGCGTAAGTGTATTGGTGATACTTCCGAGTCTTCCCGTAGATGATTTCCAGGTGACAGAGGAGCTGTCTTATGAGGAAAGTCCCATAGCCATACTTGATCACCAGGTCGGGAGATTACGGACGAAGGATGTGGCTTCCGTCAAGGTATTGTGGTGAAACAACAATAGGGAGGAAATGACTTGGGAGGCGAAGATGAAATGAAGAAGAAGAAATATCCTTACTTGTTCCCTATGACTCCAGGTAATGTAATTTAACTCCTTATTTGATTCTCGTAATTGGGAATTGTATATGAGTGATATATTATGGCCCCGTGTGGCGCTTGTTGGTTTGTTGAATATAGGTGGATAGACATAGTTATAAAAGAGACTCTACCGAAATTTTTCAAGCATAAGACTTATTATGAACATTCGAGGATGAATGTTTCTAAGGGGGAAGAATGTTACACCTCATAAGATTAAGACGATAATTAATAACGTAATTAAGGAAATAGGATTCAACTATCGGAAATTAGTATACAAGAGGATGTGATTTCGGAAAGATGTTGGTCACAATGAGGGTGACGTTGGAAACTTATAAAACTTGTATAGTCCCGAAATGGATTAATAATGTATTATAAAATTATGACATTGAGGATACGAGGCTTATGAAATTCTCGGGAATTAAAAGAAGTGGGTTTGAGATTTATTAATTGAAGAACTTGGGGGCCAAAGTGTAATAAGAAAAATTCAGATTTTTGTGTATAACCTACACTCACCTCTTCATCTTCATTCTAACTTAACCAAAAACTCTCCTCTCTTCTCTCCTCCAAGCTCAACCGAGAAACCCCCCCTCATAACCAAATTTAAGGTTTTTATCTCCTCTTCTTAGACTACATTTTTCACCAAAAACAATGGCAAAAACAACCACTCGCTTGCCGAGAATTTGCTCAGAAATTTCGAGATTTTTGGGATGAAATTTTGGAAGAAAAACGGGTAGGGATGATGGCTTAACATTGTAGAACACTTGAATGTCAATTGGAGTTGAAGAAGTGAACAAAAGAGGGAAAGAAATACGAAAACAAAGTGGTGATTTTCGGACCCGGGCGAGTGAAAAAACTGTGCGGACTGTTTTGGAAAAATTTGAGGTATAAAATTCTTCTTTCTATAATATAATTGGAATGCATGTTGTTAGAATTAAGGATATGAATTTGTGTTAAGGAAAAAATTGGAATTTAAAGAATGCATGTGACAATTTTGGGTTAGTTGCCAATTTGGGACAGATTTTGGTATTGTTGGATTCGTTGGTTATTGTTGTTATTATTATCACTAATTGCATGATGAAATTTAAAGGAAACATTGATATTAAAGTTTCAAATTAGTTAGATGGAAGTATTGAAATATGGAAATGGAATTGGATTTTAGGAGTTAAGAGAAGAGTTATGGAATTATGACATGTTGTGGCCAAGAACTAGCATGAAATCATTGGACATGTTGAGATGGATATAGACTGTTTTAGGGACTGTTTTGTGGTGTTATAATGCTGAAAATTTAGTTACCATTATGCATGTTTAAGTGTGGTAATTGCTAATGTATGTCCTAAAGGAATAAGGGTGTAGAAATGTGTAGAAAGATTTCACATTCTACCCTCGTTGTTGTTGGAACATGGATTGGTTTTGTGGGCTGTTTTAATGTGGATTAAGAGGCTAAATTTACATGAGAAGTGGGTATGTAAATCCCCTTTGTTGCTGTTTTGGTTGTGCCCTTAATTGGTGCTTGGTTATTGATGTTATTAGCCTCGTTTGGAAGTTGTGGAAACATGCATAAACAAGGGAAGTGCTGCCCAAATTTTTATAGAATAGGAAGTCGTTATTCGATATAAAGTATGCTAGTGATCATAGAATTGATGAACGTATTACCATTATTATAGGTTGAAGTTCTAAAATGAGACGTACTCTAATATTGAGTTGATTAGTTCGTCTAAGAGGTATGTGAACTATCCCTTCTTTCTTTGGCATGATTTTTATTTAATGAAAGTACGGCGGACGTACATGATTCTTATACGTTTAATTCCTAAAGATGTTAGTTATGAGAAGTGCCTATGATTTTTCAATAAAGAGTTTATTATGACATTATTATAATGATTTTATTGAGAGTCAAATGAAAATTTTGATTGCATATGGTTACTTATGAAATCTACTCGTGCTAAGTGTTCTTACTTTACTTCACCGAGTCACGGACCGGGTTATATTCGTTCACGGCCTTGCATTTTTCACCGAGTCCCTCACTAGAGGGCCGGGTTACGTAGGATGGATCCATAGATGAGATATGACTTTACCGAGTCCCGGTATGGGTCGGGTTATGATATAACTTCACCGAGTTCCGGTATGGGCCGGGTTATGATATGATTCCACCGAGTCCCGCATTAGTGGGCCGGGTTACGTTACATGTATATATATGTATATGGGTAGGCATTCATGTTTTCTTGACTTGACTCTCATTTTTATAAGGCACAACCGACTTTTATTGTTTATGGCACGCTGGATTTGGATCCTAATTTTTATATTGATCTCTTGTTATCCATTGGCCACTTATGATATTATTTGCAGCATTTCATGTTTACATACTCGGTACATTATTTCGTGCGACCCCCTTTCCTCGGGGGGCTACGTTCATGCCCGCAGTACATGTGCTCGGTTGGTGATCCTCCGGTTTAGGTTCTGCGTTGCTATTTGGAAAGCTCTTTTGATCCGAGCTTTACTATTTTGGTACAGAACCCTATTATTTTGATTTATGTATATTTAGGGGCACGATGGGGCCCCGTCCCGTCATATGTCGTTGTCCTTCTTATAGAGGTCCGTAGACAGCTTGTGGGTTGTACTTATGTAAGGGTTATAACTCTGTTTTGGTCGGTCATGCTATTGTACTCTGTGTTGGGGTATCTCCGTGTATATATGACATTATCTAGTGGCGGCCTTGTCGGCTTGCATGTTGTATTGTGTTGGCTAGTTGTGACTCCTCGGAGGTAGGTACATTCGGGGGTAAAGGCAGCCTTATCGGCTTGCCTACCCCGGCATATGTTGTTATTGCGCGTTATGCTGCCGGATTTCGACTCATTAAGTGTTAGTTGGATTATATGTGACAGGTTAGTATAATGACGTCATTAGGGAGGTTAGTCGCGGCCCGTCGGGTCGGGTCATGACAAAAGTGGTATCAAAGCGCTTAGTCCTCGGAATGTCTACGTACCGTGTCTAGTAGTGTAAGAGCGTATGGGTATGTTGTGCACCATACTTATACGCAGGAGGCTGCAGGGCATTTATGATTGGTTTCTACTCTTTCATCTCTTAGATCGTGCAATAGAGCTATGTTATTAGGATAATCCCTTTATGACGACTTACTATGTTCACGGCTATGCCTCCGAAGAAGGCGATAGCGCCCCGTGAAGGGCAAGCCTACAACGGGAGATACTAGTCGGATTCGAGTGTTACCGGGTCCCGTACTCGGTCTATGTCGGAGACTGTTCCCCTATCGACGAGCTCGCTTTGTCGCCACCACCGAGGCTCCGGTTCGGGGGTCAACATCACCGGTTTCCGAGGCCCCGGCACTGAGCCTCCGGCTCCTCGGCCCGGGGGCGGAGGACGAGCCATGAGAGATGCGGTGCGAGGCTGCGACTAGGTTAGTGGCGGCGGGCGGACTTATAGACGGGGACCGGGAGTTGGCCCCATAGCGATATAGTTTGAGAGTCCGTGATTTCTTGAGTGTAGTCCACCGGTGTTTTTCGGGTCAAGGCCCGAGGATGACTGCGGGGAGTTTATCCGACGGATGCGGCGTACCTTGAGGGTAATCGTGGCTTCGGAGACGAGTCGTGGATTGGTTTCGTATAGGATGCGGGATATTTCTACAAACCGGTATGAGTCTTGGAAGTTATCCGGGGGAGAGGATGTTCCTCCAGCTACATGGGAGGAGTTTATAGAGGCCTTCCTTGGTCATTTCTTGCCTCCGAGAAATGAGGAGAGCTAGAGTGGACATATTCTTACGGTTGAGGCAAAGTGGCAGGACCATTCGTGAGTATAGCTGGAGTTTGATTCATTTGCCGAGATACGCACCCACTATTGTAGCAGATATGGCGGACATGGTGCATCGCTTTGTGACGGGGCTGGACCATTATCCGATCGATAGTTGTATGGTGGTGGCTCTTCGGTGGGTATGGATATTGCTCGTATCCAGGCATATGCACGGGGCTTGAGGACCGACATAGAGGGCGACAATGCCCTAGACGAGAGGTCATGACGGGGACCAAGCATAAGAGGGCTAGGTCGCATCTTATTCCGGTGAGTCTCAAGGCGACGGTTCCGGCGGCGGGTCGATATTCATCTCGGCCCACATAGAGTGCTCCTCTGCCGGTCTACGGGCGGGAGGTTCGACCGCCCGGTATTCGGGGAGCCGGACGAGCTCCGGGGCTTCGGGTTCTCGGAGGAACAGGGGCTCTAGTCGGTTGAGGCCATATTATCCTCGGTGCTCTCGGTATGGTAAGCTTCATATTGGGGAATGCCGTTCGACCACATGTGCTTGCTTCTCTTGCGGCCGTCGGGGCCATATGATGAGAGAGTGTCCCAACATGGGTGGTTCGGGTGGGATGGCTCACCTACGGGGTTGGGTGCTTTGGTTCATCGTCATCTATAGCTATGCGCCCCACCGGGTGGGGTATTCGGACGCTAGCGGTGCCGTGGTAGAGGTCGTGGCGAGTTTCTAGTACCAGCGGTCCTTCGAACCGCATATATACTTTGACCGAGACGTGATCGGGAGGCGTCACCGGATGTTGTTACGGGTATACTATCGGTCTTTTTCTATGATGTATATGCTTTGAAAGATCCAGGTTCCACCTTGTCCTACATATCCCCTCTTGTTGCTAATAGAATAGGGATAGAACCGAGCCGATAGAACCATTTACGGTAGCTACACCGGTAGGAGATTCGGTTATAGGCGAGCGTGTGTATAAAAATTGTTCGGTCGTGATATATAGTTTGTCATATCTTAGCGATTTGATAGAGTTGGATATGACCGACTTTGATGTCATTATGGGTATGGATTAGTTGGCTTCTTGTTTTGCCAACGTTGATTGTAGGGAGAAGTTGGTTCGATTTCGGTTTCCGACGAGCCGAGTTATAGAATGGAAAGGGAATGCAAACGCATCGCCTAGGGGTAAGTTTATTTCATACCTCAAGGCAAGGAAGATGGTCGAGAAAAGGTTGTATCTATCATTTGGTTCGGGTGCATGACACGAAGTGGAGGTACCGGCTCTTCGATCGAGTTTCGGTAGTTAGTGAGTTTCCGGATGTATTCCCGGATGATCTTCCAAGTCTCCCTCCGGAGCGGGAGATAGATTTTAGTGTAGATGTATTGCTAGGTACCCAACCTATATCCATTCCTCCTTATAGAATGGCACTGCGAGTGAAGGAGTTGAAGGAGCAGGTGAGAGACTTGATGGAGAAAGGCTTTATTAGGCCGAGTACATCTCCATGGGGAGCACCAGTGTTATTTGCGAGGAAGAAATATGGATCGCTGCGATGTGTATTGATTATAGGCGGTGAACTAGGTAACCATCAAGAAAAGGTACCCTCTTCCCAAGATTGATGATTTATTTGACCAGTTGCGGGGTGCTAAGTGCTTCTCGAAGATAGACTTGCGGTCGGGTTATCATCGTGGTGGGGGTAAGGGAGGCGGATATTCAAAAGACAACATTCGAACCCGATATGGACATTATGAGTTTAGGGTGATGTCTTTTGGACCGACCAATGCTCCAGCGGTGTTTATGGATTTGATGAACCGGGTATTCAGGCCGTTCTTAGACATGTTCGTCATTGTATTCATTGATGATATCCTAGTTTATTCCCGTGCGGAGCGAGAGCATGCAGGACCATTTGAGGACGGTACTTAGGGTCCTCCAAAGCACCACAGATTGTATGCCAAGTTTTCCAAGTGTGAGTTCGGTTGACTTCGGTGTCATTCTTGGGGCATATTATCGGGGCGATAGTATTTGGGTGGATACACGAAGATTGAGGCGGTGAAGACTTGGCCTAGACCTACGACACCTACTTAGGTACGCGGTTTTACGGGGCTAGAAGGGTATTACGAGAGGTTTGTGGAGAAGTTTGCCTCGATCTCGGCGCCTTTGACTAGGCTAACCAAGAAGGCGGCTAAGTTTCGGTGGACGGATGCTTGTGAGCACGGTTTCCAATTGTTGAAGGATAAGTTGACTACGACTCCGCTTCGACTCTTCCCGAGGGACCGGATGGTTATGTCATCTATTGTGATGCTTCGGTATTGGGCTAGGTTGTGTGTTGATGCAAAGCATGGCAAAGTTATAGCTTATGCCTCCCGACAGCTCGAGAAAGCATGAAAAGAATTATCCCACTCATGATTTGGAGCTAGCGGCGGTGATTCATGCCCGAAGATTTGGAGACATTATTTGTATGGGTAATATTTATACGGATCACAAGAGTCTCCAATATATTTTTAAGCGAGAATGAGTTGAACCTACGGTAGAGGCGGTGGTTAGAGTTGCTAAAGGACTATGATGTTGATATCTTGTACCACCCGGGAAAGCCAATGTTGTGGCAGATGCTCTTAGCCGTAGATCCATGGGTAGCTTGACGGATGTGCCGTCGGACGGAAGGAAGATGGTTCGTGAGATACACAAGCTAGCTAGTCTTGGAGTCCGGTTGGCGGATTCGGGAGATAGCGGGGTTCTTATTCGGGATGTTGCTTGAGTCCTCTATCGTGGAAGAGGTAAAGAAACGTCGGTATGAGGATCCTGTTCGGTCCGGTATTGAGATGCAGCTCTCCGAAAGGGAAAGACTTTATTTGAGGTTACACCGATGATGTGCTTTGAGGTATGAGGGCGATTATGTGTACTTGATGTTGCGGGGCTTCGACAACTGGTTATGGGAGAGGCACACAATGCCCGTTATTCCATTCATCCAGGGTCGACGAAAATGTACCATGACCTTAGGTGCTTGTATTGGTGGGATGGCATGAAAAGAGACATAGAAGAATTTGTTGCCCGGTGCCCGAATTGTCGGCGAGGTTAAGGTTGAACATCGAAGCCTGGTGGATTATTACAGGAGATTGAGATCCCGACTTGGAAGTGGGAAGTGATCAATATGGACTTCATTACAGGCTTACCTTGCACTTAGCGGAAGTGTGATTCCATATGGGTTATCGTGGATAGGTGACGACGAAATTAGCCCATTTTCTTCCAAAGGTGAGGACTACTTACTCACCGAGGACTATGCTAGGTCAGTACATTAGGGAGATAGTGAGACCGCACGGAGTTCCCACATCTATTATATCATACCGAAGAGCTCGGTTTACAGCTAACTTCTCGGAGATCATTCCGAAGGGATTGGGGACACAAATGAGTCTCGGACGACATTTCATCCTCGGACGGATGGGCGGGCGATCGTACTATCCGGACATTAGAGGATATGCTTTGAGCCTGTATTATTGACTCCGAGAGATTGTTGGGATGATCATTTACCACTCATTGAGTTTGCCTATAACAATAGCTACTATTCTAGCATCCGGATGGCACCGTACGAGGCCTTATACGGGAGGAAGTGCAGGTCACCTATTGGTTGGTTTGATGTAGGTGAGACTAAGTTGATCGGCCCGACATGGTTCAAAAGCTATCAATAAGGTGAAGCTCATTCGGGAGAGATTATTAGCAGACACGAGTCGACATAAGTCATATGCGATAATCGACGTCGATACTTAGAGTTTCGGGTTGATGATTGGGTGTTCCTAAAGGTGTCACCCATGAAGGGTGTGATGTGGTTTGACAAGAAGGGAAATCTTAGACAAGGTACATCGGGCCTTACCAGGTCATTCATAGGATAGACAAGGTTGCCTATGAGTTGGATCTACCATCTGAATTGGAGGCGGTACATCCAGTCTTCCATGTATCTATGTTGCGTAAGTGTATTGGTGATCCTTCCGAGTCTTCACGGTAGATGATGTCCAGGTGACAGATGAGTTGTCTTATGAGGAAAGTCCCATAGCCATACTTGATCGCCAGGTCGGAGATTACGGACGAAGGATGTGGCTTCCGTCAAGGTATCGTGGTGAAACAACAATAGGGAGGAAATGACTTGGGAGGCGTAAGATGAAATGAAGAAGAAATATCCTTACTTGTTCCCTATGACTCCGGGTAATGTAATTTAACTCATTATTTGATTCTGGTAATTAGGAATTGTATATGAGTGATATATTGTGGCACCCGTTGGTTTGCTTTGAATAAAGGTGGATAAACATAGTTATAAAGGAGACTCGCCGAAATTTTTCTAGCATAAGACTTATTATGAACATTCTTGGACGAATGTTTCTAAGGTGGGAAGAATGTTACACCTCGTAAGATTAAGACGATAATTAAGAACGTAATTAAGGAAATTGGATTCAAATACCGGAAATTAGTATACAAGAGGATGTAATTCCGGAAAGATGTTAGTCACAATGAGGGTGACGTTGGAAACTTATAAAAATTGTATAGTCCCGATATGAGTTAATAATGTATTATAAAATTATGACATTGAGGATACGAGGCTTATGAAATTCTCGGGAATTAAAAGAAGTGGGTTTGAGATTTATTAATTGAAGAACTTGGGGGCCAAAGTGTAACAAGAAAAATTCAGATTTTTGTTTATAACCTACACTCACCTCTTCATCTTCATTCTAAGTTAACCAAAAACTCTCCTCTCTTCTCTCCTCCAAGCCCAGCCGAGAAACCCCCACTCATAACCAAATTTAAAGTTTTTATCTCCTCTTCTTAGACTACATTTTTCACCAAAAACAAGGCAAAAACAACCACTTGCTTGCCGAGAATTTGCCCAGAAATTTCGAGATTTTTGGAATGAAATTTTGGAAGAAAAATGTGTAGGGATGATGTCTTAACATTGTATAACACTTGAATGTCAATTGGAGTTGAAGAAGTGAAAAAAAAAGGGAAAGAAATATGAAAACAAAGGGGGATTTTCGGACCCGGGCGCAAAGTGAACAAACCGTGCGGACTGTTTTGGACAAAATTTGAGGTATAAAATTCTTCTTTCTATAATATAATTGGAATGCATGTTGTTAGAATTAAGGATATGAATTTGTGTTAAGGAAAAATTTGGAATTTAAACAATACATGTGACAATTTTGGGCTAGTTGCCAATTTGGGACAGATTTTGGTGTTGTTGGATTCATTGGTTATTGTTGTTATTATTATCACTAATTGCATGATAAAATTAAAGGAAATATTGATATTAAAGTTTAAAATTAGTTATATGGAAGTATTGAAATATGGAATTGGATTTTAGGAGTTAAGAGAAGAGTTATGGAATTATGACATGTTGTGGCCAAGAACTTGCATGAAATCGTTAGACATGTTGAGATGGATATGGACTATTTTAGGGACTGTTTTGTGGTGTTATAATGCTGAAAATTTAGTTATCATTATGCATGTTTAAGTGTGGTAATTGCTAATGTAAGTTCTAAAGGAATAAGGGTGTAGAAAGGTGTAGAAAGATTTCACATTCTACCCTCGTTGTTGTTGGAACATGGATTGTTTTTGTGGGCTATTTTAATGTGGATTAAGAGGCTAAATTTACATGAGAAGTGGGTGTGTAAATCCCCTTTGTTGTTGTTTTGGTTGTGCCCTTAATTGGTGCTTGGTTATTGATGTTATTAGCCTCGTTTGGAAGTTGTGGAAACATGTATAAACAAGGGAAGTGCTGCCCAAATTTTTATAGAATAGGAAGTCATTATTCGATATAAAGTATGCTAGTGATCATAGAATTGACGAACGTATTACCATTATTATAGGTTGAAGTTCAAAAATGAGATGTACTCTAATATTGAGTTGATTAGTTCGTCTAAGAGGTATGTGAACTATTCCTTCTTTCTTTGGCATGATTTTTATTTAATGAAAGTACGGCGGACGTACATGATTCTCATATAGTTTAATTCCTAAAGATGTTAGTTATGAGAAGTGCCTATGATTTTTCAATAAAGAGTTTATTATGACATTATTATAATAATTTTATTGAGAGTCAAATGAAAATTTTGATTGCATATGGTTACTCATGAAATCTACTCGTGCTAAGTGTTATTACTTTACTTCACCGAGTCCCGGACCGGGTTATGTTCGTGCACACCTTGCATTTTTCACCGAGTCCCTCACTAGAGGGCCGGGTTACGTAGGATGGATCCATAGATGAGATATGACTTTACGGAGTCCCGCATGGGCCGGGTTATGATATGACTTCACCGAGTTCCAGTATGGGCTGGGTTATGATATGATTCCATCGAGTCCCGCATTAGTGGGTCGGGTTACGTTACATGTATATATATGTATATGGGCAGGCATTCATGTTTTCTTGACTTGACTCTCATTTTTATAAGGCATAACCGACTTTTATTGTTTATGGCACAGTTGGATTTGGATCCTAATTTTTATACTTGATCTCTTGTTATCCATTGGCCACTTATGATCTCATTTGCAGCATTTCATGTTTACATACTCGGTACATTATTTCGTACCGACCCTCTTTCCTCGAGGGGCTACGTTCATGCCCGCAGTACATGTGCTCGGTTTGGTGATCCTTAGGTTTAGGTTCTGCGCGCGCTATTTGGAAAGCTCTTTTGATCCGAGCTTTACCATTTTGGTACAGAACCCTATTATTTTGATTTATGTATATTTAGGGGCACGACGGGGCCCCGTCCCGTCATATGTCGTTGTCCTTCTTATAGAGGTCCAGTAGACGATTTTGGATTGTACTTATGTAAGGGTTATAACTCGTTTTGGTCACCATGCTATTGTACTCTGTGTTGGGGTGTCCCCGTGTATATATGACATTATCTAGTGGAAGCCTTGTCGGCTTGCTCCGTTATATTATGTTGGCTAGTTGTGACTCCTCGGGAGGCGCTACATTCGGGGTAAAGGCGGCCTTGTCGGCTTGCCTACCCCGGCATATGTTGTTATTGCAGCGTTATGCTTTCTGGATTTCAGACTCATTAAGTGTTAGTTGGATTATGTGTGACAGGTTAGTATAATGACATCATTAGGGCGGTAAGTCGCGGCCCATCGGGTCGGTCGTGACAAAAGTGGTATCGAGCGGTTAGTCCTCGAAATGTCTACGACCGTGTCTAGTAGAGTCTTGCGTATGGGTATGATGTGCACCATACTTATACGCACTAGGCTGCAGGGCATTTAGGATTGGTTTCTACTCTTTCATCTCTTAGATCGTGCAATAGAGCTATGTTATTAGGATAATCCCTTTCGACGACTTACTATGTTCACATCTATGCCTCCGATGATTTTTCAAGTAAAGAGTTTATTATGACATTATTATAATGATTTTATTGAGAGTCAAATGAAAATTTTGATTGCATATGGTTACTCATGAAATCTACTCGTGCTAAGTGTTATTACTTCACTTCACCGAGTCCCGGACCGGATTATGTTCGTGCACGTACCTTGCATTTTTCACCGAGTCCCTCACTAGAGGGTCGGGTTACGTAGGATGGATCCATAGATAAGATATGACTTTACCTAGATCCAGGTATGGGCCGGGTTATGATATGATTCCACCGAGTCCCGAATTAGTGGGCCGGTTTACGTTACATGTATATATATATATATGCATTCATGTTTTCTTGACTTGACTCTCATTTTTATAAGGCACAACCGACTTTTATTATTTATGGCACGGTTGGATTTGGATCCCGATTTTTATACCGATCTCTTGTTATCCATTGGCCACTTATGATCTCATTTGCGTATTTCATGTTTACATACTCGGTACATTATTTCGCATCGACCCCCTTTCCTCGGGGGGCTACGTTCATGCCCGCAGTACAGTGTGCTCGCCTTGGTGATCCTCCGGTTTAGGTTCCCGCACATGCTATTTGGAAAGCTCCTTTGATCCGAGCTTTACCATTTTGGTACGAACCCTATTATTTTGATTTATGTATATTTAGGGGCACGACGGGGCCTCGTCCCGTCATATGTCGTTGTCTTTCTTATAGAGGTCGTAGACAGTTGTGGGTTGTACTTATGTACGGGTTATAACTCTGTTTTGGTCACATGCTATTGTACTCGTGTTGGTGTGTCCCCGTGTATATATGACATTATCTAGTGGCAGCCTTGTCGGCTTTCCTGTTGTATTGTGTTGGCTAGTTGTGACTCCTCAGGAGGCAGGTACATTCGGGGGTAAAGGCAGCCTTGTCGGCTTGCCTACCCTGGCATATGTTGTTATTGCAGCGTTATGCTGCCGGATTTCAGACTCATTAAGTGTTAGTTGGATTATGTGTGACATGTTAGTATAATGACGTCATTAGGGCGGTTAGTCGCGGCCCATCGGGTCAGGTCGTGACACTTGAAGACTCAAGAGGACAACATTTTTGACCTTTATGTAGGTCTTGCCCATTACCATTTTCTTTTAGCTTATTTTTAATTCCTAGCTTACCTACTAGCTCTCCTTAAGACATAATTAATAGGTCTTCTAATAAGATAGGGTGACTAAGAAATCCGTGTAATGGGATAAGGTGACTAGGCCGAAGAACAATCTAGAAACCGAAGCTTCCAAACAGGCCCCAAGGAGATAGTTCATGAACTAGCTAGTTCATGCACTTATCTACATGAGTTACACAAAAGGGTGGCCTAGAGAACATGAAGGGTTGACCTATTCCTTTCCCCCAAATCGGCCGAGACACTTCTCCCTCCCCCTTCCCCATTGTAGCCGAATGGTTCATATATTGTGTCTATCTAGTTGTCTTCTAGAAGGGCATAAGTACTAGTTATAGGACATGTAGTTGATGTAAATAAGATTGAAGATTTATGAAATATATTTGAGTTTTACTCAACTTTCCTAAGTTATTCAACTTTTGTGTTGATTAATTTAGTTTGTCCTTTTGCGGTCCGAACCTTGTTCATTTTGTGGGTCACCCCTCGGTATAAGTTTAGTTAGAACTTTTGTTATCTAACTACACCCAAGCCAAGGTTCTATCCCTAAACCAACAATCTACTATCCGATCAGTTTCCACCACCTTACCACCGTCCAACCACTAAACACCAACCACCAAAATAACCCTCAACGTGTATGGAACATCCTCACAAAACTCTTGAACCCATTTCCACCCCAAACTTTGTGCAACCGCGACAAGTCCGCAAAACCCGAGAACCCAACAACCTCCATTTGAGTCCATTTTCGTGGCAACCCCCACAAGACCAACCTACCCTCGCAAACCCTCTTTATATACATCAATTTGGTATCGAGCAAGGCTTTCCCGTCCCACGCCTTGACGCTATGACTTACACAAAAGAAGAACTTTGGAGAATCGTAAGTGACATTTTTGCGGAACAAGCGCAAATATTGAAAAGAGAACTTGCGGGGTGTGCCGTGAGTAAAAAATGTTGAATACGGGATTGTAAAAAACAGCCCAAGGCATGAAATTTTGGTACTCCGACGTGAGTTGAATGTTCAAATTGAAGAACCGGAGGAGACACAAAGAGATCAATTTTTTACACACGACGCAAGGTAAAAGACAAAGTGTGTAATATGACCATTGATGGAGGAAATTGTACCAATATGGCCTCCATAGAAATGGTAGACAAATTAAAATTACCTACCCGCAATCATCCTACACCATATGATCTCCAATGGGTGAATGAAGACGAAAGGCTAAAAGTAATGAAACAATCTCTTGTTAGTTTTCGGGTTGGCAAATTTAAATATGGTGTGATATCCTACCCATGGATACTTGTCATATTTTATTGGGTCGGCCATGGCAATTTGATAGGAATACGCAACATGATGGATAAAAGAATATCTATTCTTGTCAAAAGGATGGTAAGAAGATTCGTTGGTACCATTGTCACCTAGTGAGGTGAAGAAAATGAAGATCCAAATTGCCAAAACCCGCAAGGAGGAATCTCGAGACCTTACCACTTGATGCACGGGAGATTGAAGAACAGTTGAAGAAGGGAAGTCCCTTATATGCATTGAAGTGCAAGGATAAGAAGAGTCTTGTGGGAAATGCGCTCGAAGATGCCGACTTGAAAGCACTCTTGAAGAAATTCGAAGAAGTATTCCCGGATAATCTTGCACCCGGATTATCACTAATAAGAGGTATTGGCCATGAACTTAAGCTTCCAACAAGAGCCGTGAGGTGATTTGATAGGGGTGCCAAAAATTGTAAACCATCCTATAGTGACATGCCTAATGTGGAACGAAATATGGAGCGGAGTTGAGGACAAGACTTGAAGACTCAAGAAGACAACATTTTCGGCCTTTATATAGGTCTTGGTTGAGACTATTTTCTTTTTGCTTATTTCTAATTCCTAGCTTAACTACTAGCTCTCCTTAAGAAATAACTAATAGGCATTCTAATAAGATAGGGTGACTAAGCAATTCGTGTAATGGGATAAGGTGACTAGGCGGAAGAACAATCTAGAAATGGAAGCTTCCAAACATGCCCCAAGGAGATAGTTCATGAATTAGCTAGTTCATGCACTTATCTACATGGGTGACACAAAAGGGTGGCCTGGAGAACATGAAGGGTTGTCCTATTCCTTTCCCCCAAATCGGTCGAGACCCTTCTCCCTTCCCCTTTGCCCTTTCCCCTTTCCCCTTTCCCCTTTCCCATTATGGACGAATGGTTCATGTATTGTGTATATCTAGTTGTCTTCTAGAAAGGTCTAAGTACTAGTATAAATAGGACATGTAGTTGATGTAAATAAGATTGAAGATTTATGAAATAAATTTTAGTTTTACTCATCTTTGCGAAGTTATTCAAGTTTTGTGTTGATTAATTTAGTTGGTCCTTTTGTGCGCCATCGAGTCCTTTTGTGGTCCGAACCTCGATCCTTTTGTGGGTCAACCCCTAGGTGTAAATTTCGTTACAACTTTTGTGATCTAACTACACCCAAGCCAAGGTTCTATCCGGTGTTTCGGCCTACCTCACTTGGTTTGCACTCGAGTTTCTCATTAGTAACCTCGTGTCCAATCCTTGTCCAAATTCGGCCCACCTCACTTGGTTTGCACCCAAGCTTTTCCAAGAAACCTCGTCTCCAATCCTTGTACAAATTACTTCATCCTTTTCACCACCGTCAACTACAACATTTCCCCAACCCACACACAAAAGGTTATTAACCTAAACACCCCCAAAACTACCCGAACACCCTAACCATTTCCCTCGCCATCCCGGTTGAGTCCCTAAACCATGAATCTACAATCCCGATCAGTTTCCACCACCTTACCACCTCCCAACCACCCAACACCAACCACAAAAATAACCCTCAACGTGTCTAGAACATCCTTACAAACTCCCGAACCCATTTCCACCCGAAACAACCCGTGCAACCCTCATAATACCCAAATAGTCCGCAAAACCCAATAACCCGACTACCTCCATTTGAGTCAATTTTCGTGGAAATCCCCACAATAACAACCTACCCTCGCAAACCTCTCCTTATATACATCAATTTGGTATTAGAGCAAGGTTTTCCCGTCCCACGCGGGGATGAGCCCCACTTCCATAGATCCTTGGTTTGACCTCCCGTAGTGGTCCTTAGTATGTCAATCCAATTCGAAGACCGAGTTTCAAATATTGAAAAGAGAACTTGCGAGGTGTGCCATGAGTAATAATGTTGAATACGGGGTTGTACAAAATATCCCAAGGCATGAATGATTGGTACTCCGATGTGAGTTGAATGTTCAACTTGAAGAACCGGGGGAGACAAAAAGAGATCAACTATTTTACACACGATGCAAGGTAAAAGACAAAGTGTATAATATGATCATTGATGGAGGAAGTTGTACCAATATGGCCTCCGTAGAAATGGTAGATAAATTAAAATTGCCTACCCACAATCATCCTAAACTATATGATCTCCAATGGGTGAATGAAGACGAATGGCTAAAAGTAATGAAACAAGCTATTGTTAGTTTCCGGGTTGGCAAATATGATGATGAAATATGGTGTGATATCCTACCTATGGATACTTGTCATATTTTATTGGGTCGGCCATGGAAATTTGATAGGAATACGCAACATGATGGATAAAAGAATATCTATTCTTGACAAAAGGATTGTAAAAAGATTCGGTGGTACCATTGTAACCTAGTGAGGTGAAGAAAATGAAGATCAAAATTGCCAAAACCCGCAAGAAGGAATCTAAAACCTTACCACTTGATGCATGGGAGATTGAAGAAGAGTTGAAGAAGGGGAGTCCCTTATATGCATTGAAGTGCAAGGATAAGAAGAGTCTTGTGGGAGATGCGGTCGAAGATGCCGACTTGAAAGCACTCTTGAAGAAATTTGAAGAAGTATTCCCGGATGATCTTGCACCCGAATTACCACCAATAAGAGGTTTTGAACATGCTATTGATTATATTCTGGGAAGTTCATTTCTTAATCGTCCACCTATAGATGCAATCCGGAATAGGCCAAGGAGTTGCAAAGAAAAGTACAAGAATTGCTAGACAACGACTTTGTTTGAGAGAGCCTTAGTATATGTGCGGTACCCGCCTTGTTGGTACCAAAGAAAGATGGAGCATGGCGCATGTGTATTGATAGCCGAGCAGTCCACATATCACCGTGAAGTATAGGTTACCTATATCGAGATTAGATGATCTTTTGGATGAGTTGAGTGGGGCCAAGTTGTTCTCCAAAGTAGATTTGAGGAGGGCTACCATCAAATGAGGATACGAGAGGGAGATGAATGGAAGACACCTTTTAAAACCAAGTATGGTTTGTACGAATGGATTGTGATGGCATTCGCATTATGTATTTCTCCAACCTCTTTCATGAGACTCATGCATGAGGTACTACGACCGTTCATGTGTAAATTTGTTGTGGTTTACTTGGACGACATCTTGATTTACAAATCAAGATAGGAAATCTCACTTGTCACATTTAGAAGATTTATTTGAAAAGTTAAGAGAAGTAAAGTTATATGGAAAGTTGGAGAAGTGTGCCTTTATGATCACTAGTGTCCCATTCTTAGGATACATAGTATCATCCGAGGGCATTCATGTAGACCCATCCAAGGTGGAAGCTATCCGGAGTTGGCCCGAGCTTCCGAATGTAAGTGAAGTAAGAAGTTTCCATGGTTTAGCTTCTTTTTATCGTCGCTTCATTCGGGATTTTAGTATCATTGCTGCCCCTATCACGGAACTAATGAAAAGGGTGAGTTTAAATGGTCCCAAGGAGCACAAAGGGCTTTTGAAACATTGAAGGAAAGGTTGTGTGAAGCAACAGCTTCTCACTATTCCAAACATTGATAAACTATCTGAGGTTGAATGTGATGATAGTGGAGTTGGTGTTGGTAACATCTTGATTCAAGACAAATGACGTATTGCTTTCTTTAGTGAAAAATTAGGCGGTGCGTGACTCAATTATTGCACTTATGACAAGGAGTTTTATGCTATTGTGATGTCTTTGGTCCAATGGGAACATTATTTGAGGCCAAAACTTTTTGTCTTATATTAGGATCATGAATCGTTGAAGTACTTACACGGGCAAAGAAAGTTGAATCCAAGGCACGCTAAGTGGGTAGCCTACTTGCAAACTTTTACATTCTCTACAAGGCACAACGATGGCAAGTCCATCATAGTGGCAGATGCACTTTCCCGAAGGCATGTGATGTTGACCATACTTGAACAAAAACATGTGGTATTTGAAGTGCTTAAGGAGTTCTATGAACAAGATCCCAAGTTGAAAGACATAATGATAGAATGTAATAACGGAGTTCATGGCTCTTATTCCGTAGAAGAGGGTTTTCTTTTCAAAGGGAACAAATTGTGTGTGCCCAAATGTTCCATGAGAGAATCAATTGTACGTGAAGTACATTCGGGTGGACTAGCCGGACATTTTGGGGTAATGGCCAAAAGGCTAAAAGTTTATTCCACAAAGGATTGTATACTCCTTTACCGGTTGCGGAGGGGCTATGGGAAGGTGTGACCTTGGATTTCATCCTCGGCTTACCATGAACACAATGGGGCAAGGACTCTATCATGGTAGTTGTGGATAGATTCTCGAAGATGGCTCACTTCATTTCTTGTCACAAGACCGATGATGAAACACATATTGCGGACTTGTATTTGAAGGAAGTTGTAAGATTGCATGGCGTTCCTAAAACTATTGTGTACGATAGGAATGTGAAGTTCCTAAGCTATTTCGGAAAATACTATGGAGACTTCTTGGTACCAGGTTGTTATTTAGTACCTCCCATTATCCTCAAACGGATGGCCACACCGATGTAACTAGTAGAACTCTTAGCACACTATTGAGAGGATTCGTAAGCAAGACCACCAAGGATTGGGACATCAAGTTGGCACATGCGTAATTTGCTTATAATCGGAGTCCATCTCATACAACGGGTTAAGCTCCATTTGAAATTGTTTATGGCACTAATCTGTTTTTACCTATTGATCTAGTTCCAATCCCAAAGAAGGAAATCCTAAGCTTCACGGCTAATGATCGAATTGAGGCCTTCAAGAAATTACATGATCAAAGATGAGAACAAATTCGAAAACCCAATGACAAGTACAAAATTGATTCAAACATATCAAGGACTCAACCACAATTCCAACCCGAAGATTTGGTTTGGCTACACCTAAGGAAGGAAATATTTCCCAACATGAGAAAGAACAAGGTAATGTTGAGAGAAGATGGTCCCTTCAAGATATTGGCTAGGTTCGGAGAATGAGCCTACAAGATCGAACTCCCGAATGAATATGGAGGTGTTAGTTAAACATTTAATGTTGGAGACTAATCACCATAGTTAGATGACGAGAATTTGAGGGCAAATTTTGTTAATGAAGGGGATATTGATGAAAGAAAGGCCTTGAAATTAAGCTTCCAACAAGAGCCGCAAGGCGATTTGATAGGGGTGCCTCGAATAGATTCTTTTTTTTTTTCAAAGAAATGTTGGTATGTTTTCCAAAAATTGGCAACCATCCCATGGTGACATGCCTAATGTGGAATAGAATATGTAGTGAAGTTGAGGACAAGACTTGAAGACTCAAAAGACAACATTTTGTGCCTTTATGTAGGTCTTGGCCGAGACCATTTTCTTTTGTGTTGGTTAATTTAGTTGGTCCTTTTGTGGGCCATCGGTCCTTTTATGGTCCGAACCTCAATCCTTTTGTGGGTCAACCCCTAGGTGTAATTTTAGTTAGAGCTTTTGTGATCTAACTACACCCAAGCCAAGGTTCTATCCGTCCTTTCGGCCTACCTCACTTGGTTTGCACCCGAGCTTGTCCATAGCAACCTCGTGTCCAATCCTTGTCCAAATTGCTTCATCCGTTTCACCATAATCAACTACAATATTTCCCAAACACACACACAAAAGGTTATTAACCTAAACACCCCAAAACCACCCGAACACCCCAAACATTTCCCTCACCATCCCAAATCGAGTCTTTAAACCGTCAATCTACTGTTCCGATCAGTTTTCGCCTTCTTACCACTGCCCAACCACCAAACACCAACCACCAACATAACCCTCAACTTGTCTAGAACATCCCCACAAAACGCCTTAACCCATTTCCACCCCAAACTTCCCGTGCAACCCCTACAACACTCAAACAGTCCGCAAACCCGAGAATCCAACAACCTCCATTTAAGTCCATTTTCATGTCAACCTATTTCCACCCAAAGTCTGACCAACCTATCCTCACAAACCCCTCCTTATATACATCATGTGCTCCCAAAAATTTAGTAGTATGCTTTATTGTGTTCTTGAACCTTCTCGTAATACTACATGTGAAGAAACCATAGATGAATTTGTTTTAGGAGACACCTTTCTTTACTAGTTGTTTGCTTACCGATGACACTTATGCTTGTGTTGGAGGTAAATCTTATGTTGAGAGGGGTCTTATTGAGGTATATTATTATTGTCTTGACCAAGATGTGTGGGTATTCTTCCCTTTTGACCTCGGTAATGTCTTAAACATGTGTGAGTGCTCAAGTTTGAAAAATGAGGATCAACTGTGCTTTATGTCTTCTAGAACCAATGTAGGATTCCATGCTTCTAATTTTAGATCATTAGTTTCTTTACATTATCCTTATTTCATGATATTTAGAGGTATCAACTTTTTGATACCTCATATTGGACAATTTTTATTCATGGTGATTATTGATATGTGGTTGTACCACAAGTTTATTCATCCATAGAGTGAAAGTATGATTATTTCCTTTTGTGCTAACCTTCAATCTATGAGGACCATGTTTTCGTATATCTTCCCTTGGTTTTTACAAGGTTCAGATTCGAGAAAGAATCCTTTTGAAGAAGAGGTGGATAATATGATCCTAGGAAGCTCATGGGTAACTATGAAGGATAAAACCCGTGATGGAGCTTTGGAAATGCATTTTCATGCCACACTAGGTCTTTTGGAGGCCATGGAAGAACAATTCATAAGGACATACATTGTATTAATGATTGTTTGGAAGAATCATGGAGATGAAGGCCAATTGATTGAAGACACACAATGTGGTTAGAAGTGTAATTCATGGTTAAGGAGTTCAAATACATGGCTAGGAATGCAATTCATGCAATTCGGGGTTAGGAGTGCAAATTCGAGGTTAAGACCGCAATTCAAGAGAAGAAGGACCTATGTTGGCATTGTCGGCCTATGTTTGTGTTGTTTGAGCGTTAGCTTGGCCTTATGGGCCTATTTATTCTTGATTGCATCTAAAGCTCCGAGTTACAGTTGGTACACTCGGTCAAGTAAGGAATTAGGTACCGGTCTCTCCTTTCCGTAGCCGGGACGTCACAAACTTGGTATCGAGCAGGTTTATCCTAGGAATCCACAAGCCGTATCTAGTATTGTCCGTATATGAATGTGTTGTGCACCATATTTATAAATAGGAGGCTATGGAGAATTTACGATTAGTTACCCTTCTTTCGACTCTAGATGGTGCTATAGAGCCGAGTATAACAAGTCCAAGTATAACTTGTGTTTTTGATGGATTTTTTAGAGATGCTTATTACTAGGAGAATCTTAGCTAGTCGGAGGATTGATGTTGCGGTAGGAGAGGGTATTAGCGGGGCACCACCTGGTGATGTGGCAAAGCCTCGATTCTCGGGGAGAGGTACCCCACGTTCATCTCGAACTCCTCCACCACGTGAGGAGCTTCCCAGAACCACGCACCACCGCTAGCCTCTAATCCTCCTCCTAACAAATCCGATCGGGATATCGAGTGTGTCTTGCATTTACTAACGCAAATAGTGGCTACACGAGACAATCGAGAGCACCATCTAGTGTTGGGCCTTCTATGGGGCCCTGGAGTTCGAGAGTCTGTGAGTTTATACTATTGGACCTTTCAGAGTTTATAGGTTCAGATGTAGATGAGGATCCCTATAATTTTATAGATCGGCGTCATAGGATCTTCGAGTTATGCATGCTACGGGTTGTGAGATATTGATGTTCTTTGGTATGAGTCGTTGGAGAGGTCTAGAGGTCGGGATGCTCCTCCAACAGTTTGGGAGGATTTCACGAGGCCTTCTTAGATCATTACTTGCCATTGGAGATTCGATAGGCCGAGATGATCGGTTCCTTTCCCTAAAATAGGGCAACATGAGTGTCCGAGAGTATACTCTTCGGTTTGATTCCTTAGCCGGATATGCTCTTTTTATGGCAAAGACTATGTGGGCTAGGGTTCATCGATTTGTGGTTGATTTTGAGCCACGCTTAATTGATTATTGTACGATGGCGTCCTTGATCAATAATATGGATATTTCATGGATTTAAGCGTATGCTCATAATTTAGAGGAGCATAAGCATAGGCATCGATCGCACAAAGGATTGACAGAGAATAATATAAGAGGGCGAGATCCGCTAGTCATCGTGGAGAGTTTCAGGGTGATTTTATACCCCAATTTTTTAGACGACCACCTAGGCTTTGTCACCATATAAGTCCCGGGATATAAATCGATAGGTATATTCCATCTAGTCTAGGAGTGAGCCCTCGAGATTCGGGATCTCGGCGGTAGAGGAGTTCGGGACGGATGGGGCCACCTCCACCATGATGTGATAACTGCGGATGGGGCTACTTCTAGAGATATTAGCTAGGGTCTAATACTTGTTATGCATGGTAACAACGGGACGTATGATGAGGGATTGCCCACAAAGAGGTCGGGGTGGTATGGCACTACCGACGGTTTAGTAACAAAGTCTTATACTTCAGGTGCGTCCTATTAGGCGTGGGTCTCAGCCTTCAACCGGTAGAGGTCGAGGTAGAGCTTCTAGTTCAAGAAGTAACCAAAACCGCATCTATGCTTTGACAGTCGACAGGACTGGAGTCTTCATCGATGTTGTGACGGGTAAAATGATTGTTTGTTCAAAAAATGTTTATGCTTTGATAGATCCTGGATCTACTTTGTCCTATGTTACTCCATTTGTCGTGGGGAAGTTTGGTATAGTACCTGAGTTGCTAAGCAAACCTTTTGACGTATCAACATCAGTTGGTTAGCAAATTATTACTATGAGAGTGTATTGAGGCCGTACGATAGTGATTTGTTGCCGACATACTTCAGCAGATCTTATTGAGTTAGATATGATTGATTTCGACATTATTATGGGCATGGATTGGCTAGCGCCTTGTCATGATAACACGGAGTTTTGGACTAAGATTGTCCAATTCCATTTTCCCGCCGAGTCACCCTAGAATGCAATGGTAATTCGGAATCCCTAAGGTAGGTTTATTTCCTACCTTAACGCCAAGAAGATGATCATCAAGATATGTATTTATCATATTGTCCGAGTTAGAGATGCGATGCGGAACCACCGACTCTCCAAGTATGTTCGGTGGTCAATGAGTATCCGTATGTGTTCCCAGATGAACTTCCAAGTCTTCCTCCGGAGTGTGAGATTGATTTCGTCATTGATGTGATTCCGAAACTCAATTGATATCTATTACCCCTTATATGATGGCTATTGCGAAATTAAAGGAGTTAAATGAGCAATTGAAAGATGTTCTGAGAAGGGCTTTATTCGACCTAGTACCTCACCTTGCAATGTGCCGGTATTGTTGGGAATAAAGATTTGACGTTGAGAATGTGCATTGACCGACTATAGACAGTTGAACAAAGTTACCATCAAGAATAAGTATCCATTTCCAAAAATTGATGACTTGTTCGATCAGTTACAGGAGTCAAGTGTTTCTCAAAGATTGACATGAGATCGTGGTACCATCGCATTAGGGTGCAAGAGAAAGATATTCGAAGACCGCATTCGGTACCTCATATGGTCACTTTGAGTTTCTTGTACCGTCCTTTTGATTAACTTATGCTCCAGCAGTGTTTATGGAGCTAATGAACATCGTATTCGTGCCATTCTTAGATCTGTTCGTGATTGTATTGATACATACCAAATTGCGAAGATAAATAAAATAACAATAAATGGAAAGAAAAAGTGGTAGACACAAGAGTTGGAATCAAAAGCAACCCAAAGTATATGAAACTAAGGACCTCAACTGAATTAACCATACAAAAGTACCTAACTTATGATTTTCTAACATACGAATATTTTAATAGAAGATAAATTTAAAATATTTCAGAAATTTAGATAATTGTTATCCCATTGAAAAATGTAGTATGAGATCATTAATTAAGAAACTTGCGGATCTCAGAAATGACTCTTGGTTGTCGGAGAGGCTTGAGAAGATAGCGAATGAAACTTATATGATGCTTTGAGCTACTTGCGATACAACAAGCACGAGAATCAACAAATTGAACTTGGGGCGCTCTTATAGAGTAAGAGACGCCACTATTTACTCGAGGGCTTCCATAGGTGTTGGACTTGGAGGTTTACTACATTGCCTTGTCTTTCTAACATTCAATCATTTGGATTATAACACCGCTTTGATTAGGCAGGGGGTCTGTGTTTACGTTTGGAGTGGTCATTTGCAAGGTAATCTCCCTTTTGTCGATCAGGTCCTGAATTTTATGCTTCAAGTTGATGCTATCATCAGTTTGTGTCTGGCCCCACCAGAGTGATAGGAATAAGTCCGGTCTTCTCGAAAGAATCATTTCCCTGGGTCAACTTTCTTAGTGGCACTAGGTCAACTTGTTGGTGGCACTATATGGATCATACTAGGGCACTCAATCTTTCAAATGGTCGGGTGCATGTTTCAAACAAAGGCGTGAATTACCAAAACCAACTACCTCCGGCCACATACTATAGGCCACGTCTGATGCTTTAGAGGCTTGTAGACAGTGTGTTATGTGTGGTAGTCGTATTTGGCCTTGTCGACCTCTTCGCTGGTTTATTATATTTATGTCGGCCTTGTTGGCTTGTTATCAATGTTTATGATTTGTGTATTTTCGAGTGCAAGTGGCTATATCCTTATTCACTTGAGTATGTGTAAGTGGCCTCGTTGTCCTATGAGTTTCTTTATATGTCTTAGGTATCGTGATCGATACGCTCGAGCTATAAAGTGCCGAGTGTAGGCCACCCCCCAAGGATTCGGGGTGATACCCTTGTGCTAATTCTTCGGGCGTGTACCATCGCCCCGATCTAGTCATGCCATGGGAAACAACATATTTAATAACTAATTCTTTTCTAGGCGATTATATGATGCTTTGAGCTACCCGCGATACAACAAGCACGAGAATCAACAAATTGAACTTGGGGCGCTCTTATAGAGTAAGAGACGCCACTATTTACTCGAGGGCTTCCATAGGTGTTGGACTTGGAGGTTTACAGATTGCCTTGTCTTTCTAACATTCAATCATTTGGATTATAACACCGCTTTGATTAGGCAGGGGGTCCGTGTTTACGTTTGGAGTGGTCATTTGCAAGGTAATCTCCTTTTGTCGATCAGTGTCCCGAATTTTATGCTTCAAGTTGATGCTATCATCGCTTGTGTCCGGCCCCACCGTAGTGATAGGAATAAGTCTGGTCTTCTCGAAAGAATCATTTCCCCGGGTCAACTTTCTTAGTGGCACTAGGTCAACTTGTTGGTGGCACTATATGGATCATACTAGGGCACTCAATCTTTCAAATGGTCGGGTGCATGTTTCAAACAAAGGCGTGAATTACCAAAACCAACTACCTCCGGCCACATACTATAGGCCACGTCCGATGCTTTAGAGGCTTGTAGACAAAGTGTTATGTGTGGTAGTCGTATTTGGCCTTGTCGACCTCTTCGCTGGTTTATTATATTTATGTCGGCCTTGTTGGCTTGTTATCAATGTTTATGATTTGTGTATTTTCTGAGTGCAGGTGGCTATATCCTTATTCACTTGAGTATGTGTAAGTGGCCTCGTTGTCCTATGAGTTTCTTTATATGTCTTAGGTATCAGGATCGATACGCTCGAGCTATAAAGTGCCGAGTGTAGGCCACCCCCAAGGATTCGGGGTGATACCCTTGTGCTAATTCTTCGGGCGTGTACCATCGCCCTGATCTAGTCATGCCATGGGAAACAACATATTTAATAACTAATTCTTTTCTAGGCGATTATATGATGCTTTGAGCTACCTGCGATACAACAAGCACGAGAATCAACAAATTGAACTTGGGGCGCTCTTATAGAGTAAGAGACGCCACTATTTACTCGAGGGCTTCCATAGGTGTTGGACTTGGAGGTTTACAGATTGCCTTGTCTTTCTAACATTCAATCATTTGGATTATAACACCGCTTTGATTAGGCAGGGGGTCTGTGTTTACGTTTGGAGTGGTCATTTGCAAGGTAATCTCCTTTTTGTCGATCGTGTCCCGAATTTTATGCTTCAAGTTGATGCTATCATCGCTTTGTGTCCGGCCCCACCGAGTGATAGGAATAAGTCTGGTCTTCTCGAAAGAATCATTTCCCTGGGTCAACTTTCTTAGTGGCACTAGGTCAACTTGTTGGTGGCACTATATGGATCATACTAGGGCACTCAATCTTTCAAATGGTCGGGTGCATGTTTCAAACAAAGGCGTGAATTACCAAAACCAACTACCTCCGGCCACATACTATAGGCCACGTCCGATGCTTTAGAGGCTTGTAGACAAGTGTGTTATGTGTGGTAGTCGTATTTGGCCTTGTCGACCTCTTCGCTTGGTTTATTATATTTATGTCGGCCTTGTTGGCTTGTTATCAATGTTTATGATTTGTGTATTTTCTCGAGTGCAAGTGGCTATATCCTTATTCACTTGAGTATGTGTAAGTGGCCTCGTTGTCCTATGAGTTTCTTTATATGTCTTAGGTATCGTGATCGATACGCTCGAGCTATAAAGTGCCGAGTGTAGGCCACCCCCAAGGATTCGGGGTGATACCCTTGTGCTAATTCTTCGGCGTGTACCATCGCCCCGATCTAGTCATGCCATGGGAAACAACATATTTAATAACTAATTCTTTTCTAGGCGATTATATGATGCTTTGAGCTACCTGCGATACAACAAGCACGAGAATCAACAAATTGAACTTGGGGCGCTCTTATAGAGTAAGAGACGCCACTATTTACTCGAGGGCTTCTATAGGTGTTGGACTTGGAGGTTTACAGATTGCCTTGTCTTTCTAACATTCAATCATTTGGATTATAACACCGCTTTGATTAGGCAGGGGTCCGTGTTTACGTTTGGAGTGGTCATTTGCAAGGTAATCTCCCTTTTGTCGATCGTGTCCCGAATTTTATGCTTCAAGTTGATGCTATCATCAGTTTGTGTCTGGCCCCACCAGAGTGATAGGAATAAGTCTGGTCTTCTCGAAAGAATCATTTCCCTGGGTCAACTTTCTTAGTGGCACTAGGTCAACTTGTTGGTGGCACTATATGGATCATACTAGGGCACTCAATCTTTCAAATGGTCGGGTGCATGTTTCAAACAAAGGCGTGAATTACCAAAACCAACTACCTCCGGCCACATACTATAGGCCACGTCTGATGCTTTAGAGGCTTGTAGACACTGTGTTATGTGTGGTAGTCGTATTTGGCCTTGTCGACCTCTTCAGTTGGTTTATTATATTTATGTCGGCCTTGTTGGCTTGTTATCAATGTTTATGATTTGTGTATTTTCTGAGTGCAAGTGGCTATATCCTTATTCACTTGAGTATGTGTAAGTGGCCTCGTTGTCCTATGAGTTTCTTTATATGTCTTAGGTATCGTGATCGATACGCTCGAGCTATAAAGTGCCGAGTGTAGGCCACCCCCCAAGGATTCGGGGTGATACCCTTGTGGCTAATTCTTCGGCGTGTACCATCGCCCCGATCTAGTCATGCCATGGGAAACAACATATTTAATAACTAATTCTTTTCTAGGCGATTATATGATGCTTTGAGCTACCTGCGATACAACAAGCACGAGAATCAACAAATTGAACTTGGGGCGCTCTTATAGAGTAAGAGACGCCACTATTTACTCGAGGGCTTCCATAGGTGTTGGACTTGGAGGTTTACGATTGCCTTGTCTTTCTAACATTCAATCATTTGGATTATAACACCGCTTTGATTAGGCAGGGGGGTCCGTGTTTACGTTTGGAGTGGTCATTTGCAAGGTAATCTCCCTTTGTCGATCGTGTCCCGAATTTTATGCTTCAAGTTGATGCTATCATCGCTTTGTGTCCGGCCCCACCGCAGTGATAGGAATAAGTCTGGTCTTCTCGAAAGAATCATTTCCCCGGGTCAACTTTCTTAGTGGCACTAGGTCAACTTGTTGGTGGCACTATATGGATCATACTAGGGCACTCAATCTTTCAAATGGTCGGGTGCATGTTTCAAACAAAGGCGTGAATTACCAAAACCAACTACCTCCGGCCACATACTATAGGCCACGTCTGATGCTTTAGAGGCTTGTAGACACTGTGTTATGTGTGGTAGTCGTATTTGGCCTTGTCGACCTCTTCAGTTGGTTTATTATATTTATGTCGGCCTTGTTGGCTTGTTATCAATGTTTATGATTTGTGTATTTTCTGAGTGCAGGTGGCTATATCCTTATTCACTTGAGTATGTGTAAGTGGCCTCGTTGTCCTATGAGTTTCTTTATATGTCTTAGGTATCGTGATCGATACGCTCGAGCTATAAAGTGCCGAGTGTAGGCCACCCCCCAAGGATTCGGGGTGATACCCTTGTGCTAATTCTTCGGGCGTGTACCATCGCCCCCGATCTAGTCATGCCATGGGAAACAACATATTTAATAACTAATTCTTTTCTAGGCGATTATATGATGCTTTGAGCTACCTGCGATACAACAAGCACGAGAATCAACAAATTGAACTTGGGGCGCTCTTATAGAGTAAGAGACGCCACTATTTACTCGAGGGCTTCCATAGGTGTTGGACTTGGAGGTTTACAGATTGCCTTGTCTTTCTAACATTCAATCATTTGGATTATAACACCGCTTTGATTAGGCAGGGGGTCTGTGTTTACGTTTGGAGTGGTCATTTGCAAGGTAATCTCCTTTTGTCGATCGTGTCCCGAATTTTATGCTTCAAGTTGATGCTATCATCGCTTGTGTCCGGCCCCACCGAGTGATAGGAATAAGTCTGGTCTTCTCGAAAGAATCATTTCCCCGGGTCAACTTTCTTAGTGGCACTAGGTCAACTTGTTGGTGGCACTATATGGATCATACTAGGGCACTCAATCTTTCAAATGGTCGGGTGCATGTTTCAAACAAAGGCGTGAATTACCAAAACCAACTACCTCCGGCCACATACTATAGGCCACGTCCGATGCTTTAGAGGCTTGTAGACACCGTGTTTATGTGTGGTAGTCGTATTTGGCCTTGTCGACCTCTTCGCTTGGTTTATTATATTTATGTCGGCCTTGTTGGCTTGTTATCAATGTTTATGATTTGTGTATTTTCTCCGAGTGCAGGTGGCTATATCCTTATTCAGTTGAGTATGTGTAAGTGGCCTCGTTGTCCTATGAGTTTCTTTATATGTCTTAGGTATCATGATCGATACGCTCGAGCTATAAAGTGCCGAGTGTAGGCCACCCCCCAAGGATTCGGGGTGATACCCTTGTGCTAATTCTTCGGCGTGTACCATCGCCCCGATCTAGTCATGCCATGGGAAACAACATATTTAATAACTAATTCTTTTCTAGGCGATTATATGATGCTTTGAGCTACCTGCGATACAACAAGCACGAGAATCAACAAATTGAACTTGGGGCGCTCTTATAGAGTAAGAGACGCCACTATTTACTCGAGGGCTTCCATAGGTGTTGGACTTGGAGGTTTACAGATTGCCTTGTCTTTCTAACATTCAATCATTTGGATTATAACACCGCTTTGATTAGGCAGGGGGTCTGTGTTTACGTTTGGAGTGGTCATTTGCAAGGTAATCTCCCTTTTGTCGATCGTGTCCCGAATTTTATGCTTCAAGTTGATGCTATCATCGCTTGTGTCCGGCCCCACCGAGTGATAGGAATAAGTCCGGTCTTCTCGAAAGAATCATTTCCCCGGGTCAACTTTCTTAGTGGCACTAGGTCAACTTGTTGGTGGCACTATATGGATCATACTAGGGCACTCAATCTTTCAAATGGTCGGCATGTTTCAAACAAAGGCGTGAATTACCAAAACCAACTACCTCCGGCCACATACTATAGGCCACGTCTGATGCTTTAGAGGCTTGTAGACAGTGTGTTATGTGTGGTAGTCGTATTTGGCCTTGTCGACCTCTTCAGTTGGTTTATTATATTTATGTCGGCCTTGTTGGCTTGTTATCAATGTTTATGATTTGTGTATTTTCTGAGTGCAGGTGGCTATATCCTTATTCACTTGAGTATGTGTAAGTGGCCTCGTTGTCCTATGAGTTTCTTTATATGTCTTAGGTATCAGGATCGATACGCTCGAGCTATAAAGTGCCGAGTGTAGGCCACCCCCCAAGGATTCGGGGTGATACCCTTGTGCTAATTCTTCGGGCGTGTATCATCGCCCTGATCTAGTCATGCCATGGGAAACAACATATTTAATAACTAATTCTTTTCTAGGCGATTATATGATGCTTTGAGCTACCTCGCGATACAACAAGCACGAGAATCAACAAATTGAACTTGGGGCGCTCTTATAGAGTAAGAGACGCCACTATTTACTCGAGGGCTTCCATAGGTGTTGGACTTGGAGGTTTACAGATTGCCTTGTCTTTCTAACATTCAATCATTTGGATTATAACACCGCTTTGATTAGGCAGGGGTCCGTGTTTACGTTTGGAGTGGTCATTTGCAAGGTAATCTCCCTTTTGTCGATCGTCCCCGAATTTTATGCTTCAAGTTGATGCTATCATCGTTTGTGTCCCGGCCCCACCGAGTGATAGGAATAAGTCCGGTCTTCTCGAAAGAATCATTTCCCCGGGTCAACTTTCTTAGTGGCACTAGGTCAACTTGTTGGTGGCACTATATGGATCATACTAGGGCACTCAATCTTTCAAATGGTCGGGTGCATGTTTCAAACAAAGGCGTGAATTACCAAAACCAACTACCTCCGGCCACATACTATAGGCCACGTCTGATGCTTTAGAGGCTTGTAGACAGTGTGTTATGTGTGGTAGTCGTATTTGGCCTTGTCGACCTCTTCGCTGGTTTATTATATTTATGTCGGCCTTGTTGGATTGTTATCAATGTTTATGATTTGTGTATTTTCTGAGTGCAAATGGCTATATCATTATTCAGTTGAGTATGTGTAAGTGGCCTTGTTGTCCTATGAGTTTCTTTATATGTCTTAGGTATCAGGATCGATACGCTCGAGCTATAAAGTGCCGAGTGTAGGCCACCCCCCAAGGATTCGGGGTGATACCCTTGTGCTAATTCTTCGGGCGTGTACCATCGCCCTGATCTAGTCATGCCATGGGAAACAACATATTTAATAACTAATTCTTTTCTAGGCGATTATATGATGCTTTGAGCTACCTGCGATACAACAAGCACGAGAATCAACAAATTGAACTTGGGGCGCTCTTATAGAGTAAGAGACGCCACTATTTACTCGAGGGCTTCCATAGGTGTTGGACTTGGAGGTTTACAGATTGCCTTGTCTTTCTAACATTCAATCATTTGGATTATAACACCGCTTTGATTAGGCAGGGTCCGTGTTTACGTTTGGAGTGGTCATTTGCAAGGTAATCTCCCTTTTGTCGATCGTGTCCCGAATTTTATGCTTCAAGTTGATGCTATCATCGCTTTGTGTCCGGCCCCACCAGAGTGATAGGAATAAGTCCGGTCTTCTCGAAAGAATCATTTCCCCGGGTCAACTTTCTTAGTGGCACTAGGTCAACTTGTTGGTGGCACTATATGGATCATACTAGGGCACTCAATCTTTCAAATGGTCGGGTGCATGTTTCAAACAAAGGCGTGAATTACCAAAACCAACTACCTCCGGCCACATACTATAGGCCACGTCCGATGCTTTAGAGGCTTGTAGACAAGTGTTTTATGTGTGGTAGTCGTATTTGGCCTTGTCGACCTCTTCGGTTGGTTTATTATATTTATGTCGGCCTTGTTGGCTTGTTATCAATGTTTATGATTTGTGTATTTTCTGAGTGCAGTGTATATCCTTATTCACTTGAGTATGTGTAAGTGGCCTCGTTGTCCTATGAGTTTCTTTATATGTCTTAGGTATCGTGATCGATACGCTCGAGCTATAAAGTGCCGAGTGTAGGCCACCCCCCAAGGATTCGGGGTGATACCCTTGTGCTAATTCTTCGGGCGTGTACCATCGCCCTGATCTAGTCATGCCATGGGAAACAACATATTTAATAACTAATTCTTTTCTAGGCGATTATATGATGCTTTGAGCTACCTGCGATACAACAAGCACGAGAATCAACAAATTGAACTTGGGGCGCTCTTATAGAGTAAGAGACGCCACTATTTACTCGAGGGCTTCCATAGGTGTTGGACTTGGAGGTTTACAGATTGCCTTGTCTTTCTAACATTCAATCATTTGGATTATAACACCGCTTTGATTAGGCAGGGGTCCGTGTTTACGTTTGGAGTGGTCATTTGCAAGGTAATCTCCTTTTGTCGATCGTGTCCCGAATTTTATGCTTCAAGTTGATGCTATCATCGCTTTGTGTCCGGCCCCACCGAGTGATAGGAATAAGTCTGGTCTTCTCGAAAGAATCATTTCCCCGGGTCAACTTTCTTAGTGGCACTAGGTCAACTTGTTGGTGGCACTATATGGATCATACTAGGGCACTCAATCTTTCAAATGGTCGGGTGCATGTTTCAAACAAAGGCGTGAATTACCAAAACCAACTACCTCCGGCCACATACTATAGGCCACGTCCGATGCTTTAGAGGCTTGTAGACAGTGTGTTATGTGTGGTAGTCGTATTTGGCCTTGTCGACCTCTTCGCTTGGTTTATTATATTTATGTCGGCCTTGTTGGCTTGTTATCAATGTTTATGATTTGTGTATTTTCTCGAGTGCAAATGGCTATATCCTTATTCACTTGAGTATGTGTAAGTGGCCTCGTTGTCCTATGAGTTTCTTTATATGTCTTAGGTATCGTGATCGATACGCTCGAGCTATAAAGTGCCGAGTGTAGGCCACCCCCCAAGGATTCGGGGTGATACCCTTGTGGCTAATTCTTCGGGCGTGTACCATCGCCCCGATCTAGTCATGCCATGGGAAACAACATATTTAATAACTAATTCTTTTCTAGGCGATTATATGATGCTTTGAGCTACCTGCGATACAACAAGCACGAGAATCAACAAATTGAACTTGGGGCGCTCTTATAGAGTAAGAGACGCCACTATTTACTCGAGGGCTTCCATAGGTGTTGGACTTGGAGGTTTACAGATTGCCTTGTCTTTCTAACATTCAATCATTTGGATTATAACACCGCTTTGATTAGGCAGGGGTCCGTGTTTACGTTTGGAGTGGTCATTTGCAAGGTAATCTCCCTTTTGTCGATCGTGTCCCGAATTTTATGCTTCAAGTTGATGCTATCATCGCTTTGTGTCCGGCCCCACCGAGTGATAGGAATAAGTCCGGTCTTCTCGAAAGAATCATTTCCCCGGGTCAACTTTCTTAGTGGCACTAGGTCAACTTGTTGGTGGCACTATATGGATCATACTAGGGCACTCAATCTTTCAAATGGTCGGGTGCATGTTTCAAACAAAGGCGTGAATTACCAAAACCAACTACCTCCGGCCACATACTATAGGCCACGTCCGATGCTTTAGAGGCTTGTAGACAAGTGTGTTATGTGTGGTAGTCGTATTTGGCCTTGTCGACCTCTTCGGTTGGTTTATTATATTTATGTCGGCCTTGTTGGCTTGTTATCAATGTTTATGATTTGTGTATTTTCTCGTGCAAATGGCTATATCCTTATTCACTTGAGTATGTGTAAGTGGCCTCGTTGTCCTATGAGTTTCTTTATATGTCTTAGGTATCGTGATCGATACGCTCGAGCTATAAAGTGCCGTGTAGGCCACCCCCCAAGGATTCGGGGTGATACCCTTGGGCTAATTCTTCGGGCGTGTACCATCGCCCCGATCTAGTCATGCCATGGGAAACAACATATTTAATAACTAATTCTTTTTTCTAGGCGATTATATGATGATGCTTTGAGCTACCTGCGATACAACAAGCACGAGAATCAACAAATTGAACTTGGGGCGCTCTTATAGAGTAAGAGACGCCACTATTTACTACTCGAGGGCTTCCATAGGTGTTGGACTTGGAGGTTTACAGATTGCCTTGTCTTTCTAACATTCAATCATTTGGATTATAACACCGCTTTGATTAGGCAGGGGGTCTGTGTTTACGTTTGGAGTGGTCATTTGCAAGGTAATCTCCCTTTTGTCGATCAGGTCCTGAATTTTATGCTTCAAGTTGATGCTATCATCGCTTTGTGTCCGGCCCCACCGAGTGATAGGAATAAGTCCGGTCTTCTCGAAAGAATCATTTCCCCGGGTCAACTTTCTTAGTGGCACTAGGTCAACTTGTTGGTGGCACTATATGGATCATACTAGGGCACTCAATCTTTCAAATGGTCGGGTGCATGTTTCAAACAAAGGCGTGAATTACCAAAACCAACTACCTCCGGCCACATACTATAGGCCACGTCTGATGCTTTAGAGGCTTGTAGACACTGTGTTATGTGTGGTAGTCGTATTTGGCCTTGTCGACCTCTTCGCTTGGTTTATTATATTTATGTCGGCCTTGTTGGCTTGTTATCAATGTTTATGATTTGTGTATTTTCTGAGTGCAGGTGGCTATATCCTTATTCACTTGAGTATGTGTAAGTGGCCTCGTTGTCCTATGAGTTTCTTTATATGTCTTAGGTATCAGGATCGATACGCTCGAGCTATAAAGTGCCGAGTGTAGGCCACCCCCCAAGGATTCGGGGTGATACCCTTGTGCTAATTCTTCGGGCGTGTACCATCGCCCTGATCTAGTCATGCCATGGGAAACAACATATTTAATAACTAATTCTTTTCTAGGCGATTATATGATGCTTTGAGCTACCTGCGATACAACAAGCACGAGAATCAACAAATTGAACTTGGGGCGCTCTTATAGAGTAAGAGACGCCACTATTTACTCGAGGGCTTCCATAGGTGTTGGACTTGGAGGTTTACAGATTGCCTTGTCTTTCTAACATTCAATCATTTGGATTATAACACCGCTTTGATTAGGCAGGGGGTCTGTGTTTACGTTTGGAGTGGTCATTTGCAAGGTAATCTCCTTTTGTCGATCGTGTCCCGAATTTTATGCTTCAAGTTGATGCTATCATCGCTTGTGTCCGGCCCCACCAGAGTGATAGGAATAAGTCCGGTCTTCTCGAAAGAATCATTTCCCCGGGTCAACTTTCTTAGTGGCACTAGGTCAACTTGTTGGTGGCACTATATGGATCATACTAGGGCACTCAATCTTTCAAATGGTCGGGTGCATGTTTCAAACAAAGGCGTGAATTACCAAAACCAACTACCTCCGGCCACATACTATAGGCCACGTCCGATGCTTTAGAGGCTTGTAGACAAGTGTGTTATGTGTGGTAGTCGTATTTGGCCTTGTCGACCTCTTCGCCTTTGTTTTATTATATATTTATGTCGGCCTTGTTGGCTTGTTATCAATGTTTATGATTTGTGTATTTTCTGAGTGCAAATGTGGCTATATCCTTATTCAGTTGAGTATGTGTAAGTGGCCTCGTTGTCCTATGAGTTTCTTTATATGTCTTAGGTATCGTGATCGATACGCTCGAGCTATAAAGTGCCGAGTGTAGGCCACCCCCCAAGGATTCGGGGTGATACCCTTGTGCTAATTCTTCGGGCGTGTACCATCGCCCCGATCTAGTCATGCCATGGGAAACAACATATTTAATAACTAATTCTTTTCTAGGCGATTATATGATGCTTTGAGCTACCTCGCGATACAACAAGCACGAGAATCAACAAATTGAACTTGGGGCGCTCTTATAGAGTAAGAGACGCCACTATTTACTCGAGGGCTTCCATAGGTGTTGGACTTGGAGGTTTACAGATTGCCTTGTCTTTCTAACATTCAATCATTTGGATTATAACACCGCTTTGATTAGGCAGGGTCCGTGTTTACGTTTGGAGTGGTCATTTGCAAGGTAATCTCCTTTTGTCGATCGTGTCCCGAATTTTATGCTTCAAGTTGATGCTATCATCGCTTTGTGTCCGGCCCCACCCGAGTGATAGGAATAAGTCCGGTCTTCTCGAAAGAATCATTTCCCCGGGTCAACTTTCTTAGTGGCACTAGGTCAACTTGTTGGTGGCACTATATGGATCATACTAGGGCACTCAATCTTTCAAATGGTCGGGTGCATGTTTCAAACAAAGGCGTGAATTACCAAAACCAACTACCTCCGGCCACATACTATAGGCCACGTCTGATGCTTTAGAGGCTTGTAGACAGTGTGTTATGTGTGGTAGTCGTATTTGGCCTTGTCGACCTCTTCAGTTGGTTTATTATATTTATGTCGGCCTTGTTGGATTGTTATCAATGTTTATGATTTGTGTATTTTCTGAGTGCAAATGGCTATATCATTATTCAGTTGAGTATGTGTAAGTGGCCTTGTTGTCCTATGAGTTTCTTTATATGTCTTAGGTATCAGGATCGATACGCTCGAGCTATAAAGTGCCGAGTGTAGGCCACCCCCCAGGATTCGGGGTGATACCCTTGGGCTAATTCTTCGGGCGTGTACCATCGCCCTGATCTAGTCATGCCATGGGAAACAACATATTTAATAACTAATTCTTTTCTAGGCGATTATATGATGCTTTGAGCTACCTACGATACAACAAGCACGAGAATCAACAAATTGAACTTGGGGCGCTCTTATAGAGTAAGAGACGCCACTATTTACTCGAGGGCTTCCATAGGTGTTGGACTTGGAGGTTTACAGATTGCCTTGTCTTTCTAACATTCAATCATTTGGATTATAACACCGCTTTGATTAGGCAGGGGTCCGTGTTTACGTTTGGAGTGGTCATTTGCAAGGTAATCTCCCTTTTGTCGATCGTGTCCCGAATTTTATGCTTCAAGTTGATGCTATCATCGCTTGTGTCCGGCCCCACCGAGTGATAGGAATAAGTCTGGTCTTCTCGAAAGAATCATTTCCCCGGGTCAACTTTCTTAGTGGCACTAGGTCAACTTGTTGGTGGCACTATATGGATCATACTAGGGCACTCAATCTTTCAAATGGTCGGGTGCATGTTTCAAACAAAGGCGTGAATTACCAAAACCAACTACCTCCGGCCACATACTATAGGCCACGTCTGATGCTTTAGAGGCTTGTAGACAGTGTGTTATGTGTGGTAGTCGTATTTGGCCTTGTCGACCTCTTCAGTTGGTTTATTATATTTATGTCGGCCTTGTTGGCTTGTTATCAATGTTTATGATTTGTGTATTTTCTGAGTGCAGGTGGCTATATCCTTATTCACTTGAGTATGTGTAAGTGGCCTCGTTGTCCTATGAGTTTCTTTATATGTCTTAGGTATCAGGATCGATACGCTCGAGCTATAAAGTGCCGAGTGTAGGCCACCCCCCAGGATTCGGGGTGATACCCTTGTGCTAATTCTTCGGGCGTGTACCATCGCCCCGATCTAGTCATGCCATGGGAAACAACATATTTAATAACTAATTCTTTTCTAGGCGATTATATGATGCTTTGAGCTACCCGCGATACAACAAGCACGAGAATCAACAAATTGAACTTGGGGCGCTCTTATAGAGTAAGAGACGCCACTATTTACTCGAGGGCTTCCATAGGTGTTGGACTTGGAGGTTTACAGATTGCCTTGTCTTTCTAACATTCAATCATTTGGATTATAACACCGCTTTGATTAGGCAAGGGGTCCGTGTTTACGTTTGGAGTGGTCATTTGCAAGGTAATCTCCCTTTTGTCGATCGTGTCCCGAATTTTATGCTTCAAGTTGATGCTATCATCGGTTTGTGTCCGGCCCCACCGAGTGATAGGAATAAGTCCGGTCTTCTCGAAAGAATCATTTCCCCGGGTCAACTTTCTTAGTGGCACTAGGTCAACTTGTTGGTGGCACTATATGGATCATACTAGGGCACTCAATCTTTCAAATGGTCGGGTGCATGTTTCAAACAAAGGCGTGAATTACCAAAACCAACTACCTCCGGCCACATACTATAGGCCACGTCCGATGCTTTAGAGGCTTGTAGACAAGTGTGTTATGTGTGGTAGTCGTATTTGGCCTTGTCGACCTCTTCGCTTGGTTTATTATATTTATGTCGGCCTTGTTGGCTTGTTATCAATGTTTATGATTTGTGTATTTTCTGAGTGCAAGTGGCTATATCCTTATTCACTTGAGTATGTGTAAGTGGCCTCGTTGTCCTATGAGTTTCTTTATATGTCTTAGGTATCATGATCGATACGCTCGAGCTATAAAGTGCCGAGTGTAGGCCACCCCCAAGGATTCGGGGTGATACCCTTGGGCTAATTCTTCGGGCGTGTACCATCGCCCTGATCTAGTCATGCCATGGGAAACAACATATTTAATAACTAATTCTTTTCTAGGCGATTATATGATGCTTTGAGCTACCTGCGATACAACAAGCACGAGAATCAACAAATTGAACTTGGGGGCGCTCTTATAGAGTAAGAGACGCCACTATTTACTCGAGGGCTTCCATAGGTGTTGGACTTGGAGGTTTACAGATTGCCTTGTCTTTCTAACATTCAATCATTTGGATTATAACACCGCTTTGATTAGGCAGGGGTCCGTGTTTACGTTTGGAGTGGTCATTTGCAAGGTAATCTCCCTTTTGTCGATCGTGTCCCGAATTTTATGCTTCAAGTTGATGCTATCATCGGTTTGTGTCCGGCCCCACCGAGTGATAGGAATAAGTCCGGTCTTCTCGAAAGAATCATTTCCCTGGGTCAACTTTCTTAGTGGCACTAGGTCAACTTGTTGGTGGCACTATATGGATCATACTAGGGCACTCAATCTTTCAAATGGTCGGGTGCATGTTTCAAACAAAGGCGTGAATTACCAAAACCAACTACCTCCGGCCACATACTATAGGCCACGTCTGATGCTTTAGAGGCTTGTAGACAGTGTGTTATGTGTGGTAGTCGTATTTGGCCTTGTCGACCTCTTCGCTTGGTTTATTATATTTATGTCGGCCTTGTTGGCTTGTTATCAATGTTTATGATTTGTGTATTTTCTCGAGTGCAAGGTGGCTATATCCTTATTCACTTGAGTATGTGTAAGTGGCCTCGTTGTCCTATGAGTTTCTTTATATGTCTTAGGTATCAGGATCGATACGCTCGAGCTATAAAGTGCCGAGTGTAGGCCACCCCCCAAGGATTCGGGGTGATACCCTTGGGCTAATTCTTCGGGCGTGTACCATCGCCCTGATCTAGTCATGCCATGGGAAACAACATATTTAATAACTAATTCTTTTCTAGGCGATTATATGATGCTTTGAGCTACCTACGATACAACAAGCACGAGAATCAACAAATTGAACTTGGGGCGCTCTTATAGAGTAAGAGACGCCACTATTTACTCGAGGGCTTCCATAGGTGTTGGACTTGGAGGTTTACAGATTGCCTTGTCTTTCTAACATTCAATCATTTGGATTATAACACCGCTTTGATTAGGCAGGGGGTCTGTGTTTACGTTTGGAGTGGTCATTTGCAAGGTAATCTCCTTTTGTCGATCGTGTCCCGAATTTTATGCTTCAAGTTGATGCTATCATCGCTTTGTGTCCGGCCCCACCGAGTGATAGGAATAAGTCCGGTCTTCTCGAAAGAATCATTTCCCTGGGGTCAACTTTCTTAGTGGCACTAGGTCAACTTGTTGGTGGCACTATATGGATCATACTAGGGCACTCAATCTTTCAAATGGTCGGGTGCATGTTTCAAACAAAGGCGTGAATTACCAAAACCAACTACCTCCGGCCACATACTATAGGCCACGTCTGATGCTTTAGAGGCTTGTAGACAGTGTGTTATGTGTGGTAGTCGTATTTGGCCTTGTCGACCTCTTCGCTGGTTTATTATATTTATGTCGGCCTTGTTGGCTTGTTATCAATGTTTATGATTTGTGTATTTTCTCGAGTGCAAGTGGCTATATCCTTATTCACTTGAGTATGTGTAAGTGGCCTCGTTGTCCTATGAGTTTCTTTATATGTCTTAGGTATCAGGATCGATACGCTCGAGCTATAAAGTGCCGAGTGTAGGCCACCCCCCAAGGATTCGGGGTGATACCCTTGTGCTAATTCTTCGGGCGTGTACCATCGCCCGATCTAGTCATGCCATGGGAAACAACATATTTAATAACTAATTCTTTTCTAGGCGATTATATGATGCTTTGAGCTACCTACGCGATACAACAAGCACGAGAATCAACAAATTGAACTTGGGGCGCTCTTATAGAGTAAGAGACGCCACTATTTACTCGAGGGCTTCCATAGGTGTTGGACTTGGAGGTTACAGATTGCCTTGTCTTTCTAACATTCAATCATTTGGATTATAACACCGCTTTGATTAGGCAGGGGTCCGTGTTTACGTTTGGAGTGGTCATTTGCAAGGTAATCTCCTTTTGTCGATCGTGTCTTGAATTTTATGCTTCAAGTTGATGCTATCATCGCTTGTGTCCGGCCCCACCAGAGTGATAGGAATAAGTCCGGTCTTCTCGAAAGAATCATTTCCCCGGGTCAACTTTCTTAGTGGCACTAGGTCAACTTGTTGGTGGCACTATATGGATCATACTAGGGCACTCAATCTTTCAAATGGTCGGGTGCATGTTTCAAACAAAGGCGTGAATTACCAAAACCAACTACCTCCGGCCACATACTATAGGCCACGTCCGATGCTTTAGAGGCTTGTAGACAAGTGTGTTATGTGTGGTAGTCGTATTTGGCCTTGTCGACCTCTTCGCTGGTTTATTATATTTATGTCGGCCTTGTTGGCTTGTTATCAATGTTTATGATTTGTGTATTTTCTGAGTGCAGGTGGCTATATCCTTATTCACTTGAGTATGTGTAAGTGGCCTCGTTGTCCTATGAGTTTCTTTATATGTCTTAGGTATCAGGATCGATACGCTCGAGCTATAAAGTGCCGAGTGTAGGCCACCCCCCAAGGATTCGGGTGATACCCTTGGGCTAATTCTTCGGGCGTGTACCATCGCCCCGATCTAGTCATGCCATGGGAAACAACATATTTAATAACTAATTCTTTTCTAGGCGATTATATGATGCTTTGAGCTACCTACGATACAACAAGCACGAGAATCAACAAATTGAACTTGGGGCGCTCTTATAGAGTAAGAGACGCCACTATTTACTCGAGGGCTTCCATAGGTGTTGGACTTGGAGGTTTACAGATTGCCTTGTCTTCTAACATTCAATCATTTGGATTATAACACCGCTTTGATTAGGCAGGGGGTCTGTGTTTACGTTTGGAGTGGTCATTTGCAAGGTAATCTCCCTTTTGTCGATCAGCTCTTAAATTTTATGCTTCAAGTTGATGCTATCATCAGTTTGTGTCTGGCCCCACCAGAGTGATAGGAATAAGTCTGTCTTCTCGAAAAATCATTTCCCCGGGTCAACTTTCTTAGTGGCACTAGGTCAACTTGTTGGTGGCACTATATGGATCATACTAGGGCACTCAATCTTTCTAATGGTCGGGTGCATGTTTCAAACAAAGGCGCGAATTACCAAAACCAACTACCTCCGGCCACATAATATAGGCCACGTCCGATGCTTTAGAGGCTTGTAGACAACAGTGTGTTATGTGTGTAGTCGTATTTGGCCTTGTCGACCTCTTCGCTTGGTTTATTATATTTATGTCGGCCTTGTTGGCTTGTTATCAATGTTTATGATTTGTGTATTTTCTTCGAGTGCAAGTGGCTATATCCTTATTCACTGAGTATGTGTAAGTGGCCTCGTTGTCCTATGAGTTTCTTTATATGTCTTAGGTATCGGATCGATACGCTCGAGCTATAAAGTGCCGAGTGTAGGCCACCCCCCAAGGATTCGGGGTGATACCCTTGTGCTAATTCTTCGGCGTGTACCATCGCCCCGATCTAGTCATGCCATGGGAAACAACATATTTAATAACTAATTCTTTTCTAGGCGATTATATGATGCTTTGAGCTACCTACGATACAACAAGCACGAGAATCAACAAATTGAACTTGGGGGCGCTCTTATAGAGTAAGAGACGCCACTATTTACTCGAGGGCTTCCATAGGTGTTGGACTTGGAGGTTTACAGATTGCCTTGTCTTTCTAACATTCAATCATTTGGATTATAACACCGCTTTGATTAGGCAGGGGGTCTGTGTTTACGTTTGGAGTGGTCATTTGCAAGGTAATCTCCTTTTGTCGATCGGGTCCTGAATTTTATGCTTCAAGTTGATGCTATCATCAGTTTGTGTCTGGCCCCACCAGAGTGATAGGAATAAGTCTGGTCTTCTCGAAAGAATCATTTCCCTGGGTCAACTTTCTTAGTGGCACTAGGTCAACTTGTTGGTGGCACTATATGGATCATACTAGGGCACTCAATCTTTCAAATGGTCGGGTGCACGTTTCAAACAAAGGCGTGAATTACCAAAACCAACTACCTCCGGCCACATACTATAGGCCACGTCCGATGCTTTAGAGGCTTGTAGACAAGTGTGTTATGTGTGGTAGTCGTATTTGTCCTTGTCGACCTCTTCGCTGGTTTATTATATTTATGTCGGCCTTGTTGGCTTGTTATCAATGTTTATGATTTGTGTATTTTCTCGAGTGCAAGTGGCTATATCCTTATTCACTTGAGTATGTGTAAGTGGCCTCGTTGTCCTATGAGTTTCTTTATATGTCTTAGGTATCGTGATCGATACGCTCGAGCTATAAAGTGCCGAGTGTAGGCCACCCCCCAAGGATTCGGGGTGATACCCTTGTGCTAATTCTTCGGGCGTGTACCATCGCCCCGATCTAGTCATGCCATGGGAAACAACATATTTAATAACTAATTCTTTTCTAGGCGATTATATGATGCTTTGAGCTACCTACGATACAACAAGCACGAGAATCAACAAATTGAACTGGGGGCGCTCTTATAGAGTAAGAGACGCCACTATTTACTCGAGGGCTTCCATAGGTGTTGGACTTGGAGGTTTACAGATTGCCTTGTCTTTCTAACATTCAATCATTTGGATTATAACACCGCTTTGATTAGGCAGGGGTCCGTGTTTACGTTTGGAGTGGTCATTTGCAAGGTAATCTCCTTTTGTCGATCGTGTCCCGAATTTTATGCTTCAAGTTGATGCTATCATCGCTTTGTGTCCGGCCCCACCAGAGTGATAGGAATAAGTCTGGTCTTCTCGAAAGAATCATTTCCCCGGGTCAACTTTCTTAGTGGCACTAGGTCAACTTGTTGGTGGCACTATATGGATCATACTAGGGCACTCAATCTTTCAAATGGTCGGGTGCATGTTTCAAACAAAGGCGTGAATTACCAAAACCAACTACCTCCGGCCACATACTATAGGCCACGTCCGATGCTTTAGAGGCTTGTAGACAAAGTGTGTTATGTGTGGTAGTCATTTTGGCCTTGTCGACCTCTTCGCTTGGTTTATTATATTTATGTCGGCCTTGTTGGCTTGTTATCAATGTTTATGATTTGTGTATTTTCTCGAGTGCAAGTGGCTATATCCTTATTCACTTGAGTATGTGTAAGTGGCCTCGTTGTCCTATGAGTTTCTTTATATGTCTTAGGTATCGTGATCGATACGCTCGAGCTATAAAGTGCCGAGTGTAGGCCACCCCCCAAGGATTCGGGGTGATACCCTTGTGCTAATTCTTCGGGCGTGTACCATCGCCCCGATCTAGTCATGCCATGGGAAACAACATATTTAATAACTAATTCTTTTCTAGGCGATTATATGATGCTTTGAGCTACCTACGATACAACAAGCACGAGAATCAACAAATTGAACTTGGGGCGCTCTTATAGAGTAAGAGACGCCACTATTTACTCGAGGGCTTCCATAGGTGTTGACTTGGAGGTTTACAGATTGCCTTGTCTTTAACATTCAATCATTTGGATTATAACACCGCTTTGATTAGGCAGGGGGTCCGTGTTTACGTTTGGAGTGGTCATTTGCAAGGTAATCTCCTTTTGTCGATCAGTGTCCCGAATTTTATGCTTCAAGTTGATGCTATCATCGCTTTGTGTCCGGCCCCACCGAGTGATAGGAATAAGTCTGGTCTTCTCGAAAGAATCATTTCCCTGGGTCAACTTTCTTAGTGGCACTAGGTCAACTTGTTGGTGGCACTATATGGATCATACTAGGGCACTCAATCTTTCAAATGGTCGGGTGCATGTTTCAAACAAAGGCGTGAATTACCAAAACCAACTACCTCCGGCCACATACTATAGGCCACGTCTGATGCTTTAGAGGCTTGTAGACAGTGTGTTATGTGTGGTAGTCGTATTTGGCCTTGTCGACCTCTTCGCTGGTTTATTATATTTATGTCGGCCTTGTTGGCTTGTTATCAATGTTTATGATTTGTGTATTTTCTCGAGTGCAAGTGGCTATATCCTTATTCACTTGAGTATGTGTAAGTGGCCTCGTTGTCCTATGAGTTTCTTTATATGTCTTAGGTATCGTGATCGATACGCTCGAGCTATAAAGTGCCGAGTGTAGGCCACCCCCCAAGGATTCGGGGTGATACCCTTGTGCTAATTCTTCGGGCGTGTACCATCGCCCCGATCTAGTCATGCCATGGGAAACAACATATTTAATAACTAATTCTTTTCTAGGCGATTATATGATGCTTTGAGCTACCTACGATACAACAAGCACGAGAATCAACAAATTGAACTTGGGGCGCTCTTATAGAGTAAGAGACGCCACTATTTACTCGAGGGCTTCCATAGGTGTTGGACTTGGAGGTTTACAGATTGCCTTGTCTTTCTAACATTCAATCATTTGGATTATAACACCGCTTTGATTAGGCAGGGGGTCTGTGTTTACGTTTGGAGTGGTCATTTGCAAGGTAATCTCCCTTTTGTCGATCGTGTCCCGAATTTTTATGCTTAAGTTGATGCTATCATCGCTTTGTGTCCGGCCCCACCGAGTGATAGGAATAAGTCCGGTCTTCTCGAAAGAATCATTTCCCCGGGTCAACTTTCTTAGTGGCACTAGGTCAACTTGTTGGTGGCACTATATGGATCATACTAGGGCACTCAATCTTTCAAATGGTCGGGTGCATGTTTCAAACAAAGGCGTGAATTACCAAAACCAACTACCTCCGGCCACATACTATAGGCCACGTCCGATGCTTTAGAGGCTTGTAGACAAGTGTGTTATGTGTGGTAGTCGTATTTGGCCTTGTCGACCTCTTCGCTTGGTTTATTATATTTATGTCGGCCTTGTTGGCTTGTTATCAATGTTTATGATTTGTGTATTTTCTGAGTGCAAGTGGCTATATCCTTATTCAGTTGAGTATGTGTAAGTGGCCTCGTTGTCCTATGAGTTTCTTTATATGTCTTAGGTATCGTGATCGATACGCTCGAGCTATAAAGTGCGAGTGTAGGCCACCCCCCAGGATTCGGGGTGATACCCTTGGGCTAATTCTTCGGGCGTGTACCATCGCCCCGATCTAGTCATGCCATGGGAAACAACATATTTAATAACTAATTCTTTTCTAGGCGATTATATGATGCTTTGAGCTACCTACGATACAACAAGCACGAGAATCAACAAATTGAACTTGGGGCGCTCTTATAGAGTAAGAGACGCCACTATTTACTCGAGGGCTTCCATAGGTGTTGGACTTGGAGGTTTACAGATTGCCTTGTCTTCTAACATTCAATCATTTGGATTATAACACCGCTTTGATTAGGCAGGGGGTCCGTGTTTACGTTTGGAGTGGTCATTTGCAAGGTAATCTCCCTTTTGTCGATCGTGTCCCGAATTTTATGCTTCAAGTTGATGCTATCATCGCTTGTGTCCGGCCCCACCGAGTGATAGGAATAAGTCCGGTCTTCTCGAAAGAATCATTTCCCCGGGTCAACTTTCTTAGTGGCACTAGGTCAACTTGTTTGGTGGCACTATATGGATCATACTAGGGCACTCAATCTTTCAAATGGTCGGGTGCATGTTTCAAAAAAGGCGTGAATTACCAAAACCAACTACCTCCGGCCACATACTATAGGCCACGTCCGATGCTTTAGAGGCTTGTAGACAAGTGTGTTATGTGTGGTAGTCGTATTTGGCCTTGTCGACCTCTTCGCTTGGTTTATTATATTTATGTCGGCCTTGTTGGCTTGTTATCAATGTTTATGATTTGTGTATTTTCTCGAGTGCAAGTGGCTATATCCTTATTCACTTGAGTATGTGTAAGTGGCCTCGTTGTCCTATGAGTTTCTTTATATGTCTTAGGTATCGGATCGATACGCTCGAGCTATAAAGTGCGAGTGTAGGCCACCCCCCAAGGATTCGGGGTGATACCCTTGGGCTAATTCTTCGGGCGTGTACCATCGCCCGATCTAGTCATGCCATGGGAAACAACATATTTAATAACAAATTCTTTTCTAGGCGATTATATGATGCTTTGAGCTACCTACGATACAACAAGCACGAGAATCAACAAATTGAACTTGGGGCGCTCTTATAGAGTAAGAGACACCACTATTTACTCGAGGGCTTCCATAGGTGTTGGACTTGGAGGTTTACAGATTGCCTTGTCTTCTAACATTCAATCATTTGGATTATAACACCGCTTTGATTAGGCAGGGGGGTCCGTGTTTACGTTTGGAGTGGTCATTTGCAAGGTAATCTCCCTTTTGTCGATCAGTCCCGAATTTTATGCTTCAAGTTGATGCTATCATCGCTTTGTGTCCGGCCCCACCGAGTGATAGGAATAAGTCCGGTCTTCTCGAAAGAATCATTTCCCCGGGTCAACTTTCTTAGTGGCACTAGGTCAACTTGTTGGTGGCACTATATGGATCATACTAGGGCACTCAATCTTTCAAATGGTCGGGTGCATGTTTCAAACAAAGGCGTGAATTACCAAAACCAACTACCTCCGGCCACATACTATAGGCCACGTCCGATGCTTTAGAGGCTTGTAGACAAGGTGTTATGTGTGGTAGTCGTATTTGGCCTTGTCGACCTCTTCAGTTGGTTTATTATATTTATGTCGGCCTTGTTGGCTTGTTATCAATGTTTATGATTTGTGTATTTTCTGAGTGCAAGTGGCTATATCCTTATTCAGTTGAGTATGTGTAAGTGGCCTCGTTGTCCTATGAGTTTCTTTATATGTCTTAGGTATCAGGATCGATACGCTCGAGCTATAAAGTGCCGAGTGTAGGCCACCCCCCAAGGATTCGGGGTGATACCCTTGGGCTAATTCTTCGGGCGTGTACCATCGCCCTGATCTAGTCATGCCATGGGAAACAACATATTTAATAACAAATTCTTTTCTAGGCGATTATATGATGCTTTGAGCTACCTGCGATACAACAAGCACGAGAATCAACAAATTGAACCTGGGGCGCTCTTATAGAGTAAGAGACGCCACTATTTACTCGAGGGCTTCCATAGGTGTTGACTTGGAGGTTTACAGATTGCCTTGTCTTCTAACATTCAATCATTTGGATTATAACACCGCTTTGATTAGGCAGGGGGTCCGTGTTTACGTTTGGAGTGGTCATTTGCAAGGTAATCTCACTTTTGTCGATCAGTGTCCCGAATTTTATGCTTCAAGTTGATGCTATCATCGCTTGTGTCCGGCCCCACCGAGTGATAGGAATAAGTCCGGTCTTCTCGAAAGAATCATTTCCCCGGGTCAACTTTCTTAGTGGCACTAGGTCAACTTGTTGGTGGCACTATATGGATCATACTAGGGCACTCAATCTTTCAAATGGTCGGGTGCATGTTTCAAACAAAGGCGTGAATTACCAAAACCAACTACCTCCGGCCACATACTATAGGCCACGTCTGATGCTTTAGAGGCTTGTAGACAGTGTGTTATGTGTGGTAGTCGTATTTGGCCTTGTCGACCTCTTCAGTTGGTTTATTATATTTATGTCGGCCTTGTTGGCTTGTTATCAATGTTTATGATTTGTGTTTTTCGAGTGCAAGTGGCTATATCCTTATTCACTTGAGTATGTGTAAGTGGCCTCGTTGTCCTATGAGTTTCTTTATATGTCTTAGGTATCGTGATCGATACGCTCGAGCTATAAAGTGCCGAGTGTAGGCCACCCCCCATGGATTCGGGGTGATACCCTTGGGCTAATTTTCGGGCGTGTACCATCGCCCCGATCTAGTCATGCCATGGGAAACAACATATTTAATAACAAATTCTTTTCTAGGCGATTATATGATGCTTTGAGCTACCTACGATACAACAAGCACGAGAATCAACAAATTGAACTTGGGGCGCTCTTATAGAGTAAGAGACGCCACTATTTACTCGAGGGCTTCCATAGGTGTTGGACTTGGAGGTTTACAGATTGCCTTGTCTTCTAACATTCAATCATTTGGATTATAACACCGCTTTGATTAGGCAGGGGGTCCGTGTTTACGTTTGGAGTGGTCATTTGCAAGGTAATCTCCTTTTGTCGATCGTGTCCCGAATTTTATGCTTCAAGTTGATGCTATCATCGCTTTGTGTCCGGCCCCACCGTAGTGATAGGAATAAGTCCGGTCTTCTCGAAAGAATCATTTCCCCGGGTCAACTTTCTTAGTGGCACTAGGTCAACTTGTTGGTGGCACTATATGGATCATACTAGGGCACTCAATCTTTCAAATGGTCGGGTGCATGTTTCAAACAAAGGCGTGAATTACCAAAACCAACTACCTCCGGCCACATACTATAGGCCACGTCCGATGCTTTAGAGGCTTGTAGACAAAGTGTGTTATGTGTGGTAGTCGTATTTGGCCTTGTCGACCTCTTCGCTTGGTTTATTATATTTATGTCGGCCTTGTTGGCTTGTTATCAATGTTTATGATTTGTGGGTTTTTCTCGAGTGCAAGTGGCTATATCCTTATTCAATTGAGTATGTGTAAGTGGCCTCGTTGTCCTATGAGTTTCTTTATATGTCTTAGGTATCGTGATCGATACGCTCGAGCTATAAAGTGCCGAGTGTAGGCCACCCCCCAAGGATTCGGGGGTGATACCCTTGGGCTAATTTTTCGGGCGTGTACCATCGCCCGATCTAGTCATGCCATGGGAAACAACATATTTAATAACAAATTCTTTTCTAGGCGATTATATGATGCTTTGAGCTACCTACGATACAACAAGCACGAGAATCAACAAATTGAACTTGGGGCGCTCTTATAGAGTAAGAGACACCACTATTTACTCGAGGGCTTCCATAGGTGTTGACTTGGAGGTTTACAGATTGCCTTGTCTTTCTAACATTCCATCATTTGGATTATAACACCGCTTTGATTAGGCAGGGGGGTCCGTGTTTACGTTTGGAGTGGTCATTTGCAAGGTAATCTCCCTTTTGTCGATCGTGTCCCGAATTTTATGCTTCAAGTTGATGCTATCATCGCTTGTGTCCGGCCCCACCGAGTGATAGGAATAAGTCCGGTCTTCTCGAAAGAATCATTTCCCCGGGTCAACTTTCTTAGTGGCACTAGGTCAACTTGTTTGGTGGCACTATATGGATCATACTAGGGCACTCAATCTTTCAAATGGTCGGGTGCATGTTTCAAAAAAGGCGTGAATTACCAAAACCAACCACCTCCGGCCACATACAATAGGCCACGTCCGATGCTTTAGAGGCTTGTAGACAAAGTGTTATGTGTGGTAGTCGTATTTGGCCTTGTCGACCTCTTCGCTTGGTTTATTATATTTATGTCGGCCTTGTTGGCTTGTTATCAATGTTTATGATTTGGGGTTTTTCGAGTGCAAGTGGCTATATCCTTATTCATATTGAGTATGTGTAAGTGGCCTCGTTGTCCTATGAGTTTCTTTATATGTCTTAGGTATCGTGATCGATACGCTCGAGCTATAAAGTTTCGAGTGTAGGCCACCCCCCAAGGATTCGGGGTGATACCCTTGGGCTAATTTTTCGGGCGTGTACCATCGCCCCGATCTAGTCATGCCATGGGAAACAACATATTTAATAACAAATTCTTTTCTAGGTGATTATGTGATGCTTTGAGCTACCTACGATACAACAAGCACGAGAATCAACAAATTGAACTTGGGGCGCTCTTATAGAGTAAGAGACACCACTATTTACTCGAGGGCTTCCATAGGTGTTGACTTGGAGATTTACAGATTGCCTTGTCTTCCTAACATTCCATCATTTGGATTATAACACCGCTTTGATTAGGCAGGGGGTCCGTGTTTACGTTTGGAGTGGTCATTTGCAAGGTAATCTCACTTTTGTCGATCGTGTCCCGAATTTTATGCTTCAAGTTGATGCTATCATCGCTTGTGTCCGGCCCCACCAGAGTGATAGGAATAAGTCCGGTCTTCTCGAAAGAATCATTTCCCTGGGTCAACTTTCTTAGTGGCACTAGGTCAACTTGTTTGGTGGCACTATATGGATCATACTAGTGGCACTCAATCTTTCAAATGGTCGGGTGCATGTTTCAAAAAAGGCGTGAATTACCAAAACCAACCACCTCCGGCCACATACAATAGGCCACGTCCGATGCTTTAGAGGCTTGTAGACAAAGTGTGTTATGTGTGGTAGTCGTATTTGGCCTTGTCGACCTCTTCGCTTGGTTTATTATATTTATGTCGGCCTTGTTGGCTTGTTATCAATGTTTATGATTTGGGTTTTTCTCGAGTGCAAGTGGCTATATCCTTATTCATATGAGTATGTGTAAGTGGCCTCGTTGTCCTATGAGTTTCTTTATATGTCTTAGGTATCGGATCGATACGATCGAGCTATAAAGTTTCGAGTGTAGGCCACCCCCCATGGATTCGGGGTGATACCCTTGGGCTAATTTTTCGGCGTGTACCATCGCCCGATCTAGTCATGCCATGGGAAACAACATATTTAACACCAAATTCTTTTCTAGGTGATTATGTGATGCTTTGAGCTACCTACGATACAACAAGCACGAGAATCAACAAATTGAACTTGGGGCGCTCTTATAGAGTAAGAGAGTCACCACTATTTACTCGAGGGCTTCCATAGGTGTTGACTTGGAGATTTACAGATTACCTTGTCTTCCTAACATTCCATCATTTGGATTATAACACCGCTTTGATTAGGCAGGGGGTCCGTGTTTACGTTTGGAGTGGTCATTTGCAAGGTAATCTCACTTTTGTCGATCAGTCCCGAATTTTATGCTTCAAGTTGATGCTATCATCGCTTGTGTCCGGCCCCACCGAGTGATAGGAATAAGTCCGGTCTTCTCGAAAGAATCATTTCCCCGGGTCAACTTTCTTAGTGGCACTAGGTCAACTTGTTTGGTGGCACTATATGGATCATACTAGTGGCACTCAATCTTTCAAATGGTCGGGTGCACGTTTCAAACAAAGGCGTGAATTACCAAAACCAACCACCTCCGGCCACATACAATAGGCCACGTCCGATGCTTTAGAGGCTTGTAGACAAGTGTGTTATGTGTGGTAGTCGTATTTGGCCTTGTCGACCTCTACAGTTGGTTTATTATATTTATGTCGGCCTTGTTGGCTTATGATCAATGTTTATGATTTGGGGTTTTTCTGAGTGCAAGTGGCTATATCCTTATTCATATGAGTATGTGTAGGTGGCCTCGTTGTCCTATGAGTTGCTTTATATGTCTTAGGTATCATGATCGATACGATCGAGCTATAAAGTTTCGAGTGTAGGCGACCCCCCATGGATTCGGGGGTGACACCCTTGGGCTAATTTTTCGGGCGTGTACCATCGCCCCGATCTAGTCATGCCATGGGAAACAACATATTTAACACCAAATTCTTTTCTAGGTGATTATGTGATGCTTTGAGCTACCTACGATACAACAAGCACGAGAATCAACAAATTGAACTTGGGGCGCTCTTATAGAGTAAGAGTCACCACTATTTGCTTGAGGGCTTCCATAGGTGTTGACTTGGAGATTTACAGATTACCTTGTCTTCCTAACATTCCATCATTTGGATTATAACACCGCTTTGATTAGGCAGGGGTCCGTGTTTACGTTTGGAGTGGTCGTTGCAAGGTAATCTCACTTTTGTCGATCAGTCCCGAATTTTATGCTTCAAGTTGATGTTATCATCGCTTTGTGTCCGGCCCCACCGAGTGATAGGCATAAGTCCGGTCTTCTCGAAAGAATCATTTCCCCGGGTCAACTTGCTTAGTGGCACTAGGTCAACTTGTTTGGTGGCACTATATGGATCATACTAGGGCACTCAATCTTTCAAATGGTCGGGTGCACGTTTCAATAAAAGGGCGTGAATTACCAAAACCAACCACCTCCGGCCACATACAATAGGCCACGTCCGATGCTTTAGAGGCTTGTAGACAAAGTGTGTTATGTGTGGTAGTCGTATTTGGCCTTGTCGACCTCTTCAGCTTGGTTTATTATATTTATGTCGGCCTTGTTGGCTTGTTATCAATGTTTATGATTTGGGGTTTTTCTCGGTGCAAGTGGCTATATCCTTATTCATATTGAGTATGTGTAAGTGGCCTCGTTGTCCTATGAGTTTCTTTATATGTCTTAGGTATCGTGATCGATACGATCGAGCTATAAAGTTTCGAGTGTAGGCCACCCCCATGATTGGGGGTGACACCCTTGGGCTAATTTTTCGGGCGTGTACCATCGCCCCGATCTAGTCATGCCATGGGAAACAACATATTTCAACACCAAATTCTTTTCTAGGTGATTATGTGATGCTTTGAGCTACCTACGATACAACAAGCACGAGAATCAACAAATTGAACCCGGGGCGCTCTTATAGAGTAAGAGACACCACTATTTGCTCGAGGGCTTCCATAGGTGTTGACTTGGAGATTTACAGATTACCTTGTCTTCCTAACATTCCATCATTTGGATTATAACACCGCTTTGATTAGGCAAGGGGTCCGTGTTTACGTTTGGAGTGGTCGTTTGCAAGGTAATCTCACTTTTGTCGATCAGTCCCAATTTTATGCTTCAAGTTGATGCTATCATCGCTTTGTGTCCGGCCCCACCAGTAGTGATAGGCATAAGTCCGGTCTTCTCGAAAGAATCATTTCCCCGGGTCAACTTGCTTAGTGGCACTAGGTCAACTTGTTTGGTGGCACTATATGGATCATACTAGTGGCACTCAATCTTTCAAATGGTCGGGTGCACGTTTCAATAAAAGGCGTGAATTACCAAAACCAAACCCTCCGGCCACATACAATAGGCCACGTCCGATGCTTTAGAGGCTTGTAGACAAGTGTGTTATGTGTGGTAGTCGTATTTGTCCTTGTCGACCTCTTCGCTTGGTTTATTATATTTATGTCGGCCTTGTTGGCTTGTTATCAATGTTTATGATTTGGGGTTTTTCTCGAGTGCAAGTGGCTATATCCTTATTCAACTGAGTATGTGTAAGTGGCCTCGTTGTCCTATGAGTTTCTTTATATGTCTTAGGTATCGTGATCGATACGATCGAGCTATAAATTTCGAGTGTAGGCCACCCCCCATGGATTGGGGGTGACACCCTTGGGCTAATTTTTCGGGCGTGTACCATCGCCCCGATCTAGTCATGCCATGGGAAACAACATATTTAACACCAAATTCTTTTCTAGGTGATTATGTGATGCTTTGAGCTACCTACGATACAACAAGCACGAGAATCAACAAATTGAACTTGGGGCGCTCTTATAGAGTAAGAGTCACCACTATTTGCTCGAGGGCTTCCATAGGTGTTGACTTGGAGATTTACAGATTACCTTGTCTTCCTAACATTCCATCATTTGGATTATAACACCGCTTTGATTAGGCAGGGGGTCTGTGTTTACGTTTGGAGTGGTCGTTTGCAAGGTAATCTCACTTTTGTCGAACAGTGTCCCGAATTTTATGCTTCAAGTTGATGTTATCATCGCTTGTGTCCGGCCCCACCAGAGTGATAGGCATAAGTCCGGTCTTCTCGAAAGAATCATTTCCCCGGGTCAACTTTCTTAGTGGCACTAGGTCAACTTGTTTGGTGGCACTATATGGATCATACTAGTGGCACTCAATCTTTCAAATGGTCGGGTGCACGTTTCAATAAAAGGCGTGAATTACCAAAACAAACCACCTCCGGCCACATACAATAGGCCACGTCTGATGCTTTAGAGGCTTGTAGACAGTGTGTTATGTGTGGTAGTCGTATTTGTCCTTGTCGACCTCTTCGCTGGTTTGGTTTATTATATTTATGTCGGCCTTGTTGGCTTGTTATCAATGTTTATGATTTGGGGTTTTTCTGAGTGCAAGTGGCTATATCCTTATTCATATGAGTATGTGTAGGTGGCCTCGTTGTCCTATGAGTTGCTTTATATGTCTTAGGTATCATGATCGATACGATCGAGCTATAAAGTTTCGAGTGTAGGCCACCCCCATGGATTGGGGGTGACACCCTTGGGCTAATTTTTCGGCGTGTACCATCGCCCCGATCTAGTCATGCCATGGGAAACAACATATTTAACAACAAATTCTTTTCTAGGTGATTATGTGATGCTTTGAGCTACCTACGATACAACAAGCACGAGAATCAACAAATTGAACTCTGGGCGCTCTTATAGAGTAAGAGTCACCACTATTTGCTTCGAGGGCTTCCATAGGTGTTGACTTGGAGATTTACAGATTACCTTGTCTTCCTAACATTCCATCATTTGGATTATAACACCGCTTTGATTAGGCAGGGGTCCGTGTTTACGTTTGGAGTGGTCGTTTGCAAGGTAATCTCACTTTTGTCGAACAGTGTCCCGAATTTTATGCTTCAAGTTGATGTTATCATCGCTTGTGTCCGGCCCCACCAGAGTGATAGGCATAAGTCCGGTCTTCTCGAAAGAATCATTTCCCCGGGTCAACTTGCTTAGTGGCACTAGGTCAACTTGTTTGGTGGCACTATATGGATCATACTAGTGGCACTCAATCTTTCAAATGGTCGGGTGCACGTTTCAATAAAAGGCGTGAATTACCAAAACCAAACCACCTCCGGCCACATACAATAGGCCACGTCTCGATGCTTTAGAGGCTTGTAGACAAAGTGTTATGTGTGGTAGTCGTATTTGGCCTTGTCGACCTCTTCGCTTGGTTTATTATATTTATGTCGGCCTTGTTGGCTTGTTATCAATGTTTATGATTTGGGGTTTTTCTCGAGTGCAAGTGGCTATATCCTTATTCATTGAGTATGTGTAAGTGGCCTCGTTGTCCTATGAGTTTCTTTATATGTCTTAGGTATCGTGATCGATACGATCGAGCTATAAAGTTTCGAGTGTAGGCCACCCCCCATGGATTGGGGGTGACACCCTTGGGCTAATTTTTCGGGCGTGTACCATCGCCCCGATCTAGTCATGCCATGGGAAACAACAATTCAACACCAAATTCTTTTCTAGGTGATTATGTGATGCTTTGAGCTACCTACGATACAACAAGCACGAGAATCAACAAATTGAACTCGGGGCGCTCTTATAGAGTAAGAGTCACCACTATTTGCTCGAGGGCTTCCATAGGTGTTGACTTGGAGATTTACAGATTACCTTGTCTTCCTAACATTCCATCATTTGGATTATAACACCGCTTTGATTAGGCAGGGGTCCGTGTTTACGTTTGGAGTGGTCGTTTGCAAGGTAATCTCACTTTTGTCGAACAGTCCCGAATTTTATGCTTCAAGTTGATGTTATCATCGCTTTGTGTCCGGCCCCACCAGAGTGATAGGCATAAGTCCGGTCTTCTCGAAAGAATCATTTCCCCGGGTCAACTTGCTTAGTGGCACTAGGTCAACTTGTTTGGTGGCACTATATGGATCATACTAGTGGCACTCAATCTTTCAAATGGTCGGGTGCACGTTTCAATAAAAGGCGTGAATTACCAAAACCAACCACCTCCGGCCACATACAATAGGCCACGTCTGATGCTTTAGAGGCTTGTAGACAAAGTGTTATGTGTGGTAGTCGTATTTGTCCTTGTCCCTCTTCGCTTGGTTTATTATATTTATGTCGGCCTTGTTGGCTTGTTATCAATGTTTATGATTTGGGGTTTTTCTGAGTGCAAGTGGCGATATCCTTATTCAGTTGAGTATGTGTAAGTGGCCTCGTTGTCCTATGAGTTTCTTTATATGTCTTAGGTATCAGGATCGATACGATCGAGCTATAAAGTTTCGAGTGTAGGCCACCCCCCATGGATTGGGGGTGACACCCTTGGGCTAATTTTTCGGGCGTGTACCATCGCCCCGATCTAGTCATGCCATGGGAAACAACATATTTCAACACCAAATTCTTTTCTAGGTGATTATGTGATGCTTTGAGCTACCTACGATACAACAAGCACGAGAATCAACAAATTGAACTCGGGGCGCTCTTATAGAGTAAGAGTCACCACTATTTGCTCGAGGGCTTCCATAGGTGTTGACTTGGAGATTTACAGATTACCTTGTCTTCCTAACATTCCATCATTTGGATTATAACACCGCTTTGATTAGGGCAGGGGTCCGTGTTTACGTTTGGAGTGGTCGTTTGCAAGGTAATCTCACTTTTGTCGAACAGTCCCGAATTTTATGCTTCAAGTTGATGTTATCATCGCTTTGTGTCCGGCCCCACCAGAGTGATAGGCATAAGTCCGGTCTTCTCGAAAGAATCATTTCCCCGGGTCAACTTGCTTAGTGGCACTAGGTCAACTTGTTTGGTGGCACTATATGGATCATACTAGTGGCACTCAATCTTTCAAATGGTCGGGTGCACGTTTCAATAAAAGGCGTGAATTACCAAAACCAAACCACCTCCGCCACATACAATAGGCCACGTCCGATGCTTTAGAGGCTTGTAGACAAAGTGTTATGTGTGGTAGTCGTATTTGTCCTTGTCGACCTCTTCAGTTGGTTTATTATATTTATGTCGGCCTTGTTGGCTTGTTATCAATGTTTATGATTTGGGGTTTTTCTGAGTGCAAGTGGCTATATCCTTATTCATATGAGTATGTGTAAGTGGCCTCGTTGTCCTATGAGTTTCTTTATATGTCTTAGGTATCATGATCGATACGATCGAGCTATAAAGTTTCGAGTGTAGGCCACCCCCCATGGATTGGGGGTGACACCCTTGGGCTAATTTTTCGGGCGTGTACCATCGCCCTGATCTAGTCATGCCATGGGAAACAACAATTTCAACACCAAATTCTTTTCTAGGTGATTATGTGATGCTTTGAGCTACCTACGATACAACAAGCACGAGAATCAACAAATTGAACTTGGGGCGCTCTTATAGAGTAAGAGTCACCACTATTTGCTTGAGGGCTTCCATAGGTGTTGACTTGGAGATTTACAGATTACCTTGTCTTCCTAACATTCCATCATTTGGATTATAACACCGCTTTGATTAGGCAGGGGGTCTGTGTTTACGTTTGGAGTGGTCGTTTGCAAGGTAATCTCACTTTTGTCGAACAGTCCCGAATTTTATGCTTCAAGTTGATGTTATCATCGCTTTGTGTCCGGCCCCACCGAGTGATAGGCATAAGTCCGGTCTTCTCGAAAGAATCATTTCCCTGGGTCAACTTGCTTAGTGGCACTAGGTCAACTTGTTTGGTGGCACTATATGGATCATACTAGTGGCACTCAATCTTTCAAATGGTCGGGTGCACGTTTCAATAAAAGGCGTGAATTACCAAAACAAACCACCTCCGGCCACATACAATAGGCCACGTCTGATGCTTTAGAAGCTTGTAGACAGTGTGTTATGTGTGGTAGTCGTATTTGGCCTTGTCGACCTCTACAGTTGGTTTATTATATTTATGTCGGCCTTGTTGGCTTATGATCAATGTTTATGATTTGGGGTTTTTCTGAGTGCAAGTGGCTATATCCTTATTCATATGAGTATGTGTAGGTGGCCTCGTTGTCCTATGAGTTGCTTTATATGTCTTAGGTATCATGATCGATACGATCGAGCTATAAAGTTTCGAGTGTAGGCGACCCCCCATGGATTGGGGGTGACACCCTTGGGCTAATTTTTCGGCGTGTACCATCGCCCGATCTAGTCATGCCATGGGAAACAACAGCTTCAACACCAAATTCTTTTCTAGGTGATTATGTGATGCTTTGAGCTACCTACGATACAACAAGCACGAGAATCAACAAATTGAACCTGGGGCGCTCTTATAGAGTAAGAGTCACCACTATTTGCTTGAGGGCTTCCATAGGTGTTGACTTGGAGATTTACAGATTACCTTGTCTTCCTAACATTCCATCATTTGGATTATAACACCGCTTTGATTAGGCAGGGGGTCTGTGTTTACGTTTGGAGTGGTCGTTTGCAAGGTAATCTCACTTTTGTCGAACAGTCCCGAATTTTATGCTTCAAGTTGATGTTATCATCGCTTGTGTCCGGCCCCACCAGAGTGATAGGCATAAGTCCGGTCTTCTCGAAAGAATCATTTCCCCGGGTCAACTTGCTTAGTGGCACTAGGTCAACTGTTTGGTGGCACTATATGGATCATACTAGTGGCACTCAATCTTTCAAATGGTCGGGTGCACGTTTCAATAAAAGGCGTGAATTACCAAAACAAACCACCTCCGCCACATACAATAGGCCACGTCCGATGCTTTAGAGGCTTGTAGACAGTGTGTTATGTGTGGTAGTCGTATTTGTCCTTGTCGACCTCTTCAGTTGGTTTATTATATTTATGTCGGCCTTGTTGGCTTGTTATCAATGTTTATGATTTGGGGTTTTTCTGAGTGCAAGTGGCGATATGCTTATTCAGTTGAGTATGTGTAAGTGGCCTCGTTGTCCTATGAGTTTCTTTATATGTCTTAGGTATCATGATCGATACGATCGAGCTATAAAGTTTCGAGTGTAGGCCACCCCCCATGGATTGGGGGTGACACCCTTGGGCTAATTTTTCGGGCGTGTACCATCGCCCTGATCTAGTCATGCCATGGGAAACAACAAATATTCAACACCAAATTCTTTTTTAGGTGATTATGTGATGCTTTGAGCTACCTACGATACAACAAGCACGAGAATCAACAAATTGAACTCCGGGGCGCTCTTATAGAGTAAGAGTCACCACTATTTGCTTGAGGGCTTCCATAGGTGTTGACTTGGAGATTTACAGATTACCTTGTCTTCCTAACATTCCATCATTTGGATTATAACACCGCTTTGATTAGGCAGGGGGTCTGTGTTTACGTTTGGAGTGGTCGTTTGCAAGGTAATCTCACTTTTGTCGAACAGTCCCGAATTTTATGCTTCAAGTTGATGTTATCATCGCTTTGTGTCCGGCCCCACCGTGAGTGATAGGCATAAGTCCGGTCTTCTCGAAAGAATCATTTCCCTGGGTCAACTTGCTTAGTGGCACTAGGTCAACTTGTTTGGTGGCACTATATGGATCATACTAGTGGCACTCAATCTTTCAAATGGTCGGGTGCACGTTTCAATAAAAGGCGTGAATTACCAAAACAAACCACCTCCGACCACATACAATAGGCCACGTCCGATGCTTTAGAGGCTTGTAGACAAGTGTGTGTTATGTGTGGTAGTCGTATTTGTCCTTGTCGACCTCTTCGCTGGTTTATTATATTTATGTCGGCCTTGTTGGCTTGTTATCAATGTTTATGATTTGGGGTTTTTCTCCGAGTGCAAGTGGCGATATCCTTATTCATTGAGTATGTGTAAGTGGCCTCGTTGTCCTATGAGTTTCTTTATATGTCTTAGGTATCGTGATCGATACGATCGAGCTATAAAGTTTCGAGTGTAGGCCACCCCCATGGATTGGGGGTGACACCCTTGGGCTAATTTTTCGGGCGTGTACCATCGCCCCGATCTAGTCATGCCATGGGAAACAACAAATATTTCAACACCAAATTCTTTTCTAGGTGATTATGTGATGCTTTGAGCTACCTACGATACAACAAGCACGAGAATCAACAAATTGAACCTGGGCGCTCTTATAGAGTAAGAGTCACCACTATTTGCTCGAGGGCTTCCATAGGTGTTGACTTGGAGATTTACAGATTACCTTGTCTTCCTAACATTCCATCATTTGGATTATAACACCGCTTTGATTAGGCAGGGGGTCCGTGTTTACGTTTGGAGTGGTCGTTTGCAAGGTAATCTCACTTTTGTCGAACAGTCCCGAATTTTATGCTTCAAGTTGATGTTATCATCGCTTGTGTCCGGCCCCACCAGAGTGATAGGCATAAGTCCGGTCTTCTCGAAAGAATCATTTCCCTGGGTCAACTTGCTTAGTGGCACTAGGTCAACTTGTTTGGTGGCACTATATGGATCATACTAGTGGCACTCAATCTTTCAAATGGTCGGGTGCACGTTTCAATAAAAGGCGTGAATTACCAAAACAAACCACCTCCGGCCACATACAATAGGCCACGTCTGATGCTTTAGAGGCTTGTAGACAAGTGTGTTATGTGTGGTAGTCGTATTTGTCCTTGTCGACCTCTTCAGTTGGTTTATTATATTTATGTCGGCCTTGTTGGCTTGTTATCAATGTTTATGATTTGGGGTTTTTCTGAGTGCAAGTGGCTATATCCTTATTCATATGAGTATGTGTAGGTGGCCTCGTTGTCCTATGAGTTGCTTTATATGTCTTAGGTATCATGATCGATACGATCGAGCTATAAAGTTTCGAGTGTAGGCCACCCCCCATGGATTGGGGGTGACACCCTTGGGCTAATTTTTCGGCGTGTACCATCGCCCCGATCTAGTCATGCCATGGGAAACAACATATTTTCAACACCAAATTCTTTTCTAGGTGATTATGTGATGCTTTGAGCTACCTACGATACAACAAGCACGAGAATCAACAAATTGAACTCTGGGCGCTCTTATAGAGTAAGAGTCACCACTATTTGCTTGAGGGCTTCCATAGGTGTTGACTTGGAGATTTACAGATTACCTTGTCTTCCTAACATTCCATCATTTGGATTATAACACCGCTTTGATTAGGCAGGGGGTCTGTGTTTACGTTTGGAGTGGTCGTTTGCAAGGTAATCTCACTTTTGTCGAACAGGTCCTGAATTTTATGCTTCAAGTTGATGTTATCATCGTTTGTGTCTGGCCCCACCAGAGTGATAGGCATAAGTCTGGTCTTCTCGAAAGAATCATTTCCCTGGGTCAACTTGCTTAGTGGCACTAGGTCAACTTGTTTGGTGGCACTATATGGATCATACTAGTGGCACTCAATCTTTCAAATGGTCGGGTGCACGTTTCAATAAAAGGCGTGAATTACCAAAACAAACCACCTCCGGCCACATACAATAGGCCACGTCTGATGCTTTAGAGGCTTGTAGACAGTGTGTTATGTGTGGTAGTCGTATTTGTCCTTGTCGACCTCTTCAGTTGGTTTATTATATTTATGTCGGCCTTGTTGGCTTGTTATCAATGTTTATGATTTGGGGTTTTTCTGAGTGCAAGTGGCGATATGCTTATTCAGTTGAGTATGTGTAAGTGGCCTCGTTGTCCTATGAGTTTCTTTATATGTCTTAGGTATCAGGATCGATACGATCGAGCTATAAAGTTTCGAGTGTAGGCCACCCCCATGGATTGGGGGTGACACCCTTGGGCTAATTTTTCGGGCGTGTACCATCGCCCTGATCTAGTCATGCCATGGGAAACAACAGCTTCAACACCAAATTCTTTTCTAGGTGATTATGTGATGCTTTGAGCTACCTACGATACAACAAGCACGAGAATCAACAAATTGAACCTGGGGCGCTCTTATAGAGTAAGAGTCACCACTATTTGCTTGAGGGCTTCCATAGGTGTTGACTTGGAGATTTACAGATTACCTTGTCTTCCTAACATTCCATCATTTGGATTATAACACCGCTTTGATTAGGCAGGGGGTCTGTGTTTACGTTTGGAGTGGTCGTTTGCAAGGTAATCTCACTTTTGTCGAACAGGTCCTGAATTTTATGCTTCAAGTTGATGTTATCATCAGTTTGTGTCTGGCCCCACCATAGTGATAGGCATAAGTCTGGTCTTCTCGAAAGAATCATTTCCCCGGGTCAACTTGCTTAGTGGCACTAGGTCAACTTGTTTGGTGGCACTATATGGATCATACTAGTGGCACTCAATCTTTCAAATGGTCGGGTGCACGTTTCAATAAAAGGCGTGAATTACCAAAACAAACCACCTCCGGCCACATACAATAGGCCACGTCTGATGCTTTAGAGGCTTGTAGACAAGTGTGTTATGTGTGGTAGTCGTATTTGTCCTTGTCGACCTCTTCGCTGGTTTATTATATTTATGTCGGCCTTGTTGGCTTGTTATCAATGTTTATGATTTGGGGTTTTTCTCGAGTGCAAGTGGCGATATCTTATTCATATGAGTATGTGTAGGTGGCCTCGTTGTCCTATGAGTTGCTTTATATGTCTTAGGTATCATGATCGATACGATCGAGCTATAAAGTTTCGAGTGTAGGCGACCCCCCATGGATTGGGGGTGACACCCTTGGGCCTAATTTTTCGGCGTGTACCATCGCCCCGATCTAGTCATGCCATGGGAAACAACAATTCAACACCAAATTCTTTTCTAGGTGATTATGTGATGCTTTGAGCTACCTACGATACAACAAGCACGAGAATCAACAAATTGAACCTGGGGCGCTCTTATAGAGTAAGAGTCACCACTATTTGCTTGAGGGCTTCCATAGGTGTTGACTTGGAGATTTACAGATTACCTTGTCTTCCTAACATTCCATCATTTGGATTATAACACCGCTTTGATTAGGCAAGGGGGTCTGTGTTTATGTTTGGAGTGGTCGTTTGCAAGGTAATCTCACTTTTGTCGAACAGGTCCTGAATTTTATGCTTCAAGTTGATGTTATCATCAGTTTGTGTCTGGCCCCACCAGAGTGATAGGCATAAGTCTGGTCTTCTCGAAAGAATCATTTCCCTGGGTCAACTTGCTTAGTGGCACTAGGTCAACTTGTTTGGTGGCACTATATGGATCATACTAGTGGCACTCAATCTTTCAAATGGTCGGGTGCACGTTTCAATAAAAGGCGTGAATTACCAAAACAAACCACCTCCGGCCACATACAATAGGCCACGTCTGATGCTTTAGAGGCTTGTAGACAGTGTGTTATGTGTGGTAGTCGTATTTGTCCTTGTCGACCTCTTCAGTTGGTTTATTATATTTATGTCGGCCTTGTTGGCTTGTTATCAATGTTTATGATTTGGGGTTTTTCTGAGTGCAAGTGGCGATATGCTTATTCATATGAGTATGTGTAAGTGGCCTCGTTGTCCTATGAGTTTCTTTATATGTCTTAGGTATCATGATCGATACGATCGAGCTATAAAGTTTCGAGTGTAGGCCACCCCCCATGGATTGGGGGTGACACCCTTGGGCTAATTTTTCGGGCGTGTACCATCGCCCTGATCTAGTCATGCCATGGGAAACAACAGCTTCAACACCAAATTCTTTTCTAGGTGATTATGTGATGCTTTGAGCTACCTACGATACAACAAGCACGAGAATCAACAAATTGAACCTGGGGCGCTCTTATAGAGTAAGAGTCACCACTATTTGCTTGAGGGCTTCCATAGGTGTTGACTTGGAGATTTACAGATTACCTTGTCTTCCTAACATTCCATCATTTGGATTATAACACCGCTTTGATTAGGCAGGGGTCTGTGTTTACGTTTGGAGTGGTCGTTTGCAAGGTAATCTCACTTTTGTCGAACAGTGTCCCGAATTTTATGCTTCAAGTTGATGTTATCATCGCTTTGTGTCCGGCCCCACCAGAGTGATAGGCATAAGTCCGGTCTTCTCGAAAGAATCATTTCCCCGGGTCAACTTGCTTAGTGGCACTAGGTCAACTTGTTTGGTGGCACTATATGGATCATACTAGTGGCACTCAATCTTTCAAATGGTCGGGTGCACGTTTCAATAAAAGGCGTGAATTACCAAAACAAACCACCTCCGCCACATACAATAGGCCACGTCCGATGCTTTAGAGGCTTGTAGACAAAGTGTGTTATGTGTGGTAGTCGTATTTGTCCTTGTCGACCTCTTCAGTTGGTTTATTATATTTATGTCGGCCTTGTTGGCTTGTTATCAATGTTTATGATTTGGGGTTTTTCTGGAGTGCAAGTGGCGATATGCTTATTCAGTTGAGTATGTGTAAGTGGCCTCGTTGTCCTATGAGTTTCTTTATATGTCTTAGGTATCAGGATCGATACGATCGAGCTATAAAGTTTCGAGTGTAGGCCACCCCCCATGGATTGGGGGTGACACCCTTGGGCTAATTTTTCGGCGTGTACCATCGCCCTGATCTAGTCATGCCATGGGAAACAACAGCTTCAACACCAAATTCTTTTCTAGGTGATTATGTGATGCTTTGAGCTACCTACGATACAACAAGCACGAGAATCAACAAATTGAACCTGGGGCGCTCTTATAGAGTAAGAGTCACCACTATTTGCTTGAGGGCTTCCATAGGTGTTGACTTGGAGATTTACAGATTACCTTGTCTTCCTAACATTCCATCATTTGGATTATAACACCGCTTTGATTAGGCAGGGGGTCTGTGTTTACGTTTGGAGTGGTCGTTTGCAAGGTAATCTCACTTTTGTCGAACAGGTCCTGAATTTTATGCTTCAAGTTGATGTTATCATCAGTTTGTGTCTGGCCCCACCAGAGTGATAGGCATAAGTCTGGTCTTCTCGAAAGAATCATTTCCCCGGGTCAACTTGCTTAGTGGCACTAGGTCAACTTGTTTGGTGGCACTATATGGATCATACTAGTGGCACTCAATCTTTCAAATGGTCGGGTGCACGTTTCAATAAAAGGCGTGAATTACCAAAACAAACCACCTCCGCCACATACAATAGGCCACGTCCGATGCTTTAGAGGCTTGTAGACAAGTGTTATGTGTGGTAGTCGTATTTGTCCTTGTCGACCTCTTCGCTGGTTTATTATATTTATGTCGGCCTTGTTGGCTTGTTATCAATGTTTATGATTTGGGGTTTTTCTCGAGTGCAAGTGGCGATATGCTTATTCAGTTGAGTATGTGTAAGTGGCCTCGTTGTCCTATGAGTTTCTTTATATGTCTTAGGTATCAGGATCGATACGATCGAGCTATAAAGTTTCGAGTGTAGGCCACCCCCCATGGATTGGGGGTGACACCCTTGGGCTAATTTTTCGGCGTGTACCATCGCCCGATCTAGTCATGCCATGGGAAACAACAAATTTCAACACCAAATTCTTTTCTAGGTGATTATGTGATGCTTTGAGCTACCTACGATACAACAAGCACGAGAATCAACAAATTGAACTCCGGGGCGCTCTTATAGAGTAAGAGTCACCACTATTTGCTTGAGGGCTTCCATAGGTGTTGACTTGGAGATTTACAGATTACCTTGTCTTCCTAACATTCCATCATTTGGATTATAACACCGCTTTGATTAGGCAGGGGGTCTGTGTTTACGTTTGGAGTGGTCGTTTGCAAGGTAATCTCACTTTTGTCGAACAGTGTCCCGAATTTTATGCTTCAAGTTGATGTTATCATCGCTTTGTGTCCGGCCCCACCGCAGTGATAGGCATAAGTCCGGTCTTCTCGAAAGAATCATTTCCCCGGGTCAACTTGCTTAGTGGCACTAGGTCAACTTGTTTGGTGGCACTATATGGATCATACTAGTGGCACTCAATCTTTCAAATGGTCGGGTGCACGTTTCAATAAAAGGCGTGAATTACCAAAACAAACCACCTCCGGCCACATACAATAGGCCACGTCCGATGCTTTAGAGGCTTGTAGACAAAGTGTGTTATGTGTGGTAGTCGTATTTGTCCTTGTCGACCTCTTCGCTTGGTTTATTATATTTATGTCGGCCTTGTTGGCTTGTTATCAATGTTTATGATTTGGGGTTTTTCTGAGTGCAAGTGGCGATATGCTTATTCAGATGAGTATGTGTAAGTGGCCTCGTTGTCCTATGAGTTTCTTTATATGTCTTAGGTATCATGATCGATACGATCGAGCTATAAAGTTTCGAGTGTAGGCCACCCCCCATGGATTGGGGGTGACACCCTTGGGCTAATTTTTCGGCGTGTACCATCGCCCCGATCTAGTCATGCCATGGGAAACAACAATTTCAACACCAAATTCTTTTCTAGGTGATTATGTGATGCTTTGAGCTACCTACGATACAACAAGCACGAGAATCAACAAATTGAACCTGGGGCGCTCTTATAGAGTAAGAGTCACCACTATTTGCTTGAGGGCTTCCATAGGTGTTGACTTGGAGATTTACAGATTACCTTGTCTTCCTAACATTCCATCATTTGGATTATAACACCGCTTTGATTAGGCAGGGGGTCTGTGTTTACGTTTGGAGTGGTCGTTTGCAAGGTAATCTCACTTTTGTCGAACAGTGTCCCGAATTTTATGCTTCAAGTTGATGTTATCATCGCTTGTGTCCGGCCCCACCAGAGTGATAGGCATAAGTCCGGTCTTCTCGAAAATCATTTCCCGGGTCAACTTGCTTAGTGGCACTAGGTCAACTTGTTTGGTGGCACTATATGGATCATACTAGTGGCACTCAATCTTTCAAATGGTCGGGTGCACGTTTCAATAAAAGGCGTGAATTACCAAAACCAAACCACCTCCGCCACATACAATAGGCCACGTCCGATGCTTTAGAGGCTTGTAGACAAGTGTTATGTGTGGTAGTCGTATTTGGCCTTGTCGACCTCTTCGCTTGGTTTATTATATTTATGTCGGCCTTGTTGGCTTGTTATCAATGTTTATGATTTGGGGTTTTTCTCGAGTGCAAGTGGCTATATCCTTATTCAACGCGAGTATGTGTAAGTGGCCTCGTTGTCCTATGAGTTTCTTTATATGTCTTAGGTATCGGATCGATACGATCGAGCTATAAAGTTTCGAGTGTAGGCCACCCCCCATGGATTGGGGGTGACACCCTTGGGCTAATTTTTCGGGCGTGTACCATCGCCCCGATCTAGTCATGCCATGGGAAACAACATATTTAACACCAAATTCTTTTCTAGGTGATTATGTGATGCTTTGAGCTACCTACGATACAACAAGCACGAGAATCAACAAATTGAACTTGGGGCGCTCTTATAGAGTAAGAGACACCACTATTTGCTCGAGGGCTTCCATAGGTGTTGACTTGGAGATTTACAGATTACCTTGTCTTCCTAACATTCCATCATTTGGATTATAACACCGCTTTGATTAGGCAGGGGTCCGTGTTTACGTTTGGAGTGGTCATTTGCAAGGTAATCTCACTTTTGTCGATCGTGTCCCGAATTTTATGCTTCAAGTTGATGCTATCATCGCTTGTGTCCGGCCCCACCAGAGTGATAGGAATAAGTCTGGTCTTCTCGAAAGAATCATTTCCCCGGGTCAACTTTCTTAGTGGCACTAGGTCAACTTGTTTGGTGGCA